>CM028379.1:52437112-52561667 GCA_013146195.2 Codonopsis lanceolata
AAACCAAATTATAACATAAAATCTACTGGTTTATCAATGGTTTATCAATAAACCAATTGATAAAGCAGTTTCATAAACCAATCTGTGAACATGGTTTATCAATGGTTTATCGATAAACCAGCTGATAAACCATGTGCATTTTCAAAGGAAAAATCATTTTTGACACTTGAAACCAAATTATAACATAAAACCTACTGGTTTATCAATGGTTTATCAATAAACCAGTTGATAAAGAAGTTTCATAAACCAATCTGTGAACATGGTTTATCAATGGTTTATCGATAAACCAGCTGATAAACCATGTGCATTTTCAAAGGAAAAATCATTTTTGACACTTGAAACCAAATTATAACATAAAACCTACTGGTTTATCAATGGTTTATCAATAAACCAGTTGATAAAGAAGTTTCATAAACCAATCTGTGAACATGGTTTATCAATGGTTTATCGATAAACCAGCTGATAAACCATGTGCATTTTCAAAGGAAAAACCACTACACCAGCCGCCAAGGCCCCCCCTCACCCTCACATTCAAACATGCACATTCCCCAAGAAAGTTGTATTGTCTTTTCAAAATCTTTTAGCTTTCAAAAGTAGAAACTTTACAGGACTGTTCATTTTTGTCGCTTCAAATTCCAACAATTTGTCGTTTCCAAAGTTGTATCTCACCCTTCCCGGCCTTCCCAGTTCCCAGTATAACTTTAATGAAAGTGGTTGAAAGGACTGTTCATTTTTTATAGTGTAAAATTTATTAAATCCGTCCATTGTCCTTCCTCAGCGAGTATTTATAGAGACATTCCTTCCTTCTTCTCTATCACTGGCAAACTACCCCAAACACTATGTTATCTTATGTTATGCTACTTAGGAGAATTCTTAGCACTAGATTAAGGTTCCTTCGCAACAACTTTGAATTACTCTTCATATCCAACAAAAGTTGTTTGGTTAGTTTCTACGATTCCTCTTGTATGAAGATTTTCTTCATCAATCATTGAGAATGCCTTTCCAAGAGTCGAATGACTATCAGACTATGCTCATGTCTTCGGTCTTATAAACTCACTTTTAAAACAAAGGGGTGGTGAAACCATTTTCAAGGTTCTCTTATATGTAATGGTTTCACCACCCCTTTGTTTTAAAAGTGAGTTTGCATTCAAATCATTCAAGGTTTTAGTGATGCAATACAAATGACCATTATGAGAAGTGTATGCCAGAGACTTTTCAACCTAGCAGATACAAATCAAACCAACAGATTAGTTGTTTAACAGGAGTAGTTAAGTCACTGGAAATTGTATTGAATCTTGTAATCTTTAGATCCTCTTTGTATTCGAGTATATTTTGATCAAAATGAGAACTTGTTATATCTTTTTTAAAGAATAGTCTTATTTTAATTGCCAGATTTATCCTTCAGCTTTTTCTTTTTGGAGCTACACAAACTTGCTTCAGTTAGTGGCCCAGGTGACATAAAACCTACTGGTTTATCAATGGTTTATGGATAAACCAGTTGATAAAGAAGTTTCATAAACCAATCTGTGAACATGGTTTATCAATGGTTTATCGATAAACCAGCTGATAAACCATGTGCATTTTCAAAGGAAAAACCATTGTTGACACTTGAAACCAAATTATAACATAAAACCTACTGGTTTATCACCTGGGTTATCGATAAACCATTGTCGACCACTGGTTTATCACTGGTTTACACTGGTTTATCACTGGTCGACCACTGGTTTATCGATAAACCAGCTGATAAACCATGTGCATTTTCAAAGGAAAAATCATTTTTCACACTTGAAACCAAATTATAACATAAAACCTACTGGTTTATCAATGGTTTATCAATAAACCAGTTGATAAAGAAGTTTCATAAACCAATCTGTGAACATGGTTTATCAATGGTTTATCGATAAACCAGCTGATAAACCATGTGCATTTTCAAAGGTAAAAACCATTGTTGACACTTCAAACCAAATTATAACATAAAACCTACTGGTTTATCAATGGTTTATCAATAAACCAGTAGATAAAGCAGTTCAATAAACCAATCTGTGAACATGGTTTATCAATGGTTTATCGATAAACCAGGTGATAAACCATGTGCATTTTCAAAGGAAAAACCATTGTTGACACTTAAACTCATAATAGTAATTAAATTGTATCAACTTCCAATAGTAATTAAATTGTATCAACTTCCAATGTATAGCTGTAAAGTCACATTTAAGTTTCATTTATGGTAAGTAATTTAGGCGGGGAAAATCACTGTTGCCACTTATATATAGATTGCTCTTCATTTCTCTCTCCACTTCTATCTCCAATATCTACTCTTCCCTATATCTCTATCTCTACCGATTCAATTCAAATTCCTGCTCTGGCGATGGCGAATCCTACATGCTTCTGCGGGGAGCTTTGTGTGTTGAAGACCGCGTGGACAGCCAGTAATCCTGGTCGTAGATTTTTCGGCTGTAACAACTACAACTATGTACGTGTTATTTCGTTTTAGGGCTTTATTGTTAAATTTATATTGTGTTTTCTTTCTCATTTGGATGTATGTTACAGGAGGGTGGCTGTGGATACTACAGATGGTATGACCCACCGATGTGCCCGCGATCAACACTAGTGATTCCATCTCTGCTGCAAACAAACTATGCGCTTAAAGTAGAGATTTGCGAACTGGAAATGAAGGTTGTTGAGGATAGGAAAAAATTCAAGTGGATTTTAGGTCTGATTAGTGTTATTTTCGTGCTAGTTGTTGCTGTGTTGTTGGCTATGTGACTAAATTTTCATGTTATAACAATGTGTACCCCCAATCTTTTGTTTTTGTTGATGGGGAGGGGAAGATGTAAATAAGTATATGATAAAATTTGTTGTTAAGTTTGGTGTACTTAATTTGTTCAAATATCGTTATGCTAACACCTCATGTAGGAACAATTTATCTTAGTTTATCAATGGTTTATCAATAAACCAGCTGATAAACCAGGTGCACTTTAAAAGAAAAAAACCATTTTTTACACCTGCTAACACCTGATGTAGGAAAAAAATTAGATATTTTAAAAAATGTGTTCTATAGCTGTCCACTATCTCAAATGGCGGTTGAATACACAAATGGCGGTTGAATACCCAACACATTAATGGACACTATAATTAAATGTACAATTGACAATTATCAAAAAGCTTATACATCCAAAAGTTTCTCTCTTCCTTAACCTACACAGTTCATCTTCTTCGCTAAAACCCTAATTTCTGCGCACACAGCAGCACAGGACAGGTAAAATGGCAGAGAAAACAGAGAAAACAGAATTTGGCTGTCTTCTTGATATTGCTTTTCTCAATACAAATGTTCTTGGAAGAAAACTAGTCACCCTTCTCGACAAGTCTGGTGTTCTTCCTCTTCTGACCTTCAACACGACCTTGAACACCATCGATTACAGTCAAACCCTCACTGAACTCTTCTTCCAGCAGATGAATCGTACCCCAAACATTCCCCACTCTCTTACTGGAAACATTAATGGCACCAGTATTGTGTTTGATGCGCAAACCATTCTTGCTGCTTTTCCAAATCTCAAAACAGCTGGTGCCTCCACAAAAGAAATTACAAAGAAAATCGTTTCAAGTGGATGGGCTATCATGTTAGGAAGTATTCCTGAACCTGCTGTAGCTGCTGACAGGAAGAAGAACTTGTTCATGCCTGTGCACTATGCCCTAGCTGCTGTTCTGGACAAGTGCTTGATTATCAAATCTGGGGCAAAGGATAAAATCACTGAAGTCCAATTGAAGCTGATGTCTGCAATTGTAACTGGTGAAGAGATCAACTGGGCTGCTGTTCTGGTGGAGTTTGTATTTGACAACATCACAAAGCACAGGAAGCATCCAGACAAACCCAGGTGGACTCATCACCTCATCATCACCCATTTTCTTAGAAAAAATCAAGCTGTGATGCAGAGTGTTGCTGTTGGTGAATTGGTTTATGATTGGGCAGGAAGAAAGTTTGGTTTAACTGATCTAACTTGGGCTACAAAGTCCAGCAAGTATGTTGCACCTGCTGCTGCAAGAGAAGAAAGGAAGAAAAGAAGGCACCTTGTTATGAGGGAGGAGGAAGAGATTGAAGAGGACGCAAATGCAATCAGAGGCTACAAAGAATGCAATCAGAAGCTACAAAGATCTGCACCTGCTGTTGGTGCTTCTTCCAGTCATGTTGGCAGAAGTAACTCAAGGAAGAAGAAAAGAGTATCTGCTGATCTGAACCCTGAAACCTTCGTTCCTTTTCCCCCAAACGCTGAACCTTCCAATCTTGAATCCACACCTGCTTCTTGTACGAGATCTAGGAAACAGCAGAAGCCTTACTTCCCTCCTATCTTTAATCCAACATATCATCCCAAACACTCTCCCTACCTTATAAATCCTACTCCCATACCTGAAAATTGGGTATTTCCAATTGATCACCTTCCATACTTCATTCAAGCCCTTCTCTCTTTTCATGAAGAGAATAAGGAAGCAAAACCAAATGTTCCTCTCTTCAAATATGTGGATGACAACAGAAACAGGAAGCAGCATGTCCCATACCATAAACCTTCTGAAGAAATGAATTCAAAAGAGGTCATTCAATTAAATTATGGTAAATATTTTGACCATATGCCTCTTCAATGGAATGCCTTCTACCATGCCCAAGACAGATTTGTGCAGGATGAGCTGGTGATGAAAGTATGGGATATCTTCAATGCTGCTTACAAGCTACCAATGCCAACAGCAGATGATCCCTACTTAGTAGGAAGAGAAGTCACTGAAGATGATCTACTGAATAAAGGATATGGAAGTATGCCTGACATCAATCCAAACATGCTCAAAATGATTCATGAGCAAGCCATGGAGTACATTCACACATCAGCAGATATGGCTGCTGCTAAGTATATGTCTCTCAAAGAAAACAGGTGGACAAAGGTAGCAGGAGCTTCTACCTCTACCCAGCCATCTCCTGAACCACATAAAACCCCATCTCTACATGCTTCTCCTTCACCCATTAGAGCTCAACCCATCTCCATGATTTCTCCAACAGCAGATCGTACCAACTCACCATCTCCATCTCGATCTACTGATTCAACTTCATCTTCTTCATCTACATCTACCGAAGACAGCTCATCGTCCGAAGAATTTGTGCCTCCAAAGACTACTTCAGAAGCAGCTGCAGAAACTGTCCAGCCTTCTACAACCCATGCTTATAGGCTAAGGAAGATACAGAAAGCTACTGATGCTGCTCCTACAACTTCAACAGCTTCTCCACCACCAACTGCTACTCCTGCTGCTCCTGCTGATCCACCACCAACTGCTACTCCTGCTGCTCCTGCTGATCAACCACCATCTGCTACTCCTGCTTCTCCTACAGATCCTTATACATCAACCCCTGCTGCTCCTGGTAATCTCTTTCCTGAAGGTGCTACTTACTATGAAGCACTAGATATTGTAAGAATTACTCAGGTGCACATTAAAGAAGATCTCAAGGACATGAACCAACAGCTGAATAAACAGATTCAGGAAGTACAACAGCAGATGAACCAACAGGTTCAAGGTTTGCAGATGCAGATTAAAGCTCTTCTACCCTCCATACAGGACTCTTTATCTGTTGCAGTGCAAGGTGCATATGCTGCAGGTGCATCTGCTGGACTTAACGCATTCAAGGAGGAGGAAGAGAAACAAAGGGCTGAGTTCGAAGCAGAAGCCTTAGCACTCAAAGAAGCAGAGTTGAAGCAAAAGGCAAGAGCTGAAAAAGCTGAAGCAAAGGCTGCAGGTTACAAAGAGGAAATAAAAGGACTCAAACATAGATTAGGCATTGCAGCTAAAGCCCTACGAAGAGCTACAGAAGAAGCTGCTGCAGCTGCAAATGAAGAATCTTCTGATGAAGATACTGCCCAAGATTGAAGTGTTTTTTTTTTGACACACTAGCAAGTCTATCAATCCATCAAACTTATTACTTAATTTAAGAAGTTTAACTCATATACTATTCTACTAACACCTGATGCAGGAACAATTTTTATGACTTTATCAATGGTTTATCGATAAACCAGCTGATAAACCATGTGCATTTTCAAAGGAAAAACCATTTTTGACACTTGAAACCAAATTATAACATAAAACCTACATGGTTTATCAATAAACCAGTAGATAAAGCAGTTCAATAAACCAGTTTGTTAAACCAGTTTCATAAACCAATCTGTGAACATGGTTTATCAATGGTTTATCAATAAACCAGCTGATAAACCATGTGCATTTTCAAAAGAAAAACAATTTTTAACACTTCAAACCAAATTATAACACAAAACGTACTTCGTTTATCAATAAACCAGTTGATATATACATGGTTTATCAAAAAACCTGTCAAACCACACACATAAACAACAACCAACATAACCCAGTTGAATAAACCAACATAATAAGGAAGAATTGTGTTTGCAAGTGCAAAAGTTCTTCCTGCAAGTTTAATATGCACTACACAAATATGAAAGTGATATACAAACTGTCGAGTAATATACAAACATTTTCAATTGACATATATTTGCAATTACAAACTCATATAAGTAGTACCCAAAATAAATAAAAAAAAGAGGAATTTCATTGCATTAATGAAGGTAAACTAGGATTGTCATTGTCATAAACAAGTGTATTTTACATGACCCCTATGAAATAAAGAAAATACATGGCCATCACAAGCAGCAGCAGCAGGAGCAACTATATGCATTAATCTATATCTATACTCATTCCATTTGTTTCCTCACACTTCTTCTTCCAAATCTTCGCCTTATTTCTTTCTCGATTTACGGTTTCTTTGCCCTATCTCAATTTTAGTTCTTTTTATTAATTGTGTTTCAAAGCCACTTGATCGCTTGTACTGTGCATCTCATGCACTGCATTTCCAGCAGCCTGCGCTTGAGGCCTCTCTTGCACTGGATTTACAACAGCCTTCTCGCTTTTTCTACAAGCATGAGTGATATAAGGAGAAGAGATTTGTGCGATGCTTTTCTCCCCTCTTTTTCTTCGATTCCAAAATATTGACAGCCTCAATACCAAGGAGACATTTCTTTTCCTACCCTACCCTTAACCTCTTCTATTTTTCCCTGCTTATCGTCGGCATTTTTCCCTGCTTCAAATGCAGTTCCTTCTTCCAAAATATCCAAAATATCTTCCAAATCTTCCATCACCCCTTTCACTTTTTCACTTCTTTTTCTGGTCTTCCTTTGGAAGACACTTTCACTCTTCATTGCAATAGTAGTGGAGATGAGATTGGTGGTAAGGGGAGTAGTAGATATGGTGGGAGTGGTGGTGGTTGGGAGAGTAGTGGAGATGGGAGTGATGGTAGGGGGAGTAGTAGAGATGGGGGGAATGGTGGTGGTAGGTAAGGAAGTGGAGATGGGAGAGGTGGTAGGGGGAGTAGTAGAGAGAGTAGTAGAGATGATGGGAGTGGTGGTGGTAGGAGGAGTAGTAGAGATGATGGGAGTGGTGGCAGGAGGAGTAGTAGAGATGATGGGAGTGGTGGTTGTAGGGAGAGTAGTGGATATGGGAGTGGTGGTTGGGGTAGTCGTGGAGATGGTGGGATTGGCATTTCGGATTCTGGAAAAGGAAGCAAAACTTGGAAAAGTAGGAGAAAAGTCACGGGTGGGAGTCAATGCCAAGTTGGGGGGTGATGCTTGTTGTCGAGCAAGATCTAAACTTGTTTTTAGATCATCCTGTCAATTCAAGTAGGTAAGTAAGCTTAGGTAAGTATGATCTAATTAATATTCACAACCAATTACGCAAATACTTTACCACTTTTCGATCCAAGGCTGTCACTTCACCCTAAGATGATCAATCTTTTGGTCCATCTTCTCGCAATAAATCAAAAATTGCACTAATATAAGGAGTGCTAGTGCCGGTGCTAGTCACAACGAGAGAGGATAGGGATGTTGTCGGGAGGGAGTTGCTGCTGCTGCTGTTGATGGCCTTCATCTTCAACATGTTCAGCCACAACATGGAAGGATGTGCTCCAATCAGCGCCAAACTGTCGCTCATACTCAACAACATAGGGCTGTTGTTTTTCAACCTCAGTGGGGGTCAATGGAACAAGCACTTCATCCTGTCAATTGAGTAAAATATCAACTTGATTAATCAACTCTACTAGGCACTACTGTTTATAAAATAACAAAGTTTGGAATCACAACATTATTAATCAAACTCTACATTTACCTTTGTAATATCCAATGTATGGATAATTTCCTCATAGCCGGATTTTGGCAAGACTTCCAATTGCACATTCTCGGGAGTTTTCGGCACTTGACTATCAATGTTTGATAGCTCATATAAGTCTATAAATCCAGAAAATCATGGCACAACTCAAATATCCAAACCTGCATTTTAAAAATGTTACATATTAGAAGCATATCAAATTTAAATAATTACATAACCATTCAATATAAAATCGACTAACCATATAATATATACAATTGGTTACCTGTATTGCCAACGGAAAGCCATTGCATACAGAAGTCTGAGCACGAGAAGTAGCCATTTTCATCATTGAATTGAGAAGGTGGGGATAGGACTTTGTTCCCCATGGATATTTATTGAACAAATCCAAATTTTCAACTATCCTTAACACACCCACGTCAATAGCAGCATTAGGTGAAATACCCCTTAGCACATACTCCCAAACAACCGCAAGACCCAACTTCGCTTATCATCCATGTCGCTTGCATCTATAAATTTTTTTTCAACTCTTCAAAGCTTCACTGCCCTCTGTTCAGGAAAATATTTATCCACTAGTGCCTTCGTACTAGGGATCTCATCACAATAATCGTCTAATAATCCAGGTTTTAAACCTGTGATTAAGGTGTAGTCCGAAAAGGAAAATTTTACTTCTTGACCACCAATACGAAACCATATTTCATTATTATTATTTGTTGGTGACTGAATCCTAAAAAGTCCTAACACATGCATCAGCACATTGCTCTTACTCATATTCTTTCTCATCTTATACAGCTCACCAAAAGCTGACAACAAGAAAATATTTTGGTGTGCTTCATCCAATGAATTATAAACCTCATCTAATACTAACATATTACATCTTGATGTAACCTTCGCTTTGTACCATTCATCACGGGCAACAATATATCCTGCCATATTCTCTGTAATAGAAATACAAATTAAACATTAAAACAAGGAACTATTATCTATGGCTATTAAAACAAGGTTTACTGACAGTGAAATTCATGAACCATATGAAATTACACTTGGTTTAGAGACATGGTTTTATAAACAAAAAGGCGGGTATATGGTTTATTAATAAACTATAGATAAACCCTGTCATTGTCTGTTAATAATGTTAACTGGTCTGTGGTTTATAAAAAAGTTACCAAACAGCAGGTTTGCACCTTGTTTTCCAAACTGGTCTACCAAACAACAGGTTTGCACACTGGTTTATCAATATAAACAAAAAGGCAGGTACATGGTTTATTGATAAAACAGTGCAGGTCGACTAAAAAAGGCAGATACATGGTTTGCACACTGGTTTGTCAATATAAACAAAAAGGTAGGTACATGGTTCGTAAATTGGTTTGTCAATATAAACAAAAATTCAGGTACATGGTTTATTGATAAAACAGAGCAGGTCAACTCAAAAAGGCAGGTACATGGTTTGCAAACTGGTTTGTCAATATAAACAAAAAGGTAGGTACATGGTTCGTAAATTGGTTTGTCAATATAAACAAAAAGGCAGGTACATGGTTCGTAAATTGGTTTGTCAATATAAACAAAAAGGCAGGTACATGGTTTATTGATAAAACAGCGCAAGTCGACTCAAAAAGGCAGGTACATGATTTGCAAACTGGTTTGTCAATATAAACAAAAATGTGGGTACATGGTTTATAAATTGGTTTGTCAATATAAACAAAAAGTCTGGTACATGGTTTATTGATAAAACAGTCGAGGTCGACTCAAATTATAAACCATAAAGACAACATTAAAACCCTAAGCGAAAAAGCAATGTAAGGTTTACCTGGTTCTGAATCGATTATCACAGATGAATTAGGGTTTCTTGAAATCTCTTGAGGTTTGAATCAAAATCCAAAATCAAATCGAAATCGATGGTCGTCACTGAGAGGGTTCTAGGTCGACAAATGTTGTGTTAGAATGAACTGTGAGTTTGTTCAGATCGACCATAGGTGTGTATATACGTATTGGGGTAAGTAGTCGACGGATAAACCAAGTGGACCAATAAATTCACGTTGGTCAAAAAATTTACTCATGGTCGACCTGTCGACCACTTGACGACCACTTTCGTCGACCACTTTACGCAGGGGCGTTTTGGTCAGAACCAAAAGTGGATTTGTCAAAGGCCACCCATATATGTATAACAACCGGGTAATATGGCCATACTTCACCAATGCCACTGAAGAAAACCAAATTATAACATAAAACCTACTGGTTTATCAATAAAGCAGTAGATAAAGCAGTTCAATAAACCAATATGTTAACATGGTTTATCGATAAACCAGCTGATAAACCATGTGCATTTTCAAAGGTAAAAACCATTGTTGACACTTCAAACCAAATTATAACATAAAACCTACTGGTTTATCAATGGTTTATCAATAAACCAGTAGATAAAGCAGTTCAATAAACCAATCTGTGAACATGGTTTATCAATGGTTTATCGATAAACCACCGGTGATAAACCATGTGCATTTTCAAAGGAAAAACCATTGTTGACACTTGAAACCAAATTATAACATAAAACCTACTGGTTTATCAATGGTTTATCAATAAACCAACATAATAAGGAAGAACTGTGTTTGCAAGTGCAAAAGTTCTTCCTGCAAGTTTAATATGCACTATACAAATATGAAAGTGATATACAAACTGTCGAGTAATATACAAACATTTTCAATTGACATGTATTTGCAATTACAAACTCATATAAGTAGTACCCAAAATAAATCAAAAACAGAGGAATTTCATTGCATTAACCAAGGTAAACTAGGATTGTCATTGTCATAAACAAGTGTATTTTACATGAACCCTATGAACTAAAGAAAATACATGGCCATCACAAGCAGCAGGAGCAACTATATGCATTAATCTATATCTATACTCATTCCATTTGTTTCCTCACACTTCTTCTTCCAAATCTTCGCCTTATTTCTTTCTGATTTTCTGGTTTGCTGCCCTTTCTCAATTTTCATTCTTTTTATTAATTGTGTTTCCCTTCACTTGATCGGTGGTACCGTGCCTCTCATGAACTGCATTTCCAGCATCCTTCACTTGAGGCCTCTCTTGCACTAGATTTCCAACAACCTTCTGAGTTGCAGCAGGTTTCGGTGCATGCGTGATATAGGGAGAAGAGATTTGTGCAGATGCTTTTCTGCCCCTCTTTTTCTTCGATTCCAAAATATTGTCAGTCTCAATACCAAGGAGACATTTCTTTTTCCTACCCTTAACCTCTTCTATTTTTCCCTGCTTATCCTCAGCATTTTTACCTGCTTCAAATGTATAGATGGGGGGAGTGGTGGTGGTAGGCAGGGAAGTGGAGATGGGAGTGGTGCTAGGAGGAGTAGTAGAGATGATGGGAGAGGTGGTAGGGGGAGTAGTAC
Organism: Codonopsis lanceolata; assembly: GCA_013146195.2. Lineage (NCBI taxonomy): Eukaryota > Viridiplantae > Streptophyta > Magnoliopsida > Asterales > Campanulaceae > Codonopsis > Codonopsis lanceolata. Next base: position 52,448,716 of record CM028379.1, read on the forward strand.
ACATGATGTGAGAGGTGGTAGGGGGAGTAGTAGAGATGGTGGGAGTGGTGGTGGTAGGGGGAGTAGTAGAGATGGTGGGAGTGGTGGTGGTAGGAGGAGTAGTAGAGATGATGGGAGTGGTGGTGGTAGGAGTAGTAGTAGAGATGATGGGACTGGTAGTAGGGGGAGTAGTAGAGATGGTGGGAGTGGTGGTGGTAGGAGTAGTAGAGAAGATGGGAGTGGTGGTTGTAGGGAGAGTAGTGGAGATGGGAGTGGTGGTAGGGGGAGTAGTATGGATGGTGGTGGTAGTAGAGTAGTGGAGATGGGAGTGGTGGTAGGAGGAGTAGTAGAGATGATGGGAGTGGTGGTTGTAGGGAGAGTATTGGAGATGGGAGTGGTGGTTGGGGGAGTAGTAGAGATGGTCGGATCGACATTTTGGATTCTGGAAAAGGCAGCAAAACTTGGAAAAGTAGGAGAAGAGTAACAGGTGGGAGTCCATGTCAAGTTGGGGGGTGATGCTTGTTCCCGAGCAGGACCTAAACTTGTTTTTAGATCATTCTGTCAATTCAAGTAGGTAAGCAAAATTAGGTAAGTATAGACTAATTAATATCTCAACAAATTACTCAAAATCAAAAGGTCAAATACTTTACCACTTCAATCTTAAGATGGTCAATCTTTTGGTCCATATGGTCAATCTTCTGGTCCATATGGTCAATCTTCTGGTCCATCTTATGCAATAAATCAAAAATTGCGCTGAGATGAGGAGTGCTGGTGTTGCTGGTGCTAGTGCTAGTCACAACAGGAGATGGAGAGGGATGTTGTTGGGAGAGGATGCGTGGTGGGGACCGACGGCCTTCATCTTCAACATGTTCAGCCTCAACATGGAAGGATGTGCTCCAATCAGCTCCAAACATACGCTCATACTCAACAACATAGCGCTTTTGTTTTTCGGCTTCGGTGGGCCTCAATGGAACAAGCACTTCATCCTGTCAATTAAGCAAAATACCAACTTCATTAATAAACTATATTGGACACTACTGTTTATAAAATAATATTGTTTGGATTAAATAACACAACTTTATTAATCAAACTCTACATTTACCCTTGGGTTATCCAATATCTCCATGATTTCCTCATAGCTTGGATTTTGGAATGACTTCCAATCGCACATTCTTGGTATTTTGGGCACTTCACTGATGATATTTGATAGCCCATACAATTCTATAAATCCAGGAAAACCTTGGAACAACTCAAATGCCCAAACACTTTTTCAAAATGTTACATATTAGAAGCATATAAGATTGAAAAAAATATGATCTAACCATTCAATATAAAAATCAGCTACAAATGGTTACCTGTAATGCCAACGGAAAGCCGTTGCATACAGAAGTCTTAGCACCAGAACTAGCCATCTTCATCACTGAGTTCAGCAGGTGGGTATAGGACTTTGTTCCCCATGGATATTTATTGAACAAATCCAAGTTCTCGACTATACTCAAAACACCCACATCAATACCAGTATTAGGTGACGCACCTCTCAAAGACATACTCCCAAATAAGTGCAAGACCAATCTTGACTTATCATCCATGTCGCTTACCTCTCTAAATATTTTCCTTAAATCTTCAGGCTTCATTGCTTTTCCACTCACCAGAATATATTTCTTTACTAGTGCATTGGAAGTAGGGATTTCAGGGACATAATCTTCCAATAATCCAGGTTTTAAACCTGTTATTAAGGTGTAGTCTGAAAAAGAAAATCTAACATTTTTACCACCTATACAGAACCATATTTCATTTTTATTGTTTGTAGGTGACTCAATCCTAAAAAGTGCCAAAACATGAATCAGCACATTGCTCTTATTGATATTTTTTCTCATCCTATACAATTTACCAAAGGTGATTTCTGAATATAGTTTTATGAGCACGATCTAATGCTTCATATACCTCATCTAATATTAACAAATTGCATCTTGTAGTAACCTTGCATTTGTACCAGTCATCACGTGAAACAATATATGCCATCTGTAATAGAAATATAAATTAAACATTAAAAATGAACTATAATAAACAACTATTAAAACAAGGTTTACTTCTATGGTTGATTCAAGCGATCATATGAAATTACACATGGTTGATTCATATATCAGGTTATAAAACATATGATTTTCTAACCTTAAACAAAAACCCAAGTACATGGTTTCTTGACATGGTTTATTGATAAATCGATGTATTCAACAGAAAATAAAATCATTTTTGCCTTGAACATGAAATAAGAACATGAACATAGCAATACAATTCAATATAAACAAGTATTCATGTTTATTTCAAGTCGTTATGTTCATTTCAAATGTTTTACAAGTTGGGGTCGTCAAAAATGGTCGACCGTAACTATAACACTAAAACCCTAAGCGAAAAAACAATGTGAGGTTTACCTGGATCAGAATTGATGATCACCAACGAGTTAGGGTTTCGAATAATTGAGAGCTCCTGATCTTTTAATCGAAATCAAATGGTTTATCAATGGTCGTCGTTGAGAGGGTCTTGGTCGACAAGGCTCTGTTATACCACACTGAAATGAACTATGTGTTTTTTCACTTTCACTCGGCTAGTGTATATCATCGTCGTCAATTGTAATTGTATACGTATTTTTTTCTCAGCCAGTAGTCGTCAAGTGGTCGTCAAGTGGTTTATCTAATAAACCAGTGTATACCAGTATATACCAGTGTATACCAGTGTATATGTAATTAAAAAATATTGTTCCTCAAAATTTTATGATGGTCGACTTGTCGACCACTTGACGACTAGTGTCGACCACGATATAACGCAGGGGCATTTTGGTCAGATTCATAAGCGACGGTCCGTTGATTTGTCAAAGGCCATATATGTTTAACAACCGGGTCTTTTGGCCATATTTGATAAATGCCACGGGTTAAATGGCTATATTTGATAAATGCCACACTTAGGTGGGGGTGTGGAGAGAGTTGTGCGAAAGGAGTGGGTGTGTAGAGACTAATGGGGGTAGAAATAGAGAATCGGGTGTGGTTAGCCCCTCCTCTTCTAAGAAAAAGCGTTTGGATGGCAGGAAAATGCAAGGGAAAATTCGAGTAAACATTTTCTCGGCCGAGAAAAAAAAAACCGTAATCAAAGCAAATGAACAACTGTGACAGTTCTCATGTTTGACGGTGCCCAGGTAATTGTTACCGAACCCAGCCACTCAGCAGCATGCGATCGAGGGCGACTGGAATCCTCAAGAGATCGCTTCCGTACGAATCATCTTACTCTCCTTTCTCATACCCCACTGGTACGGCCCTTCTCTCTCTCTTTCTCTCTCTCACACACACACTGTGCGTGTGTGCGTGTTGAGATTGAAATGCACACTGTTAAATCTTCATTTATTGATACTTCTAGTGTTTATTTGGTATGCAACAATCATGATTCCATTTGATGCTATTTGAACTCTATTGGAACGAAATGTGTAGTAAAAATGGCTGGTATAACCATTATTGCATATCGTACTGTACGAGAACTTAAGCTCAGTTATATAAATTTGACATTTTTGGGGGTGAGTTAATGAGTTGTAATGCTAATGAAGTAGATTTAGTCTGGGTATCTTGCAGATTAATTTGGGATTTTTATTTGGGAATCAATCTGGTTTTGCAATGAATTTAAGCTTGATATGTATATGGCACAGCACCTACCGCACTGTTTGTTCGGACACAATTTTTAAGGTTGTAAACTTTTTTCACCAGACATGAAAGAACACCTTCTGGGATTTGCGAATCTTGGGATTCATGTTATGGAATCATTACTCATAAGGAAAATGTTTCTAGTTGTTTACTTTACGACTAGAGTATAACATGGTTCCTAATCATTTTACAGTCTCTTATTTCAGTTAAGGAAAAAAGAGGTTTATTATTATTTTTATTTTTTTGTGCTGAAAGGTTGAAAATTAATATTAAGAGATTTGACGAGATCACGATTTTCTGAAGTGTTTTGCTGAGTCACCTCACCGAAGAGGAAGTTTTACGTTTCTGCATTGATGTCCCGACAGTTATGGTGTTTACCCCAAATTACTACTGGGGAATGGAATTCCATAGATCTTGAGTGGGGATGATATCTCTGTTGGTGTACTGAACTTTAGACGTTAGGAAATAATCACGGTGCTCACCCAGCATATACATAGAAGCCATGGAAAGACCCTACATACTTATGGAATAAAGGGGGATATGACTAAGAGGACCAAGATAACCTGGGAACAAGAGAACTCTGAGCTCGAGCTTTGACTAAAAGACTTTTACAACTTGTAAAACAACTTCTTAAAGACCCTAATAAGCAAATGACCAACTCAACTCAACATTTATCCCAATTACATGGGATGGCTACATCACTCTTTTTGCCATTTGGTTCGATCCAATGCATGGTCATCACACAAGTCAATTCAATCATATCTTCTTTTATTATTGATGTCCACGTTGGTTTTGGCCGTCCCTACCTCTAGCCTTGTTCTTGTTATTGATACTATCAAAATTCCTAAAAGTTGCACTTAATGGTCTAGATTGTATGCCCAGTAACACATAAATTTGTCAACATTTTATTCTTCCCAGTGGGCCTCCAATATGACTTATGTCCTGAAATTCATGAAATCACCAAAGAACCCTTGTGTTGTTGACTTGATGTTACCCACAAGAAACCGGATAGTAACAATCTGAACTAAACTAAAATAAACTGGGGAGTAAATAAGACCAGAATACAAAGAAGACAAGGCCAAATTGAGCCATCTTTGAATTCAACTTGATTCCAAGGATTCGTTCTTCTTAGAATTCGCTTTTCCTTATATGTTTATTGCATAAATAGAGTTGTAATTCCACTAGAATTAAAATTCTATGTAACTGAAATTCTTTTAGTTTTTCAACATTTTGTATTAGAGTTCTTTGGTTCTCTTGGCAGAATTGGATAGGAATTTAAAACTTACTAAATAAATAAGAAAGAAGTATTTCTATACGGTTAATACTATTATTTCTGAAAGATGGTAATTAAAATAAGAAAAAGAAAAAAAGAAAGAGAAATTTTGATTTTAGAAACAGTTGTTACCTGTTTCTCTTTCATCATAGTACAGTAAGTGGGCTCTCTTTCTCTCTTTCTCTCTTTCTGCCCTTCAGCCATCACATTGTACACTACACCAAAGCCTTCATTGTTCGTGCCATCCATTACCGGAGGTGGCAGATTAGGTGGTGAAAAGGTCCACCTTAAAGCCTAAATGGTTTACTTGACCCCCTTTGGTTTAGGGAAATGTCACTTTGCCATCTCTTAATTTTCTTAAATGTAATTTTTACCCCTAAAAGAGAGTTTTTTCCCAGTCTGACCCCCTTTATTTGAGGAGAAAATTTACATTTTGTAATTTTGACCCCTATTTGAGTAAAAATTCTACCATATAATTTTTACCCAAAAAATAATTTTCACCCCCTTACAACCCATTGAAAAGGTTACCAGAGAAGTCTGCCACCTTTAATGAAATAACCCTGATCTCTCTTTAGTCTAGGGAGAAGGGCCAAATCTGATCTTTGACTTGAAGCAGCCATTGATGCTACTTCAACATGGAATTGTCGTTCACTGTAAATCAAGAAAGAGAACGGGACAGAGAACAGGTGTGCAGTGGAAATTGAGTCTAAGGAATAGAGAAGAGTTGAATAGTTACTGGTGACTGTGACGGCTAAGGTTTTCCGTGAGATAGAGGTTCCAACAACAATCGATCGGTGGTGGTCAGTCACTCAGTTGATGGTAGAAGCTGTGGAGAGACTTTATCACAAGGTGCGTGCGACTATAAAAGCTCGAGATATTTGGTTTTAGAATTCTTTACTTTTTGTATAGAATTCAATTCATGGAATTGAAACATTTGGAATTTCAATTCGAAAATATTTTCTCACATCCAAACAATGGAACTGGCCCCAATTCCAGGTCCAAGTCATGAAATTGGGGTTCCCAAACAGAACTTTGAATTTTTCACAAACTGCATTATCCGTACGCCCGACCTGAAATTGGGACGACATTCAGGCAATTTTAATGACTGCCTCCCGAATTCCGGATGTTAGTAAACAATTTCCTGGGGACATTATAGGTTGAGAATGTTTTACGTGCGTCTAAATACCTAAAAGTTTATTAATTATTTCACATAGTATCGAACAAACAGGGTATAATAACTTTCTGGTTCATATTTTGATCTATGGATAATAGCATAATGATATTTTGTTAGTCAATTAGCTTTTTGATGTTTGTTTCTATACGAGCTTGTGGTTCGATTACAGAATATCCTAACATTATGGATTCCAGGTTAGCATGTGTCAAGCTTGTTATACATTGTTGAGTCCCGATCTAATAGCTTAAACTTTTAAAGAGAAGTAGTGATGCAAAAAGAAACTCCACAAGTTTCAGAATTAGACTTTGTCGAGGTTACCCTTATGGGACAGAGTGGTTTATTTGGCCTCTCTTGGGCAATGACGAGGGGAGCCTTTTCGAAGGGTTCCTCTACCTGTGATTGGAGAGAATGAGGGATCAGAATACTTTGACTCTTTGTTACTCAGATGCGATCCTTATTGCTTGTTTTTTTTGATGGACTCACACGTATCAATTTTTTTGTTTGGATGGACTTATTGTTCATCTTCTTATAATTTTATCCCTTAATCTAACATATTTCTCTTCTTCTAAAAAAAATGTAAAATAAGAGAAATTGTCCAAAAGGTCGATATTGAAATATCTATCTAAAACTATATTAGTCATCATCCTAATTCCTAGCTCATTCCTTTGTATCTGTATTCCTGATCTTCAAGAATTGTGATATCCTTGTACACGCACCTTTATGAACCTGTCATATCGGTGCTAGATAGGCTCCAATAGGTGATAAGGTGTGCGAAAGTTGACTTCATTGGGACGCACACAAAATAGTATTGATAAGGCTAGGAGCTGAAGAAGACCAAATTGTTGTGAAGAAATATGTGGTAATTTGTAATTGGAACATGTGATTCTTTGATTCCTTCTTTTTATCATAGGGTTCTGAAGTGGGCAAGGATGGGAATATTCATCTAACCCCAGTACCCAAATGATGGCTGGATTATTTACCTGTTTAGGTTCAATTCTGTATAAAATCTTGTTTCAGTTTCTAACCCTTGATTTTTATTTTTGTATCTTATATTGTTAAACAGTAACACATGTTTCAGTTACCTTTTTACAACTTACCTTTTTGATAACTGTAACACTAAGTTGTTTTACAACTTAGTATTTTAAAACTGTAATACTTGAATTGCTGGAAAGTTGTTCCTTTTCTTTTCTCAAGGAATAGGAACAGAAAATGCCTGAAAACGGCCATCAACCAAGGGTGTTCTAGCATTTATAAACTGATTAATTTGGAAAAATGGCTGAAAATGGTATTTAAATTGGCATTTTTCTGTATTGGGCATCGACAGATGCAACTTTGTTTTTCTTCTTTTGTGAGTAAAAAAATCTTCATAAGAATCACACTCATGCGATGATATTATATAAGAATCAGTTATTATATAAAATATGAATATATTGAAGTTCCCTCATCCAACTTTTAGATACATGCCTCTAGATCATAAAATTTTGGGTGTGGAGAGATCTACCCTTGGAAATGTATGGGCAATGCTCATACGTGGTTCCAGGTAGCTTTGCATGGGACAAGGTTTGTTGAGTTGATTTGTGTACAATGTAGGACATTGACTAAGGTGTGGGGGGACCTTGAAGGTAAAAGGCAGGTGCCTTTGGTAGTTTCAATTACGCACCCTATCTCTAGATGGCATTTTTGTGTATTGATTATATTTTTATTTATTGTTAGAGGTTCATGTATAGTTGGTTCCTGCTTGTGCATTTAAGAGTCATGCACTATAGTGTCTTAAAGTTTATCTTATGGAGATGTATTGTGAAGGAGAAGTAGAATAAAAGGGATTTTATTTTTATTATTTTAACAGTCCTGATTATATCCAGTTTACATAACAGCCCTACAGGCTACAGCCCTGGGATCTCTTGATGTATATGCTGAGCCGGATGGGTTTGGGAGATAGATGGAGGCAATGGATATTTTTTTGTATATCCTCGGTGAGGTTCTCAGTTATGGTCAAAGGAGAGCCGGCTGTTTTTTTTTTTTGATAAATAAAGTATATTAATACTCCCTCCGTCCCTAATTTATTGTCAGTTTGAACGCTTAAGAAAATCTATTTGTGGATTATTTATATTGGTTTAATGTGTAGTTTCCATTAATGTCCATACATATGTGGCCCATAATTAAAGTAGATTGAAAAAGTAAGGGTAAAGTGGTAAAAGTGATGTTCTAAAAAGGTAAGTTTCAAAGTGGACAATTATTTTGGGACGGACGAAAAAGGAAAGTGAGACGATAATTTAGGGACGGAGGGAGTAGTAAAAAGCGTCAAAACCGGAGACGCATCCTTGTACATGGGATATATACAAAACAAACAATTATAAACCGACAAAACTGTCCGTAATATTAACATAAGGCTCCGACTAGAGTGGTATTTTTTATGTGGGAAGTCGCCAATGAAGCCATTCTTACGGGGGATCATCCAAGGACTAGGAAAAAGATTTATGTTAACTGGTGTTACTTGTGTAAAGGAGATGGAGAAAGTGTAAATCACATATTCATTCATTGTCCTGTAGCGAAGGAAATCTGGGACTATATTCTGAATCTGTTTAGCTTATCTTGGCATATGCCTAGATCGATTAAAGATCTTCTTCTGGGCTGGTCTCTGTACAAGCGAAGGAGGAGGAGACGCATCTGGGACTCCACTTTTTTTTTTTTTGATAAGTACATCTGGGACTCCACTCCTTTGGCAGTTTGCTGGATTTTGTGGGGGGAGAGGAACCGCAGAGTCTTCGAGAATGAGGAGCTTAGCGTGGATAAGCTCAAGGGGCAGATCATCCAGACATTGTTCCTTTGGTGCAATGAGTTGGATCCGGCTTCCGACGGCTCTTTTGTAAAAAATTTGGACAGATTTTTGATTAGCTATGTTTTTGGTTGTATACTTCCGGTGTACATAGGCTGCGTCAACTGTTTTGGCACGTATTAATATTACTCTTACTTATCAAAAAAAAAATATTAACAAAAGATCCCCCTCGGATGGATCCAACTTTAAACACCACAGTCCAATTGACTGCAAAACATTCTTCTTGAGATGATCCAGATCAGCTTCTATATTGTCAAAAACCCTCCGGTTCCTCTCTAGCCATATATTCCACCAAATCGCGAGATGAGTTGTAACCTAACACTTATTTTTCCTTCTGCACTTGTACACATACCAACCTTGCATAAGCTGAATTACCGATCTTGGCATTTCCCAGGAGATTCCAACCGATCTGAAAGCAATATGCCAAAGATCCCTCTCTACCAGACAATGAAGAAGAAGGTGACTCACGGTCTCTTCCTCTCGTTTACATAGATAGCACCTATTAACGACAATCCTCACGAGCTCTCAAGTTATCCCCCGTCAAAATGGCCACCCTCGCAACTTCCACGCGAAGAAAGCCACTTTCCTTGGAGCCATAGTCCCCCAAATCTCCTTCCGAGGAAAGTTAGAACTTACACTTCCATATAAGCAGGAGTAATTGGATCTCACAGAAAAGCTTCTGCGCTTCGACTCTACCCAAACAATTTTATCTTCCAACAAAGCACTTCTTTTGTAATCATGTAACATCGCAAACATCTCGCTTATTTCTTCAAATTCCCAATCTTGCACATGGGACTCCACGAGTCTTTATCATTATGATTAGCCACTATCGAGTTTGCCAATTCCTCGTGATCAAAAGCAAGGTCAAACAATCTTGGGAACCGATCCTGAAGCTTTACATCTCCGCACCAAATATCTTCCCAAAATCTAATCTTATCTCCCTTTCCAACCTCAAATACAATATGACGCTCGAACGAGTCCCACCTTTTCATAATCCCTTTCCAAACACCCACCCCATGAGAGCAAGAAACTGCCGTAGGGTACCATAAATGGTTACCTTCGCCATACTTCCTTACCACTATCCTCCTTCACTATGCATCTCTCTCCACCATATATCTCCACTGCCATTTCCCAGCAAGGTCCAATTGAAAGTCGTTAAATTTTTAACTCCCAAGCCTCCACTCCGAACACCGGAGCACACTGTATTCCTATTTTCTAAATGATACTTCCACTCCGTCTCCCCATCCCAAAGAAAGTCCCTCTCTAATTTTCCAGTCTCCTACCCACCGAATAAGGAACCACCAATAAGGATAAAAAGTAAGTGGGAAGGTTGGATAAAGTGCATTGAATCAAAGTCAAACGACCACTCTACGACCACCCTTTGACAGTAGCTACGACCACCCTTTGACAGTAGTTGCCTCTCCCGGCCTACCAACTTTCTTTCAAACCTTTCAAGTTTCAATCACACAATTCCATGTAGTGACACTTTTAAAGTGTGCCCCCAACGGAAGACCAGTTGACAAACAAGTAGATTTACACCCACAATAAGAGACTAACTGCCCTATGTCCCCCACCTCACCTACCAGAATAATCTCGCACTTAGAGATATTAATTTTCAACCCGGACATTGCCAGAAAAAATAACAGAACTAAACGTTGATAGCCCAGTTGAGACCTCTTAGCTTCACAAAAATCAATGAGTCGTCTGCAAACAATAAGTGCGATATATTCAACCCCGGGTATCCCTCTCCACCTACTCCAAACCCCAAAATGAAACCACTCTCCACCGCCTTATCAATAAGGCGGCTCAATCCCTCCATGATCAAGATGAAAGGAATGGGGAAAGAGGCTCCCCTTGCCGAAGACCCCTTAAACTCGGAAAGAAACCCGCCAGTACTCCGTTCACCAAAACTGAGAATCTGACAGTAGAAATGCAATAGAAAATCCACCACCTCCATTTCTCTCCAAACCCCATCTTGGAAAGGATATACATTAGAAATTTCCACTCTTCATGATTGTAAGCCTTCTCAATATCTAATTTGCATAATAGATACAAAATCCCACTCCTCAACCTATCATCTACATTCCACCACCTCGTTTGCTATAAGGGCTGCATCCATAATCTAACGATTCCCCACAAAGGCATGCTGAGCGTAAGTTTCATTTAGTGAATTGGGAAAAGGTGTGTTCGAGGGTTCAGGAGGGGGGTCTGAACATCACAAAACTCAAATTATTTAATGAGGCTTTGCTGGGAAAATGGTTGTGGCGATATCTCACAGACAAGGAGGCTTTTTGGAGGCAAGTGGTGGTTTGCAAGTGTTAAGTAACCAACTCATCTAAAAGCTTAAGTTGTTAGATAGGGGCCCAACAATGGATATCAAGCTTAACACTCCCCCTCACGTGTGACCCGTCCACACGTGGAAAGATACACAAACATGCCTCACCAAGGGCATCACAAACCAAATAGAGTGACAACATGCACCCATAATATTCCGGTTAACAAATGCAAGCGGGATAATTCGAACCCATGACCTTGCCAAACCAGAGCTCTGATACCATGTTAAGTAACCAACTCATCTAAAAGCTTAAGCTGTTAGATAGGGGCCCAACAATGGATATCAAGCTTAACAGCAAGTATGGAGAAGGGGGTCATTGCTGGTTTCCTAACGAGGTCAATTCGTCTTATGGGGTGGGAGTCTGGCGAGGTATAAGGAAAGGGTGGAATTCTTTTGAAAGATTCATTGCTTTTGAGGTTGGCAATGGGGCCTCGGTGAGGTTTTGGAAAGATAGATGGTGTGGGGATATTTGCTTGAGGGAGGTGTTTCAGAACTTATTTTAGCTTTCCACGGATAAGGATTGTAGAGTTAGCTCTATATTATCATTGGTGGAGGGTAAGCCTTTTTGGAATTCCATGTTCAGAAGGAATTTTCTTGATTGGGAGATAGAGTCAGTTGTGCAGCTTTTAGGGATGCTTCAAGAGCAGAATACAAACAGGCTGACGGACAAGGTGGTTTGGAAAGGCTCAGGGGGCTCTCTTTTTTCAGTTAGCTCGTATTATTTCAAGCTTCTCAATTGTGGTAGAGCTTCTTTTCCGTGGAGAGCAGTTTGGAGATCCAAAGCCCCTAAGAGAGTGGCTTTTTTTATGTGGGAAGCGACTCATGAAGCTATCCTAACCGGGGATAATTTGCGAAAACGTAACATGGTTCTTGTTAATAGATGCTATATGTGTAAGGTTGGCACGGAAAGTGTAAATCATTTACTTCTTCACTGCCAAGTGGCTTTAGAGCTTTGGAATTTTGTGCTGGGTATGTTCAATATGTCTTGGGTCATGCCAAATTCGATCATTGACCATGTCAGAGGTTGGAATATGGGATATTCGAAGAGGAGTAGTCGTGTATGGGGACAGCTCTTTTGGGAGTGTGTTGGATTCTATGGAAGGAAAGAAAGCATAGGGCATTCGATAACGTGGAAATGTCAATCCCGGAATTGAAGAATTTGTTGATTCGCACTCTTCATTTTTGGTGTTCCGAGGCTGATCACTCTTCTCCTAGATCCAACATAGCATTTGTAGATCTTGTAAATAGCATAGATATTGGTTAATCTTTTGGTTGGTATACTTCTAGTGTACAAAGGACGCATCACCTCTTTTGATGCTTGATATATATTATTTACTTATCAAAAAAAAAAAAAAAAAACCTTCTTGAGCCGAATTGCAAGCACCTTCGCTAAAATCTTATATATTCCCCCAACAAGACTGATGGGCCTAAAGTCCTTTAACTCTTCTGCACCCTTCTTTTTTGGAATAAGGGCCAAAAAAGAAACATTTAGGCTTTTTTTCCCGTCTCAAAAAACGAATGAAAAATCTCCATAATGTCCGCCCTAACCACCTCCCGACAATGCTGAAAAAAGGCCAATGAAAACCCATCCGCTCCGGTGCTTTATCTCCTCTTAAGGTCTTTAGAGCCGCAGCTATTTCTACTTCGGAGAAGGGCTGCTCCATCGAGACCTCCTGCGATAGTCTTGAAGGATATCCCTTCCAGCTCCAAGATAGATCCCTACCCTGATGTATACAAATCCTGATAGAAAGAAACAGCCCCTTGCCACTACGCCTCCAATCTTCAATTTCCTGATCTGATTGCACCCTTTTGCGCACTGGCCGTACGATGAAAAAAATCTTGTATTCTTGTCCCCTTAAGCCACAAAATGCGAGATTTCTGTCTCCAGCATATTTCTTCTTTAATCAATATCTTCTCAATATCCAGCTTCACCTCTAGTCTTCTAGCAGCTACAGAGCCTCCCAAAACCCCTTCTCTATCCAGCTCATCCAACCTTTTGATCTTCTCCATCGCATCGTTAATTTTTTTTATCTATCCTCCCGAAAGTCTCCCTAGCTCGAGGGGTTTGTGGCAGGGTCCCTCTATCTCCTTTTATTTTCCTTTTTGTTATGGAAGCTTTGTGTCGACCGCCAGATAAGGCTGTTCAGGGAGGTTTTGTTTGTGGATTTGAAGTGGGCAGGATCACAGAATTAACAATTGTCATGTTGTGGTGTCGCATCTTCTCTTTGCAGGTGACACTTTGGTTTTTTGTGAGGCTAATGCGGTGCAGTTGGGCTTTGGGCTTTCTCCTGTTATTCGTTCTTTTTTTCTGGCAGTTTTGGGCCTTGGGGTAAATATTTCGAAAAGCGAGATTGTGTCGGTGAGGAATGTTGAGAAGTTTAATTCTTTCGCTTCTGTATTTGGGTGCAAGATTTCTCATCATCCAGTTTCCTATCTTGGTTTTTTTAGGGGCCCCCACTAAAAGTGTGGCTTTATGAACCTGGTGACTTAAAGATTTCAGCGCAGATTGACGGCGTGGAAAAGGCAATATTATCCAAAGGTGGTTGGCTGACTCTTACTATTTGCGTAGTCAGAGGGGCAGGGGTGCTGATTTCCAATTTACTTTCTGTGGACAACATGCTGGTATTCTGCGAGGCGGAAACTTCTCAGTTGGGTCATCTTCTTCTAGTGCTTTTATTCTTTCAAGCGGCTTCAGGATTGAAGATCAACGTTCAGATGAGCGAGATGTTTTCAGTTGGTAATGTAGATAACGTCGAGTTATTGGTTGCCTTTTTTGAGTGCAAGGTAGGTTTTGTGCAGACGACTTATCTTGGCCTTCCTTTTGGGGCTTCTAGTAAATATATTTGGAATCCGATCGTTAGAAAGGTTCAAAAGTAGGCTGGAAGAAGCAGTATTTGTCAAAGGGTGTACACATACCCTCATTAAGAATACTCTTTCTAATTTGCCTACTGTATGTCAGTGTTTGGTATGTTTGGTATGCCGTCGTCTGGGCTAGGAGGCTTAAAAAGCTAGAAAGAGACTTCCTATGGGATGGCTAGTTGGATGAGCGGAAGTACCATTTGATCAAACGGGAGTTGTGTGCTCAAATGTGAGGGATGGAGGGCTAGGGATTAAAAGGCTCAAGTTATTCAACTCTGCTTTGTTAGGGAAATGGCCGTAGAGATTCTTGGGGGAGCAGTTGGCTCAATGGAAGAGAGTGGTGTTGTAAGTATGGGGAAAGTGATCGCGTATGGGGCCTTGAGGTTCTTTTGACTTTTGGGGTGGGGGTGTGGAAAGGCATTTGGAAAAGATGGGATATGGTCGAGAGGTTCATTTCCTACAAAATTTGTAATGGAGAAAAGTTGAATTTTTGAAATGACAAGTGTGGATATGGAATTGCGGAGAGCTTTTCCTTTGTTGTTTAACATTTCTGTGAATGAGGAGACTGTAAGCTTGGGAGGAGCAGTTATGTGGAATCCTACCTTTCGACGAAACCCGCAAGATTGGGAGCTGGACAATCTAATTCGTTTTTTTGTGCAGGTGTACAATCAAAAGGTGAATTGTTGTTGTAGAGATAAAGTTGTGTGGGAAGGGAAGAAGAGCATGGTGTTTTCTGTTAAATCTTTCTATCACAAGTCCTCTATAACCTATAGATCCTTTTCATGGAAGACTGCTTGGAAATCAAATGCCCAGGGTGGGTCTTTTCATGCGGGAAGCTGCTAATGAAGCCTTTTAACAGAAGATAATATTTGGATCAGAAAGAAAATATATGTTAATTGGTGTTATATGTGGAAGGGGGAAGGAGTAAGTGTCAATCATCTCCTGTTGCATTGTCGTGTTACAAAGGTTTGTAGGATTTTGTTTTTGACTTGTTTTAGCTGTCTTGGGTGATGCCCAACCGGAACAAGGCATGAGTTGGGCCCTTGACAGTGGTTTTGAGTTCATCCAATCAGCGACTAGCTCTTCCCTCAGGTTTCATTTGAGGGCATGCATGAGCATGATCTGTTCCCTATATCATATGGCAAGCCATTTCATCTGTGCCAAAGCAAAGGGAGTTTTTGAAATAAATCTGTGGCATGCATGATCTGTATCCATTTTGTGAAATAAATCTTCCGCCACAATGATAGAGACAGACTCACATTTCCCCCTGGATTGGGGGGAAAGGCCCAATCAAATCAATGCCTCAGATGTCGAAAAGGCCATGCTGCGACCGCCTTGGTGGAGGGGAGCCTTGGTACGTGTGCAAACCTTTGGCATTTGTTGCACTTTTTGACGTAAGATTTGGCGTCTCTTCTTAGATGTGGCCGGTAATGTATCCGTTGAAGATAACCTTGTCGGCACTTTTTGACGTAAGATTTGGCGTCTCTTCTTAGACTTGGACGGTAACGTATCCGTTGAAGATAACATAGTTCATGGGCCCTCAATGCTACCGTGAATTCCCTCGTGGACCTCAACCAACAGTTTTTTGGTGAATTCTGACCGCACATATCACAGCACAGGCATATGAAAAGACTTTCTTTGCAAAACTCCGTCTACTAATGTAATCCTTGCTCCTCGTTTTTGAGTGACGCGAGCTTGGTCTAGATCTCGTGGCGCATGGCCATGCTCATTTTTTTTTTAACAAGTAAAGAGTATATAAATATGAGCGTCAAAATAGGTGACGCTTCCTTAGTACACTAGAAGTATACAAGGCTCGAGAGCTTCTATCCGCTAGATATGCTATTTACAAATTCTAATTTCTACAAAAGTCATTTTCGAACCGAGTGGATAGTTCGCAGCCTCTACACACCAAGACCGGAAAAAACTTGTCCTCATTGTCGAAAACCCATGATTTCTCTCTGTCCAGATCATCCAACAAACTGCGAAAGGGGCAGCCTCCCAAACCCCGATGCTCCTGTTTTTGCGCTGAACAGACCAACACCTGAACAGCTCAGAAACTGATCTCGGCATCACCCAAGGCACTTTAAAAAGACTCAGCAACAAACTCCACACATCTGAAGCGACATGACGATGTAGAAGCAGTTGGTCACGCTCTCCTCGCTTGCCTTGCACATGAAGCACCTGTTCACTATAGAAATATTCCGCTTCTGGAGATTATCTACTGTGAGGATAGCTTCATGCATGGCTTCCCATACAAGGAAGGCCACTTTATCACAAGACCACTCTATCCAAGGAAAAAATTTTCTATCACAATTCAACAGCCTCAAGTAATTAGATTTAACCGTGAAAATATGACCCTTAGTTACCTTCCAGATCACCCTATCTTCTGCCCTTTCAATCTTCTGAGCCTGTAACAACTCAAGAAATCGCAGGAGCAAATCCACCTCCTAATCATGGAAATTCCGCCAAGCTCAATATTCTCTTGGAATTCATCGATCTAGCATATTTTTCCCACCCCAATGTCAAGAATTGTCGGGGCTCAATCGTGGGTATATCAAGAAACTCCACCCCTTAGCTTTCACGAGAAGGCTTTTGTTGGCAAGTTCTCAATTTCATCCATGGCCATCTTTGATAAATGGTTTACCCGAATGTTCTCAGCCTGATCAACCCTTACCAATTTCCAAGATTCAAATCCTTCGGTCAAATACTTGGCCGGCATGCAGTATTTAGCCATAATGGGGTAGTTAATCCCATATTGCCCCCAACTTGATTTACAACGAGTTGTAAATCACTATGTGCTACCAGCCTTGTACCTACCAATTCCAAGGTAATCTCCATGCTGGTGATGATAGCCTCATATTCTGCTTAGTTGTTGGAAGCATCAAATTTTGAACCGAGTTGTAAATCACTATGTGCTACCATCCTTGTACCTACCAATTCCAAGGCCATCTCCATGCTGGTGATGATAGCCTCATATTCTGCTTGGTTGTTGGAGGCATCAAATTTTGAACAAATTGATAAGTTGGCTGAATAATGAATTTCATATATCTCAAAGATATAAATACAAGATACATGTGACTATTTTTGGATAGTCAACTAATCAATCTGTACAATCAATTACAACCTCACAATTAATCAATAATAGAATATGCTGATTTTATGCCAATTCTCCGCCTCAAGTTGGTGCATAGATATCACTCGTGCCCAACATGGATAATGAAACATAAAGAGGACCGTGAGCAATCATGTTTAAGTTATTTTAATATATGACTAGTTTGAGTACTATTAGTAATCTATCGAGTTTGGTTTGTTATTTGTACTCCCTCTGTCTCGTTTATATTGGCTAGTAGATAAAAGTTCGCTGTTTTAGAATTCCTAATAAATGCCTCAACAACCACTACTGTCTAATGTTTGGATTTCCACTTATACCCTTTATTTAGTTAATTTATGTGCATTGTTTACCTTGTAAATACTGAACTTGGTTTGTGTATGATGAGAATATAAGTAATTAATGTGCCTTGAACTTGTAAGCGGGAGAGATGGCGAGAGCACTCGGGCAAAGACCTTGAGGTCCTTGCTTCCAATCCCCATACCAATAAGGGTTCGTACTTACCTATCAAAAAAAAAAAACTAATTAATGTGCCTTGAACTTGTAAGTGGCCAAAAAATTTGAGATAGCTAAAAAAGGAAAGTAGGCCAATATAAATGAGATGGAGGAAGTATCATGTTAACAGATTTGCATATTGAGTTTGTGTTGTTGCAGCCTTTGACAGGGCTGATTCATTGTGAGGGTAGACATCTTCTCATCCTCTTTTTTCTCTCATCTACCATCTCTGTGCGTCCTTGTGGGGCATCTGTTTTGATATACAGTTTATGAACTTCTCGTGGCCATGCTTAATAATGAGGATTGAGTAATGAAATGTTACTTATCATTGCTTTACAAGTTTCCTTTTGAGTTACTATGGTTTGGTGTAACATTGAGTCAGCACTTCAGGATTCATCAATCTTTCTATTATCGAATTCATATCGCCTTTGCATGAAGTTTGTCATTACCATGCAATCATGCAAGTAATCACGTACTTGCACTATTACTGCTGCAATACTGCGAATATGATACATTATCTTTTGCCTTTCCCATGACCTACAGTACAGAGTTCTTTCAATTTTTATTTGGGATTTTTGTTTATACATATCTTATAAATCCTTCTTTTCATGTATATCAGGAGTGGACCAATACTATATGCAAGGTGGTAGAAGGGAGATGAGGCATAAAGGAAAGAACGTTGTATGGTCTGTAGGAATGGACAAGTGTCTGATCGAATCCCTTGCTATCCAGGCTAGAAATGGTAATAAAATTGACAAGTGCTTTAATGAAAATGCGTATACTGCTGCTTGTGCTGCTGTGAACACCCGTTTTGATTTGTCTTTGAACAATCAAAAAGTTGTCAATCGTCTAAAGACAATTAAGAAAAGGTATAGGATAACTAAGGATATGCTGAATCAAGATGGCTTCACCTGGAATCCCAATACGAAGATGGTTGAGTGTAGCAATGATGACCTTTGGAAGAGATACATAGCTGTGAGTAAATTCCCCTTCTCCATATTCATTCTTCCTTCAAAACAGCCTTGGTTTTTTCTTTTCCCTGATATGCGGTGGTAATCTCATTATGTTTTGGTCAGGCACATCCTGATGCAAGGGTATTCCGAGGGAAGCAGATAGAAATGTATGACGAGTTGAAAGTTGTGTGTGGAAATTATCAAGCCCCTAATCCAACGGCCAGGATGACAGGAGGGAGTATAAATGGAAGCCGTGGGACAGAAAGTAAGAGTTATGACGAAGGTTCTGCTTCCTTTCTTTCACCAAGCTCAGAGGATCAAAGTGACACAGATGGAACGGAGACAGAATCATCTACACAAGAGCCAGAATATACTACCACTCAGATACCACCTGGTGGTCAGCAGGTGCCCATAGGACAGCCGTTGAGACAAACTTTTAAACGGCCTCGTGGTTCTGACGCTCTGCAGGATGCAATGCTGGCAGTGGCATCAAGCATACGGCAATTAGCTGATGCAGTTGACCAAAGCAAGAACCCAATTGACACCCCTGAATTATTACAGGCGGTGATGGAACTTGATGGATTGGAAGAAGCTAAGCAAATGTATGCTTTCGAGTATTTGAACGCTGACCCTGTTAAAGCCAGAGCCTTCATGGCATACAATGCTCGAATGAGGAAGATTTATCTGTTCAGGCAGTTCTGGTGGTGGAAGCAATAGCAAAGCTTAGTAGTACCCTTTTTGGCCGCCTCCTTGGTAAGTGCTTTCATCGTGCAGATTTTAGCATATGAAATGAGAGACTACAGATTTTGCTAGAAGCACACCCTGTACAGAAACTTTTTTGATCTTCCTGCCTAGGTTTATGAGAATTGCCATTAGCACTCCAAATTTCAATTGTGACACCCTATCAATGCTTTATTTTACTTGTACCAAATGCTTCACATGCTATACTGTGGACCTCACTGTTGAATTATTAGTGTGAATACTATTTAATTTATAGGTTCACAAAAGGGTTGAAAACTTGTATATCTGCACTTCCGAGATATTAGTCCTGTGGACTTTTTTTATTGTTTTTATTATATATATATAATTTTATTTTTTATTTTTTTACCTCCCTGCACTTTTGAGTGTAGCTATTGCGAATTTTCATAAAAGTAATGTTACGACTACAAATTTTATCAACAAATTTCATTTATAGCAAGCTTTAATGTGTTGTACAGTATAGCTATCTAATGTATTAAAAGTTGTACTGTACAACACTATGCTGCTTGCTTTAAACAGAGCATCTCGCATTTCATAAACACCATTAGTTGATGCCTTGCGCAAGAAAATGAAGAATATTTGTGTAAGTTTATTTGCACTGGGAACTGTATTTTGAAATTTTAGTTCATTTTATTAATGATGATAACAGAGATAATATGATTTTGGATTGACGAGGGAGAATAAATCACCAAAATACAGATTTTTTATAATAATTTTTTTTTTATTGGGACTCAGGGATGTAAATAATGGGAACTCTTTCCATTGGCTAAAAGAAGGGTGTGTCCCCTTACCTAGAGGTGGAGCAGGTTTTCACAAATTGTGAGATATGAGGTTTCGATGAGCTACTGAGGGTAACTCCAATGTTCATTTTCCAAAGCTTTAGCACTATTTGATAAAGCTTTATATCCGTTGGAAGAGTCCAGCTCACCGCTCCATTTGATCAACCTTTCAAGCCAAATTATACTTTCTACATCTCAATTCTATTTACACCTTACTCATTTAATCAGTTTTCTCACCTTACTTTGTACACCCCACCCTAATTTCTTATTATACCCTTTAAAATTTCTCACTTTACTCATCATATTTTACACCCTAATTCTATCTACAACCTACCAATTTAATTCACCAACCAACCTCTATTCACCCCAATTAATACCCAATCACCCTCACCAACCCAACAAACACGTACCGAATAAAGAAGGAAAATTACACAAAGAGGAAGACGAGCTAACACACAGAAGGAGAAAGACGACCAACGCACACAACTAATCTTACACACAGTTCTCATCAAACGCTCACCCTTAATCCTATAACAAATATTGGATATGTGTTAGGATGGTAATTAGTCAAAATTTGGTTTCTAATAGAGAATTTAGTTGAAAAATGTTAAGAATTTGAAAATGGGCTATGCGACACTGGTTTGGAGCATAGGAGGTGTATGTAGCTATGACTTGGTGCACAGAAGGAGGTGTGTGCGGTAGACATGTGGTACACAACAAGAGGACTGTGCGACAGCCATGTGGTGCACAACAGGAGGGCTGTGCAGCAGACATGTGGTGCACAACAGGAGGAATGTGCAACACACCAGAGCCGCATAAAATGGACGAGCAACGATCCAAAAATTTCAAAAATTTTGGTAAAAATGAAATTTTAATTACGAAAAGTGGAAGGAATACTTATATTATTTGTCTACATAACTTCTTTGGGCTCTATGTATTATATTTCTCAACAATGTGATGTTTATGGTTTGAGTTTGAGAGAAATATCTTGTAGGAAATTTGGTAGAGGAAAGGAAGTAAAGAAAAGTGAGAATAGAGGGAAGAGATTCAACATGTATAAAATTTAGTGGGGTGTAATTAGAATATTATGGGTGTAAGTAGAATATATTCACATTTTATATAATGACATTATTGTAATTTGGTAGTGGGGTGTATAAAGAGATTATTGAGGTGCATTTAGTAGAAGGGTATCTTTTGTCATTTTACACAATGACATTTTTGTAATTTTTTAACTTGGGGTGTAAGGAGCAAATATTGGTGTGTGGTTAGTCTGGTCCTTAGTTGATGCCTTGCAGAAGGAAATTAAGAATATTTGTGTAAGTTAATTTGCATTGGGCACTGTATTTTGAAATTTTAGTTCATTTTATTAATGATGATAACAAAGATTATACACACACACACACACACACACACACATATATATATATATATATATATGTATATATATATATATATATATGTATGTATGTATGTATGTATGTATGTATGTATGTATGTATTTAAGAAACAGGACGACACCTGTGAGATTTATTAAAATAAAAATGATACAAACTTAAGGGGTACAACCAGTCGTACCCGATATAGGGGGGATAAAGGAGCCTTACCTTGGAACGGAAATACAAAGCCAAAAGGAATAATAAAAAATTACAAAAGCTACTTGACATGTCTAACAAAAGGAGTACCAGCCTTATCCAAAATAATAGAGCCACGAATACGAGGAGGGAGCTCACAAAGGGCACCAAATTGGCGAGAAGGTCCACAACACTATTAGCTTGTCTGAAGCAGTGAATGAAAGTAAAACTCATATCTTTGTGAATATCCAAAACCTGCCAAATAATAGACCAACAAGTCCAAGAGATTTTGTGACCCAAAGTAATACAATCAACAAGAACCTTGGAGTCCATCTCAATGGTAGCTCCCTGAAGGCCAGCATCTCTTAACCAACAAACACCTTGATGCAAAGCTTTAGCCTCGGTAATGGTGTTAGAAGAAACACCAAAGAAAGAGGAAAAAGCGTAAATAATATCTCCCAAGCTATTACGGATAATGCCACCTCCACCACTAGGACTTCAATTTCCTAGGGAAGCTCCATCAACATTAAGCTTGACTAGAGTAGAGGGTTTAATCCAACTAATCAATAGAATGTTGCGGTGTAAACTAATCGAATTCTGGTGCTTGGACCGGGCAACAACTATATGCATGAAATCAGAGTGAATGGAAGCAATTAGCCTTGTGGGAGATTTACCATGACCATCATACTTTAAACAATTTCTATTTGTCCAAAGGTGCCACATAATCAAAGAAGGGAGGATAATCTGTGGCAGCGAGAGATTGGTGCAAAGCCACCAAGCAAGACAACATTGATGAGTAGATGATAACAAAGATAATATGATTCTCGATTGAGGAGGGAGAATAAATCACCAAAATATATAATTTTTAAAATATTTTTTTATTGGGACTTAGGGATATAAATAATGGGAGCTCTTTGCATTGGCTAAGAGAAAGGCATGTCTCCCTACCTAGAGGTAGAGCAGGTTTCCATAAAGTGTAAGATATGAGGTTACGATGAGCTACTAAGAGCAACTCCAATATTCACTTTCAAAAGCTTTATCACTGTTTGATAAAGCTTTATCTCCGTTGCAAGTGTCCAGCTCACCCCTCAATTTGATCAATTGATTCAAGCCTATGGACCAGTCTACTCTTGCCATGTTGTCTTTTGTTTTGTTTTTTTTAAAGATTATAAATGTTTGAATATAATCGTTTAACATGCTTTAAAACTTTAAAACTTTTGCAACAATATATCCGTTTGATTTTATTTAATTATTCATTCTATAATTTTTTTCATATAAATAAAGATTTTTTCTTATTACATTCTTTTCAACATATATTGCTTCTGTAATTTATCATTCTCATTATACTACACAAATATTCCTTTCACTCCTTTTGGTATGAATAACAATTTTTTTACAAATTTATTGAACTCTTCAAATGTTGAAGATTCTACGAATGCCAAAATTACTCCAAATTTTCATGTTCCACCTAATTTTCAAGCTCCATCAAATTTTCAAGATCCACCAATTTTTCAAAGCATTCCACATTTGCAAGTTCCTCCAAGTATTCAATGTACTTCAAGTGTTCCAAAATTTTATTATCATTCGTATTCTCAATTTCTTTTATATTCGCGCTATGGATATTTTAACCGAGCTATGACAAATCAATATACATCTGGTTCTTATAACCCAACTATTGTGACGATCCGACCTAGACCCCAATGCAGAATCCCAAGGTCGTACCGCCAAAAGAGGCTAAACAACGGACGAGTACCTCCTAAGTACAATGACACAAGTCGAACAATCGAGCCAAACAAGCTCTAACAAGAAAGTAAAGCCTTAACGACGATGCAAGACAACGAAAGACAAAACTGCAGAAACAATAATATAGTGATGGCCAAGCTATCAAGCTCCAAGCTAAAACACAACCAAAGAGAGTAAATCTCTCGGCCCAAAAATTTGAACCATGTGACGCAACATTGCGCACGCATAACAAAACCACCCGGTATACAAAACAAAGATATAAAATAACCATGTCATCGGCGACGTTACAGCCGGAATCCAACATTATACTAAGAGACTACAACTCTACACAACAACACGTCAATGGCTAAAACTTGTCAAACACAACGAAAATACTCAATGCCCTGGGCTACTACATTCCCGGGAGACAACTGAAATATAACTAATAAAATGAAATACATAAGCTCGACAATACATGTGGACTACAGAATACTACAAAGACTACAAACCCAAAAGTCTACCCAACCATAAAATTTACATAACTTTACAACTATCGTCCTCACATGAATAGAACGATAAAATAATAAATTAACAAAATAACGGTGCGATAGCAGAAATGAGATTCCACGAGATATAACTCAGAAGAGTCAGCAACTACAAGCATGAGCCACTCGACCTCAACTCGAACTACCAATTGAACTGTGCACTTCTATAGTCGTGATATATTCGGCCTCTACGCGGGCTATCGAACAACTGCACACTAAAAAAAATGTACGGAGTGAGTCATAATGATTCAGTACGTTACTACAAATAATAATATAACATGATGATATGCTCAGTTGCAAATAATCATGGCATCATGTTAATACAACAAATACCATGAACTCAGTATCAGCATAATATTAGGTACTTCACAAAAGAACCTTTTATACCAAAACTTCCATGTAGCACGATGATAATCATATAAATGCACATAAACAAACCAAATAGATCAATAAGTACTCCTCTGGTCTGCTTCTGCCATGTTGCTCATGCAATGCACGTGCAAAACCAAATGTGCCATCGATACCCTTTTCGTGGTATCGACGTCCCCGTGACATCTCTGCTCGAGTTCCATAGCTTACCTTAGTCGGGCGTATTGCTGCGATCGTGGGGCTTAACCCCCATTACGGCCAACAGTAGAGGGGTGTGTGCAAATCATGGTACGACGATCCATAGTGATCACGAACTTTAATATTCGTGAAGGCGATGCATCGTCCCACCAAATCAACATTAGAAAACCAAATATATAAGCCAGCTAGACTTAATGCAACTATACAAGTAGATGTTTACTCGTAAAATAACCAAAACCCGACAAGGCTCTAATAACGGGTTACCTTATCAAAACTAAGTAGGTCAATGATCATACTAAAACACATTACCATCCACATAATTGAAGGTAATCAACATAACATACATGCAGATATTTGCAAGTATTCCACATAGAGCAAGACTACTTATTTAGCCTATAATCCAAATACACAATGAGTTCATAATGATCCTTAATACACAAATTCCTCAAATAAGGGTTGAGTTTCCAATCAATCCATGTCAAGTAGGTTTTACACTCTACTAAGTAAATCACAATCATGCATATCTATGTCATGAAACACTACTCACAAAGAGTCATAATAACCAAGCAATGAGGTGCACAATGGTTCCTAGAATACCAATATACCGAGGCTATCACCAAGTCTAACCTCAATTACTTATAGAGGTCCTCATGGATCCTCAATACACAACCCGTCAAGGCTACTAAGTTAGTCCAACGAATAACCCCAAAACGAAACTATACACTTAGTCCCCCAATTCACTTTTATACCGGACTTCTATTAGTCCTCTCTCGTAGTGTATACATCGATACACTCGAATTCACGCTCAAAGCGTAACATGACTATCCCATAGTCAAACCCTCACAAGTGCCCAACAATGTACGCTTAACCAAATCTCGACTAGAATGGTTCTTCATTCATCGGATTACAATCGCACCATCACATTGAGACTCCAAGGTAGTCCCAAATAACATGTGCCCTAACGTGTACGTAACTCTCCTGAGTTTCTTATTCTAAATCAACACCTCCCTGAACTCTCATAGTTCGAATAATCGGCTTACTAGATTAGTTAAGCACAAACACAATATCGAAGACTCTAAAGTCTAGGTGCCACTTTGGACACACTGTAGACACCCCAATTTCATACCCATAAGTGTAACATTCTACAAAATGTTAAATCAAGTCAAAAGGACTAACGAACGTTAACTTTCAGGGGGTTCAAAGTGTCAAATGAAGAAACAGAAAAGGAAAAGGATAAACAATGAACAATTGGGGGGAAAGTGAAACTTCCCAAGGCACAAAACAAATTTGGGCGCTGCCCACAACACTTTTGTGAGGACGTAGATTATGTAAAGTTATGTAAACTTTACCGTTGGGTAGACTCGTATTGGGTATTTGCTAGTTGTATTTTTTGTTTCCAACACATGTTGTCGAGCCGTGGTATTTATTCTAGTAGTTTATATATTTCAGTTGTCCCAATCATGCTTTAGCTCACGATTTTTAGTTGTTGTTTCTCCGGTATGTTTTAGCCGTCGAGGTTGTTGTAATGTTTCCGAGTTGTAGACTCGTGGTTGTTAGATGTTGGGTTCCGGTTTGTAGTTTCATTGATGACTTGTGTTTTTTCGGCTTTTGTTGATGATGGTTTATTATTCATGCACATTGTTGCAACACGTGTTTCGTAGAATCTTGCAGAGAGATGGTTTGTCTCTGAAATTGTTTTGGTAGTTCTAAGCTCGATAGCTCTGGGCTTCACCTCATTATATGCTTCCATAGATTGTTTTCGTTGTTCAGTATTGTTGTTATTACTTAACTTTCTTGTTAGAGCTATTTTTTCCTCACTTGTTCTGACGGCACCATTATGCTTAGTAGACGTTTGTTTGTTAATTAGGTTCATTTCGTGGTACAACCTCAGGATTCTGTGTTGGGGTTCAGGTCGGGTTGTGACAACATCGCTTATCTGTCATCCTTCCCTTAAAGACAATCAGCTCTTCAAAAACATTTCATAAAAACTTTGACTTTGAAGATGATATTTATTCTTAATTATCATCACACTATTGCCATGAGGCAACAATGTTCATTAGAAGTAAATACCAATTTAGAGATGATAGTCTTGATTCTCTCTGATTCCTTGACCTCACCTTCATCAATTGGTATCTACTTATCACTTAGTTATTTCCTCAAATCTACTGTGAAATGATCTTTGGTTCTTCAGATATTAAATCCATTCCCAAACCTTCTCCATCTAAGCCACCCAAGTCATACTAAGGGCCTAAATCTTCAAACCATTTCTTTGTTATTCACCTCTTCTTTAAACCATCGTATTCACCCCTTTCTTTCTTTCTATCCCTTCCTCACCTTCCTAACTCCAACAAATTCAACCTATCTCTCCCTTATCCCTATCTCTCCCATGACCCATTTAAGGTGGAGCCTTCTGTTAAGTCATTTGTTAAAAACCTATTGTCAAGAAAGTATAAACTGGTTACTCATTCTTTCACTCCTTCATTCTTGATATTAGATCAACAACTTTTTATTTATCCTTTGATATCAAAACAATAATTGGTATCATTCAACAATTGGTATCACTCAACCCTTCTCACCTATAATTGGTATCAATTCCAATTAGTGTCAACTATTGGGATTCTCATTCGACTTTCACCAAACAAATTGGTATCAATTAACATTTGGTATTACTCAATCAAGTAGTAGTACTCAAACCTTAGCCAAACTACAAACCAAGCCAACCTAAAAACCTCAGCTAAAATCCAAATCTTAATTAAATCTTGATTGATACGACCCAAACCATTTCTTCAATTGGTATCATGTCTTTCACCCCCTGCTAATACAATAACCCTCCCATTTTACCACTTTTATCCCCCAGTTCTAATATCTTAATGGTCTTAAAATCA
Source organism: Codonopsis lanceolata (assembly GCA_013146195.2). NCBI lineage: Eukaryota > Viridiplantae > Streptophyta > Magnoliopsida > Asterales > Campanulaceae > Codonopsis > Codonopsis lanceolata. The sequence continues at coordinate 52,476,243 of CM028379.1, forward strand.
TCTTTAGAAAAGACATGACAACATTTATTTTATTCTCTTCAAAATGACTACATACGTATATTCACTGTCTTCTTTGTACATATTGTCCATATATTTGCTTGCTTACCTTAAATTTGCAGAGAATGCTCTTGATCTCAAGCTCTGAGTATGCATGACTCTCAAGTAGATTCCATTCAATGCTTTGCTGTAATGCTTGTGACCATTAAGGAGTAGAAGTTTCTGCCTTGGCACATACATAAAGGAGAATAAAACATACATTCAAGAGGAGATATTCTGCCCTCAAAGGAAAGCTTCACCTAAGAAGGAGAAATGGTGACACATGCATTGACAACAAGACATGGAGAAAATAAAACGGTTGGTTCTCCCCTCTTACTTGGATAAACCTTTAGGGACTATCCAATATAGATGAATCTTCACGATACATCTATGCCTCTATGGCACACTAATATTTCAAAACCTACTGAATCTCTTTTTACTTCAGCAAGATATCTTTATCTTCATAAAATAATTTTCAAAAACATTTAATGAAGGTTGCAATTTTTTTTCAAAACAGCTGACTCTTTTACTTCAACAGACTATTGTTATCTTCATTAAATAAATATTTTCAAAACACTTAATGAAGGGTGCAAACATTTGTAAAATATGCTGACTCTTTTGCTTCAACATAAAATTTCTATCTTCATTAAGAAAATAGATTTTTTTAAAAAATATTTTGCTTTGATAACAACCTATTTGAGTATTATAAGCCATGTACAGAAAACATTTTTGTCAGGAGGAGAACTTCAACAACTTCTCTAAAAAGTTATTTTCAAAACTTATGATACATAGATCTTTCAAGAAAAGAAGTTAGCAATGAACTTTCTCATAAAAACATTTCATAAATTGGTAATTTCTCAAATTGGTATCTTGCAACAACTCATGCATGAGTTGGTATATTGTAGTAGTTCTAAAACTCCGCGCTTTGTACTTTAATGAAGTGCCCTTGTGCAAATATCTGTTCTATATATATATTTGCATATTCCAAATAAGTTATCTGCTTGTTCCCATTACACAATATTTTCCAAAAGTGGCTAAAATGGTCGCGTACCAGTTAGTGTGGCAACTCACTGGAACATTATTTAGGTCTTAGGTTAGGTCGTCTTTGTACATAACCAGTTTATGTCTTACCAACTGTCGACAAACACTCAAACATTGGATTAGCTTGTCAAGTGTCAACTCCAAGAAGAAATCACTCCGGTAGATATCGATATTAGCAAATATTCCAATATCTGCTATGTTCTTGAAATATCCACTACCTTAGTGATGCCGAGTTCAGAAAGAAAAACCAACCAAACTCCAAGTAGTCAAGACTACATAGATTTGCAAAAGATTTTTAGCAGATCTCCTTGACAGCCCAAAGATTCGCATTGATGTGTGAGCCTTCATTCCTATCCATTAGACATTTCCTTTTGGATTAATATATAATTTGGTCCATGAACTTGGAATTTCCCGTTTATATGGTATCTGATGTTGAACATTTCTTATAGTGGTGCTTCAACCTAACTTTGAACTTCATGTTAGTCCCTGGTGACATTATCTTTGGAAGGAACGTTAATTTTTTTATGAAAGGACAATTTTGCCCTCACTTGATGCTGAGTCAACAAATGTTGAGATGAAAAAAAGGGTCAAGTTTTATGAATCTAATATAAAAACAAAACTTATATATATATATATATATATATATATATATATATATATATATATATATATATACAAAGAATGGTTGTGAGTCTGCCCTTGTTCAGTCCGATCTGAAATGGAAATAGAAAGAAGGCTTATGATTGCAAGTACGCGGCAAGTCAATCTAAAGTCAATTTAATCAAACTACACAAATATTTTAATCATCAATTTAATAGAAAGAAGGTTTATGATTCTAAAATCAATTCCATTGATTAAATTCCAAGAAATTTGAACAAATTTCATAACCACCAAGGCACCAAACCACCACCTGCACTGTCGCTCACCCTCTACCCAAACTCGTCTTCAACGCCCTCCTCCACCACATCGACGTCTTTTTTTGGCAGCGTAAGAATAGTAATGAGATGAAGAAAGGAAAGTAAATAAGAATGTGTGTGTGTGTGTGCGCTAAGATACCCGCCGTTATTGTTGGTCAGAGCCAATCCCATCGAAGTTGGCCAGAACCGATCCCAAGCTACTACCTGTTGCGTCGCTCCCACCACATCTACCACCATCGCCATCGACAACACCCCCATATCCTCTATTGTTGCCTCTTCCATGAAACACCACATTAACGGGGTCGGCGAAATGATTGCAAGGTCTTCCAAGAAACACCTCGTTAACGGGGTCGGGAAAAAGATTGCAAGGAGGTAAGAATGGAATTGAGGTTTCTTAGTGGGTGGGTTTGAGGGAGACAATAGGTAGAAAGGGAGGATTTTGGAGTGGAGGAAGATGAGTAGGAAGATTGAGAGGATGAAGGATGTGATGAGTTTTGATGATAGCTTGGCAGCCTGTAGTACAATGCGAACAACCTTGAGGTGGAGCTGACATTCTACTCCTTGCCATTTGTAATGAAAGAAGGAAGAAGGAGCTGCTAATTAGAGAAAATATATGGAAATTCGAAGGAATTTTAACATCATTTTAGAATGAAATTCAAGAAATGGGAAAAGGAATCGTGCTTGATGTGAGTTTGGGGTATAGTTGGAGATGGGCCATCAGTTTCATTTCATATGGTTGGATTCTTTTTTCATGACAGGAGGAGGAGGGAATTTTTGGAGACGTGGATGACAGCTGGAGCTTGTGCGCCATTGACCGGAGATGGTGGATATATGTCGTATTTGAGGAAGAAAACCAGAGCGAGGAGGGGTTTGTCAGATGAGAGAGAGATGGAAATACAACATGAAGTTCTATCCGTGAAGAAGATGAAGATGCAAGAGTCATATTTTTCTTTTTCTTTTTTGATTTTTTTTATTCTTTGGAATAATAAGATATATATATATATATATTAGTTCCAGTAAAGCATCCCATAAATCATTCCACGTTTCCTGCCAAATTAATTCTTAATAGGCATCTTACTCAGCATTAAGCAAGGGCAAAATTGTCCTTTCATAAAAAATGTTCCTTACAAAGACAACGCCACCGGGGACTAACATGAAGCCCAAAGTTAGGTTGAAGAGCCACCATAGGAAATGTTCAACATCAGGTACCATATAAATGAGAAATTCAAAGTTCATGGACCAAATTATATATTAATCTTTTCCTTTTATGTGTTTGGTCTCGGTCCTCAAGACGCATCTCAACAAAGACTAACTACAGTACTCTTCTCACAACTCAGGCATGTACGTCAAGTCACATCAATCAACCTAACTTCTAGACAAATTCAAAACAATATCTTCATGAAGACTTTTAACCAACCATTCATACAATGCATCTTGATTCATTGAAGACCAAACATTCCAATGGTTAGAAATCTACCCAAAGTCTCAAGGGATCTATTGCATTCTCTGCCTATAAATGAAACCACTCTTCCCTCCTCTATAGCAGGGGCAATCCAAGTGCATGAGTGTTCGTGCTTTGAAGCATAATCTAAAGAAACACCAAAGAGTGGGAGAAACACAAGTATTAGTTCTAACACCTTGTGTGAAGAGAGGAAGCAGAAAATCACAAAGGCAAGAAGTTGTGCTTAGTCAAAAACTCCCTTCTTGATTTGAGTTCTTTCATCCTTCGAAAGACTCCAAATCTATTGCTCATAGACTCCAAATCTACAGCTAGAGATTAAGCACTCTAACGTGAAGATTGAAGACAAACTGTTTGAAGATGTCCATGGAAATTCACAAGCTAATGATCCACATTGCATTTATACCACCTGGCTTGTACTCTATTACAAGGGCTGCCGGTTGGGCAACAATGAGTAGTCACAGTTAGTCGAGTGCTAGTCACTTAAGTTTTTCAATTACTAGCTAATTGAACAACCCATAATATTCTCTTCTCACGTGGCTCTAACCTTCTCACTTCCATCTCTCACTTCCTAGGGTATTTGGCCTTGTAAGGGTGAGAGATTTGGTATATGTCTTCCCCTTCCCCTGGCTTCCTTTCTATGAAAGCCCGTAGGGTAGTAGTTAGGTTAGAGAGTCTATGTTAATTTACTAAGCATGTTCATCATTTGATGAACCTTTGCCAAATTCTTATATAAAACATTGATTTATCTACATTCAGCATTTACATTTATCTTACCTACTTATTATTGCCTTATTTTAAATAGCACCCTTCTCATAGAATAGTTGCTCATTTGTTGAAGATAAAAGTCTACTGCTAATATGTAATTAGACCATTATATTTTCTTCAATGTTATATATTTGATGTCTATTTTTCCGCTGCCATATCTCTTTTACATCAGTACATTTTATAACCTTGATTTCTAGCAGATCTATAAATCTATTGTATAATATTTACTGAATAGGATTTCAGCAGAATTGCTATTCTAGGAAATCAAACCTACCTGAGAAACAATTCATCTCTGTTCCTAATGTTTATACATTAAAGAAGATGGAAATTTTAATGATGGTAAATTAGGATATTCATCCTCCATCTAGCCTATATACTAGCATATTGTAGGGACAAACAAGAGGTAATTTGAAGAGATTGAAGGAAGTAGGTATATAAAAGGCAAAAGGTGAAGTGGAATGGAAAACATAGGCATTGTAAGTCGTAAGAGCATGATGCTCTAGTAAAGAAGTTGAGAATGAAGTGGTGGCTACCTCAGAATCTATCTAAGCCATTTCCATGGGTAATGAGATCAATCCCTAGGAAAAGGTGGTATTACAAAACCATTATGCGGGAATCAAGTTCGTCGGTGAATTAACAACAAATTTTAAGAGATCCATGGTTAGGGAGAGAGATTCCATATTTGTTTGTTAATGGTGAAGGAGAGAAAGATTTTGGATAGGAATTGGTTCAAAGCCTAAGATCGCTGACTTTTTGGGTATTTTGGGGTAGATGGGTCAACGTTGCGTTTGAGAGAGAATAGATGGGTTGAAATTGAGGTAGAAAAAGAAAAGTGGGGGTTGTCGACTACCATTTTTTAGGGTTGTGGGAGGATACAAAGGAAGAAAGGGAAAATGGGACCGTAATGGTCCTTGTACTTTTTTTTAAAGACGATGTCTGACAATAATCACGTGAGACACTTGTCCATTGGCTTAACGGTAAAAAAACTAATGAAATGGGAAAGAAGGACCAATTCCGTAAAAAATTGCACTACAAGGATAATGTGGTACATTTTATATTTTTTCAAAAAGATGACAAATCCGGAAAACATCCAATAGTACAGGGACCAAATGGGTGATTTTCCCTAGATAAAAACCTCAAAATGTTCTACTCCATCATCTTCCATTTAAGCCGTCACCCAAAACCCTAATCACCACCGCCGCCACCACTTCCCTTCGAGATGGGTCGCGTCATCCGTGCCCAACGTAAGGGTGCCGGATCCGTTTTCAAATCCCACACCCACCACCGCAAGGGACCGGCTCGTTTCCGCAGCCTCGACTTCGGCGAGCGCAACGGCTACCTCAAGGGCGTCATAACCGAAATCATTCACGATCCGGGTCGCGGAGCTCCGCTTGCCCGGGTCACTTTCCGCCACCCGTTCCGATACAAGCACCAGAAAGAGTTGTTCGTCGCCGCCGAAGGGATGTACACTGGGCAATTTGTGTTTTGTGGGAAGAAGGCTAATCTTATGGTTGGTAATGTGTTGCCCCTCCGTTCGATTCCGGAGGGTGCGGTTGTCTGCAATGTGGAGCACCATGTGGGTGATAGGGGCTCGTTTGCTAGAGCTTCTGGGGATTATGCTATTATTATCGGTCATAACCCTGATAATGATACCACTAGGTGATGCCCAATACTCTTTTAATTTAATTAGTTGGTTTTTTGATTTTTTTTTCGTTAATAATACGTTTAGGAAATCCACAAATGTTGTTTTTCTTGATTTTGAATCTATACTTGTACTCTAGTATTTGGATTTTTGGTTATTTGGGATATGTTCAAGCTAAGATATCTTTTATGTGGCTGATTTTTGTTGATTTTATTAATTAGTTGTGGTATATTTGTATTTGGGCTTATGGAAAAATTTCCTTGTGTTTTCTGTTTGATGTCTTTGGGGTTTTGTTATGTGTATTTAATGTTGGTTAATAAGAAATGATTGACCTTGATTAGGAGGATGTAGACTTATAGTCTTGGATACACTAATCCTAATTGCATCTTGTTTAGCAAATTGGACTGTTGATAAGGGATGACATATTTAGTGGGTGGGAACTAGAATTTTTATAGAATGGGACACTTCTGCTTGAGTCAACGGTTTTAATTAAAGATTGTAGAAATAGTTGTCCATGAAATGTTTAGGGTAGCTCATCCATTTAGCGTATAGTTAAACTGTAATGTCATCTGAAATATAACCCCCTTACCAGTGTGGTGCCTAAGTATGCTTTATACTAAAAAAAAGAAAAAGGAAAAACAGAAACATAAAAAACCAGTTTAAGAATAGCCTTGGATCAGTTGTCTGTGTTGGAATACTTGTTTGCAGAATCATGTTTTCACATTTTATGATACGTTGAGTGGCCTTGTGTTTGGGTTAGAAAAGGGACGAAAGTCTTATGCCCTGACGTTGGGTTATTGTGTGAATAACTGTTATTTGGGGTTAAAGTACATTGGGGATTAGAATTGAGCACATAGTTGCTCTCTTTCAGAATCCCTTATGGTAAAGAAGCCCCTTTCCCTTTTTAGAAGTTGGCCAATTCTTTTTAGTACATTTTTATCTATGAGAGTGAAATGGGTTCCATTTTGACACAACCAGAGGATAACTTGAGGGTATTAAAGGAAGTGCAGGTTGAGTCAAATATTTCCTTCAAAACCTATGTAAAGTAATTAGGCAACTTCCTTTTTGGGACATAGGGAGAACAAGGTTATATTTGCACTCAAACAAAAGGAAAAATCTTGCACCCTTCCTAATCTATTGAGTTTCTTTTATCTTGTGATTAATAAAATGCTTTCTTGCTTGTTTGTGCTTAAACTTTTGAACCATGTTCAATCTTTACTATCTGGATATCCAACCTTATAAGTGGGAGCTGCACTCACATCTGTCATTAACTCATTGAACCAAAAAATTCTTGTATTGCGTTTGACGTCATCATATTGTGATTAGGGTCAAGCTTCCCTCCGGTGCAAAGAAGGTTGTGCCAAGCGGTTGCCGAGCCATGATTGGTCAAGTAGCTGGTGGAGGAAGGACTGAGAAGCCGATGTTGAAGGCTGGAAATGCATACCACAAGTTCAGAGTGAAGAGGAACTGCTGGCCCAAGGTTCGTGGCGTTGCTATGAATCCAGTTGAGCATCCCCATGGTGGTGGTAATCACCAACATATTGGTCATGCTAGTACTGTCCGACGTGATGCTCCTCCAGGACAAAAGGTTGGTCTTATTGCAGCCAGGAGAACTGGTCGTCTTCGCGGACAAGCGGCTGCAACCGCTGCCAAGGCCGACAAGTAATAGTGTATGCTGCTTTTGATATCTTTCTAGTTTATGAGTAATTGATGACAATGCTGCAAATTTTGAACTTGAAATCTTTTATTAGATTTTATTTTTCCAACTTGTTTTGTTGAATTGTTGGTGTTGAAATGGTTTATACTCCTTAATGCTATCCTTTCCTATAACCAATAGAGTCGATCCTTTCATTTTTGGTATAATCTTAACTGTAAGCATAGTCCACTCATCTGGGACAACAGCTCAAACTTGATTGAAACCCAGAGATTCCTTTAGCTTTCTCTCATTGACCTTGTTTTGCTTCTAGTAGTTTTGTGGGAGAAGATCAAAAGACATGTATGAGAAAATTGTTACTGGTCCTACTCTGCAACCAATCAAAGTCCTTTAATTGTTGATATGGAGAGGAAGCCAAGGGAGGTTCAAAACCATAAGGTTTATTTGGGTTCAACAATTACAAGTGATTTCTTTCTAAACAACAAGTCAACTGATAGCACAATTTTCTAGACATAAATGTTTATGTCTAGAAAATGAGATAAATAAATTTATACAAAAATGAGCACTTATTTATGGACATAAATGTTTGAACATATGACATTGAGTAAAATTTTAATATAATATAATTATGTAGAAACTTGTGTAAGATGGTTTTATTAATATTTTTTGTAAAATGAATCTTCTATACGCTGTTTTTTTGTTCAAACTTCAAACTTATGTAGTTTTGCGAATGACTTGTTTGTTAACCTAATTAAGAGCTCAATTAGGAATTTTTTTTACATAAATTTAGAAATAAGATTGTTTGATTATGCAATATTATATAATCACTTAATAAATTTAGTTTCCCTTTTTAAAATTTTAAGTTAAAAGATGATGTATAATATCCCCATCCACATCAAATACATGTGGGACTTATATGTGGTTTATAAAGTGACAATAAATTGCTAATGAGTGTCAACATCATTTATGAATTTTTGAGTGGATGACCAATGATGATTGTGTTTAGTGGGTCATCGTATGAATTACACGTGATGGATCAGACTTTCATGCTCGGGTCGCTACAAATGATATTAGAGAGGTCCTGGCCGGAAATATGAGAATAAAGTGTTGTGGGGATCAAAGTGTTATACCAATATCATCCATGAATTTTACTTTTGGATTAACTTGTGGTAGGTCTGGATGACCTAAGATGACGGTGTTAAGTGGGCAATCCTATGTGTTACACGTAACGGTTTTGACTTTCGAGCTCGGGTCGTTATAAATAGTATCAGAGTGGGCTCCAGTCGAAAATGTTAGAATAAAGTGTTGTGTGGGTCAAAGTCCTATACCGCGTGAGGTGGGAGCCACCTCTTAATCCCTGCACGAGCCACCTCTTGAATTATGATCGCGTGAAGTACGGTTCGGTCTTGATAAATACGTTAAAGATTTAAGTGGGGGAAATTATAATACCTTCATCCCACAAATATATGTAAAACTTATATATAAGGTGATCGTATATTATTACTGAGCACTAACATCATTCATATATTTTTCAGTTGTCTCGTGGTAGATCTAGATGATGGTATTTAATCCGCCATCGTATAAACTACATATAACATATTGGTCTTTTGGGATCGGATCGTTATATGATGACTCAAGTCAAATTGCTCAATATACTTAAATGGGAGAGATTTTATAACTTTTCTCGATTGAGACCAAAATACCCATCCTTGCTTGCTTTATAGTTTATATATCTCGCTTAGGTAATGGACATATCTCAAAAGCTCCGTAGGTATCAAAGACTTGGTTGTTGCTTTATGAACAAGGGTCAAGGTATGCCAATCAATCTTTCTCAAAAATACGTTTTGCTAAGAAATGGGTTGTTTAAGTGTCTTGTTCTGGGTAACAACATTTTTGTTTTATCAATTAAGGGTAGTTTCTGCAGTATTGACACGAGTTAAGCTAATTGGAACTTAGGATTTTGATTTTGATTTTGTTTGGATGATATTGACTTGTTTCAAGTCAAAGAGTCTTCCTTAGTTCTTACTCCCTCTGTCCAAAATTATTGTCTTACTTTCTTTTTTCGTTCGTCCCAAAATAATTGTTTTGTTTAAAACTCTTTTTTTTAGAACAATATTTTTACCATTTTATCATTACTTTTTCATCATACTTTAATTAAAACGTCTTACTAAAATATAGACCATTTAATACGTGGGTGGGGACACAAACGATACAACTAATCTTACAACTAAGCCTTGATGAATGTCAAATGTCAAAGTATTAGTCGTGAACAAAAATACAAAACTACAAGAATTAATGATCTTGTTTTCTTAAATAGTTTGTATGTGATTTATACTTCTTGGTTCTTAAAATAGTTCTGTTTGACTGAACACACATATTAATAATAACTAATTGACTATTATAAATATTTGTATAATATGTAAAGTGTGTGATGAATGTGACACATATATAAAATAGGAAAAAAAAAAGTAAATGTAAAATGATAAAAAAAAAATTATTACAAGGAAAAGTTTGAAAATATGACACTTTTTTAAAAACCGATGAGAAAGAAAAGTAAGAGAATTTATTTAGGAACAAAGGAGGGAATAGTATTTTTCACTCATTGGTTCGATTACTTTGTTATTGATGATGCACAGAATTGGTGGTGTGTGAACCATGACAAACAAGGTGATATGGGCTTGTTTGAAGAAAAAAATATAGGGGGAATTTCAAGTAGGTATAATTTTGAAAACATGTTTTTATCTAGAATCATCAATTTTTTGGACATTTCATGTAATTACAAATTACTTGCCAAATGACAAAAATGACATTAATGAAAACTCTAATGCCAAAAAATCAATCTGATGCCAGACATCAGAAATCAACCTGATGCCAAAATCAATCTGATGCCAGGCATCAGAAATCAACCTGATGCCAAAATCAACCTGATGCCAAAAATCAACATGATGTCAGGCATCAGAAATCAACCTGATGCCAAAAATCAACCAGATGCCTGGCATCAGAACCTTCAAAATTTAAAATCAAAACTCAAAACCAGCAGTAAGGTTGAAGAAAAGTTTCATTATTTTCATTAATTTTTTTTTGAGCTACAGATTATAACGAAACCATACAGATATTACAGGAGCTTAAAGTCAAAACACTCTAAGGTCGTTCGGAAGTGTGGCGAGTTCTGATCGGATAAGGATGAAGATGAAGTCATCAAAGTTTGTATTCCCCGCATCCCTCCGCCTTATATCAGTTGTCCAAAAGTTTTTCCCAGGTCGTCCTCCCATAATGGTTTTCTCCCCTCCATTTCTCGGTACTTTGCCAAGTACACCTTGAGCTCTACGTACTCCTCAAACCCTAGCATTGTCATGGCCTGAAGGTCGTCACCGTTGATCATCTTCCGTTTCTCTCTCGGCACTTGTCAGAAGCCTCACATGACGATGAATTCGATTTTTCGATATCTTAGCGTTCAACGCCTTTTTCATAATCTACGTTAGCTATAGGAAGGAATTACGCATCGTTTGCGTTGTCACAAACGTCGGGACATTGTTGGGGAACTATTCGATCGAGGTCTCGTCGGTTATGGAAATATGGGACTCAATTGTTTTTATGAATGGGCGTCATCGTCGGTGTTTTGGGAATAACGATCGGGAATTTGGGAGAAACGAGGGAATCGAAAGATTGATGGTGGCGGCGAAATCAGGGAGAATGATGAGAGAGAGAGAGAGAAAGTTACGGGAGTAATATGAGAGAGAGAGAAAGGTATGGATGAACAATGGGAGCGTTTTTTGTTTAAAGACAAATGTGGGTAGTAATGTACTTTTATCTCAAAAATGTATCTAAAAAATATGTTTAAAAAAAGACTGGATTGATTTGAAAACACATTTTAAAAAATGTATCGGCTTGTAATTTTTCCAAAAATATACCAAGACAATCTCAAATGATATACCCCAAATTCGGTTTATTTCTGCATCAAATATTATTCCAATTCTAACCTATAACCCTAAATATCCACCGAAATAGAATATGTTTTAGCATATTCTATTTTTATTTCTTTTACTTTATTTATCATCATGTATATTAATTTGTTATTAATATCTACAAAGTAATCTTCAATTTATCTGTATATTTTTCAATATGATAGGTGATAGGACATGACACTGCATACATGTCATCCATATGATCATTCTCATCCTAATGCCATCTGTTGGATTAGATTTTGAGTAATCTGATATTATATTCTTATTTAGAACTATATAAATGGAATACAATAGATTGAACGAAAGCATCCCATTTCTGCTTCATTTTCTTTAGTCTTGAAAAAATGAGATCAACTTTTCGATCAGTATCATTTTCAATTGAAAAAGATATACAGTTATGTCATGTTTATCTTGATGTCTCTCAAGATCATCCATGAACTTTACTTTTGGATCGACTTGTGGTAGGTCTGGATAACTCAAGATGACGGTTTTTAGTGGGTCATCCTAAGCGTTACACGTAACAGTTTTGGCTTTCAAGCTCGGATCGTTATAAATGGTATCAGAGCGGGTCCCAGTAAAAAATATGAGAATAAAGTGTCGTGCGGGTCAAAGTGCTATACCACATGAGGTGAGAGCCACCTCTTGAATTATGATCGCCTAAAGTACGGTTCGGTCTTGATGAGTACGTCAAAGTTTTAAGTGGGAGATATTATAATACCTTCGTCCCACAAATATATGCAAGACTTATATATAAGGTGACCGTACACTATCACTGAGCACTAACATCATTCATATATTTTTGAATTGTCTCGTCATAGGCCTAGATGACGGTATTTAATCAGCCATCATATAAATTACATATAACAGACTTGACTTTTGGGATCAGATCGTTATATGATGACTCAAGTCAAATCGCTCAATATACTTAAGTGGGAGAGATTTTATAACTTTTCTCGATTGAGACCAAAATACCCATCCTTGTCCGCTTTATAGTTTATATATCTCGCTTACGTAATGGACATATCTCAAAAGCTCCTTAGGTATCGAATACTATGTTGTTACTTTATGAACAAGGGTCAAGGTATGCCATCAATCTTACTCAAATACATTTTGCTGAGAAATGGGCTGATTAAGTGCTTGTTCTGGGTAATAACATTTTCGTTTTGTCAATTAAGGGTAGTTTCTGCAGCACTGATATGAGTTGAGTCAATTGGAACTTAGGATTTTGATTTTTTTTGATAATATTGAGTTGTTTCAAGTCAGAGAGTCTTGCTTAATTCTTACTCCCTCCATCTCAAAATTATTGTTTTATTTTATTTTTTCGTCCATTCCAAAATAATTGTTTTGTTTGAAATTCTCTTTTTTAGAATAATATTTTTACCATTTTATCATTACTTTTTCATCATACTTTAATTAAAACGTCTTACTAAAACATAGACCATTTAATACGTGGGTGGGGACACAAACGATACAACTAATCTTACAACTATTGTTACAATTAAGCCTGGATGAATATCAAATGTCAAAATATTAGTCGTGAACAAAAATACAAAACTACAAAACTACAAGAATTAATGATCTTGTTTTCTTAAATAGTTTGTATGTGATTTATGCTTCTTCGTTCTTAAAATGGTTTTGTTTGTCGGAACACACATATTAATAATAACTAATTGACTATTATAAATATTTGTATAATATGTCTTTCCTTTAAAGTGTGTGATGAATGTGACACATATATAAAGTAGGAAAAAAAATATAAAACGATAAAAAAATTCTTACAAGGGAAAGTTTGAAAACATGAGACTTTTTTTTAAAACCAACGAGAAAGAAAAGTAAGAGAATTTATTTAGGAACAAAGGAGGGAAAAGTATTTTTCACTCATTGGTTCGATTACTTTGTTATTGATGATGCACATAATTAGTGGTGTGTGAACCATGGCAAACAAGGTGATATAGGCTCGTTTGAAAGAAAAAAATATACTAAGTCAATCTCAAATATTATACCCCAAATTCGGTTCATTTCTGCATCAAATATTATTTTAATTCTAATCCACAATCTTAAATCTTTATTGAAATAAAATATTCTTTAGCATATTCTATTTTTATTTCTTTTACTTTATTTATCATCATGTTTATTAATTTGTTATTAATATCTACAAAGTAATCTTCAATTTATCTGTATATTTTTCAATATGATAGGTGATGGGACATGACAGTGCATACATGTCATCCATATGATCATTCTCATCCTAATGCCATTCGTTGGATTAGATTTTGAGTAATATGATATTATCTTCTTATTTCGAATTATATAAATGGAATACAATAGATTGAACGAAAACATCCCATTTCTGCTTCATTTTCTTTAGTCTTGAAAAAAATGAGATCAACTTTTCGATCAGCATCATTTTCAATTGAAGAAGATATACAGTTATGTCATGTTTATCTTACGTCTCTCAAAATCCAATCATATGAATCAACCAATCGAAACACGAAATTTGGGATAGAATTGAGAATGAATTTCACAAGAATCCAAAGTTTGCGAACTCACATCGCTCGAGTAAATCTTTGCAAAAAAGAACAAATCTAATCACTAGTGCAGTATCCAAATTGAAGGGTTGCATATGACAAATCGAACACTTGAAACTAAGTGGAGCTTCTTAGGCATATATTGTAAGTAGATGTCACATTTTGTTGTCGATAATCTAACATTATATAATTTAATATTTATTTTCTCTTGACAGTTAGATCATATTAAAATATTATTAACAGAAGAAACAAAATATCAAAACGACTTCAAATATGACTACGTGTGGAACATTCTCAAAGATATTGAGAAATTTGCCAATGAAAACATTGCAACGGCAATAACGAAAATCTCAACGAGAATCAGTCAGCATCAGCTGAGGTAGAATTCTTTCCATTGTGACACATGAATGCATAATTTCATTCACATTACACAATTTTTCCAACAATTTTTAAGTTTGGTATCTTCATTATAAAAGGAAGGACATGTCCATATATGACACTTTTTCATTTTAACACTTCTCTCACTTTGAGTCAAATTTAATAGTTTGGGTGTTTGGGTCTCTTTCTCCTTCCATTGTATCAAAAGTCATCGATAAAAATTCATATTTGATTATCTCACGTGTTTGGAAGCATCATTTTATAAGTTTTTCATTTTTATGCTTTAGTTATCTATAGTAAGTTTTTCATTCTTATGCTATAGTTATTTATTAGTGTATACTTTGACATATTAGTCTTCTTTAAAGTAAATTATACTCCCTCCGTCCTTAAAATATCGTTTTGGTGATTTTGACGTATAATTTAAGAAAATTTATTTAATTGAATTATTAATATTAGTTTGATGTGTAGTTTACTTTAAACTCATATGTATGTGACCCATAATTAAAATATAATAAAAAATAATGATAAAATAATAAAAGTGTTATCTTAAATTTTTTTTAAATAAGATAATTATTTTAGTACGGACGAAAAAATAAAAATGGATAATAAAAGATGAGGAAAAGATGACGTATACAAGCGGCAGGTTAAATGTAAAGTCGGCGGCAATGCGAAACCCCCGGGATTTCCAATTATTTAAAAAAGTTCCCTGATTTTACGGTTGTGATCCTGCATTTTAGGGGTAACCGTAACCCTCATCCCCAACGTTAAAATTTCCTTCCTTCCCTAATCCATATCTTTTAAATTTTCTAACTCTCCAAACGGCTCCGTTAACGCCCAATCTACCTTTTCTGATATTAAAATAATAAATAAACAAAAACTATATATTCCAGAGAGGCCACCCAAAAAACATTAAATACGAACATTAAATAGAAGACAGAAACAAATAAATAATTAAAAAAAAAAACACTCTCAACCGTGCGACCGACGTCGAGAGAGAACGAGAAGAACGCCAAATAGATTCGGGATTTTGATTTGTAAATTGCGCCGATCGGCTTCGAAATTTCTTTACTTTTGAGGTTTGTTTTCTTTTCGAATTAGTTCATTTTTAATTTGATTTTTCTTCTTTCGGATGAGGGATGATTAATTGGAAATGGATCTCGTGAATGAATTTATGGAATTTCATGGTTGTGTTAAGTTTTCGTTACGATTATTCGTTGATTGATTTCGTTTTTTAGATCAGTGTTGCGCAGATTTGTGTTTTGTTGAATGTAATATTTGGTGAATTTGGGAATGGCGTTCTCAATTAGGGATTCTCATGGTGTTTGACTTGAAAATTGGGATTTTTTTTGAATGATATAGGTAGTGTTTTGGTTTGTTGCGCGCGTTTTTTGGACTGCAACGAGTAATTTATATTTTTTGTCTGGAATTATGTCCTGTGGAAATGTGTCTTTAGGTTGCTGTTAGGTGTTTATGACAATTTTGTTTTTCTCTGAAATGTTTTATGAGGCTTAATGTTTGCTTCTTGTGATTAATCTACATTTGGCATATTTTGTGTTTATTCTGTTTGCTCTGAAATCTATTTGCCTGGCGTTTTTTCCTTCTAATTATGTATTCTCATCTTTTCTTTTGCTTTTGTTTGAATTAATATATTTGAGTTTTGGACTATTTGTCATACGTTGAAGGAGGTTCTTTTTAGGGTTGGTGCGGAGTTGGTTTTTGGGGGGTGGGGGAGGGGAGCTGAATTTCCATTTTCTCTAGTTACTTATTCTCTGTTGCATTCTTTTAATAATACACCTTGTTAGTAATAGATATTAAAATTGATTGTAGTTTGGCTATACACGTATATTCCCTTTGATAGTGTCTGTATCATGTGAAGTTTTCTGAGTATGTTTTGAATATGTTTCGCTAAGACATTTAAATTCAAATTTCTGAATTATTCTCTCTCTCTCTCTCCCCTCTGAGCGCTGAGATAATAGGCGTGCCGATTTTTCACTTAAGTCCAACATCTGTCCAACATTTCCCTGGTTTCTGTTATTTCAACCATCCAATACATGTTCAGTGGCCAAATGAGCTCTTTTGATTCTCTTGTCCATATTCTTGTGTATGCAAATATTTGGATACATAAACCCAAAACAGAAATCAAGCCAGAAGCCAACTATTTTCATTTTCTTAGATAAGTAAAATACATATAAATCAATGCGTCAAATCAGGTGACATGTCCTCGTACACGGGGAGTAGCCAACTGTTTTCATATCAGAGGACTTATTGGGAAAAAATGAAGAAATAGGACCTTTTTTTTCTTTAAGAACAGAAACAAGAGTCACCATAATTAGTGATTGAATTTGCCTTTGTTTGGCATGCTGGCTCCACATGAGAGCCTATAGAAGAAGGCCAAGAGGGTAGTCCTCAATACGAGATATGCGAATAGTATTTCTTATTTATTAAGGTATTAATATCCTAGTAATCTTAATGAGATCGAGTTCCCAAATATGAAGGCTAGAAAGATGATATTTGCGACCAACCTTCAAACTCTCCTTGGGCAGGTAGATTATCACCGTTTTTTTGTGTCTTCATAGTTGTCAAAGTCAAGAGGCGTTAAAAAGTCGAGAGGAGGCGCTAAAAAGGTGCCCAAAAGATGCTCACGGAAACAACACTAAGGAAAAATATATAAAGTATATATAACTTAATAAATCTCAACAAAACACATCATAAGTGAGCATAATACATGAAACTAAGTTATAATATAATATCAATAATACAAATTTCATCATTCATGGTTGAAATTCCAATGCATTAGATGAACTTAACTAAAACTTCAAACAAGAAAATAAATAGTTATCAAAGCAAATAAAAATAAAGTCATGTAAATAAAAAAAACAGAATATTTATCAAACAAAGTAATGTACTGGTCAGTCACTCTGTGTCCAAAAAAAAGATAAGTAATTAACTATACAGTTCAAAAATAGAAACAAATTTAAGTTACAAAAAAATTATTTGAAGTTTAATCTACTAAGTGAATTCAAAAATAGAAACAAATTAATTAATTTCAAAGAAAGGAAAAAATATTTATGTAGAACAGAACATTGAAGAATACGCAACTCCCTCTGTAAGTCGAACCCTAGCCCAGACAGATGAGACGAGAGAGACACACTGAGTGAAAGACCGAGATTGAGAGGCTTTCCTGAGTTATTGCAGAAGAGAGCGAGAGCGAGAGACTGAGATGTGCGAACTCCCTCTGTAAGTCGAACCCTAGCCCAGAATTGAAGAATCGATGAAGACGAATTGTCGGGAACTTTTTTGGGACTCGTAAGGCTCGATATGTGTTCGTCTGAAGTCCGAAGGTCTTTTAAAGGGGTTTCTCTATTTATACTAACCTTAAATTACGTCGTTCGACATTTAAAATAAAATAAAATAAAAGTGTTCACCTTTAAGAGCCTTTTTCACGCCTCCTGCTCGTCGAATGGCCTTGGTCTCTTAGGGCGATGAACCCGCTCTTGGTGGCGCTTCTCGCCTGAGGCAAGAAAGGCGAGTGCCTTTTAACATCCATGTGTGTCTTTCCTCTGGAGCTCAGGTTCTCAATCTAGGCATTAGAGGGTGAAAAGGGTTCTCTGTTCCCATTTACAATAGCAGACTAGTTTATCGGTATTTTCCATTCCAGATCTCCTGTAGGTTCTAACTGAAAGAAGATACTATAATGAAAGATTCTTGATCCAAACATACCAAATATGGATGCAGCATACGACTTATATATTGGACATGTAAAACATGCTTAAAAATTCTAATGTTACAAGGACTCGGCTGGGGGTGTCTGGTGCCAATACTTGTCTAGAAGTTGAATTCTTGGAAAGCATGAATATTATGGTTTGTAAACTCGGTTCCAAAGGATCCAATAACAGGGTGCGGGTACTTGGACACGGCTAAATGGATTTATATTTGCACTCCATCTCCTATATTTTGATAAGAAATTATGGTATTACGGATATAGTATGGGAATTGGTGAAATATAGTAAGGTTTTGGTTGTCTACTTGAGAATAGTTGAGAATTTGATAGCTTATTATTTAAAAGTTTAAAGATTTAATAATTTTTTTGGTCCCTTGACTTTATAAAAATCATTTATTTGGTCCTTATACTAAAAAATTACTTCGTTTGGTCCTACATGTTGACATTTACCATCAGATTCCCCCTTCATCCCGTCATCGTTACAATTTCCGTCTGATTTTATTAGAAAATGTCCAACACCCCTTATATGCCTTCAATTAACGTGCACACCATCTCAAATTCTTGATGCTTGAGAGGTAAGTTATGACACCATAGGTTTGAAGAGTTCTATCTTACACCAAGGAAGATGAAAAAATACAATGAATGATCCCCAGAAGGAAGAAATGTAACACGGGAGTTCTTTTATGTCCGTCGTTTGTCATCTTCTCTCTCCTCCCAAGCCCTTTCATCTCTCTCTCATTTCGCAATCACTGCCAAGCTCTATCCATTCCAGATCCATCCATAACCACCGACATCTCCGGTTTCTCTCTTCCTCTCCGGTTGAGTTCTGTCGTTTGTCATCTTCTCTCTCACGTCCTCCCCAAGCCCTTTCATCTCTCTCATTTCGCTATCACCGCCCAACTCTCTTCCAAATCCATTCCAGATCCATCCCTAACCGGCGACATCTCTAGTTTCTTTTATTTCTCTTCCGACCATCTCATCCCAAGGCTGCCGCCGCTGCCCTCACCCTCCGAGTCACAGCCTAGCAACAGCCTCTAACCTTCATCTCCATCTCCTCCATCTCTTCTCAAGGAAGCCCCAACACCATCTCCACTCTCCTCTTTTCTCCCACCATCTTCGAGCACCATCTTCAAACTCCGGCCGAGCCTTGCCATCCAGTCCCAGCGCAAGTCCCATCTCTCCCTCCCATTCTCACGCCCAAGCAGGTGCTCTGGCCTTCATCACCTACGTCTCCAGCTAGCAATTCTGCAAATTTCAGAAATTGCACCTCCAATCTCTAATCAATTTTTACCCAAATAAGCAACAAGCCAATAACTTTGGTGCGTTTGAAATAGATTTTGGCGAGGGGTTGTAATTCTTTTCCTAAAAAATTCTACCCATTTTTAGCCTACGACTTGATTGTGGAACCCTTCTCAATTCCCCTTTTACAGTTGAATCAATTCTGTTTTGTGGCTAGGTTGTAATTCCGTCGATTAGAACTATTCGATGGAATTGAATTGGTGAATAAAATTGGTTGAAGGGAGGAGGGAGATAGATTCCAAACATAACTTAGGGTACTTTGGGCATTTTGAAAAACAATTTGATGGAAATTGTATGGTGACGGGGTGAGGGGGGAATCTAATGGTAAATGTCAACATGTAGGACCAAACGAATTAATTTTTTAGTGTAGGGACCAAATAAATGATTTTTGTAAAGTCGAGGGACCAAAAATTAATTAAATCAAGTTTAAAATACTTGACTGAAATCATAAGCTAGCGCGGCCATTTACAACTTGAAGGATCCAAGACAGATACCCATGTCCCGGAGTTGGAAATCATGCCCGACACGGGTGTTGTGAGTGAAATGAAAAGTCCTTGTTCGGTGATACATAGCTGAAAATAATTTATTCAATTTTTGTAGCAACATGCTTATTTCATGTCGGTTAATATAAGCCCTGAGACGTGAGTTCCTTGTTGGCAGACTTATTGATAGTGCACTCCCCGTGCATATTTCGTGTCAATTAAAATAAGGCTTGAGTTCCTTGTTGGCAGCCTTATTAATAGTGCACTCCCTGTACTAGCTGTGCCGCATACATCGTTAAGCTTACATATTGGTGCATGTGAATGTATTGCTTCAAATGAACCCTTTGATTTATCATATCCTTCTTTTTTATGGCTTAATGAGATTAAATAAAAAAAAGATTATTGTGTTGTGCAAAGTTTTTTCTGCTATTGAGGGATAAATATCTGTGTAACTGATCACACCTTGATGTGATTCTAGTGTCAAGGATCGACACTTTACAAATAGAGGGGCTCAAGAGTTAAGTTTGGGAAGCTAGAGGGAAGTTTTGTCACACCAACAAATCAACAAAGGAAGCTTTTGGTATTTCCAACATTAAGTCAATAACATTGTAATCTCCACCCAACCTTTGGAGTTCGTTCCCCTAGTGCACGAATCTGCAGTTTATTTTGAGTATTTATAGCCTATAAAAGGCATGATCGAATTATGTAATGGGGGAGATATGATGAATTAAATCAATGGATCTTAGATCATTGTTTGCTCTTATGAGTGTTGCTCTTAATTGAGTGTTGTGAGGTTTCTAGGATTAGAATCTCAACCCCGAACTTATCAAGCTCGTTGAGTCGAGGGCTTGTGGCGTTCAGTGATCGTGGGTCATCAACATTCACGTTGTCGGATCTCGATTGCACCCCAAGGTTCCTATTAGCGGGTGAAGGGAGGCTCAATCTATCCGTTACCTTCCAATGTTTTCCATCTTAAGTTCTTAATTTCCGTGTTCGTTGTCAAGTGTCAAGGGTGTATGTTCTTCGATTCGGTGTTTGGGTCGTGTTTCACATCTATTGGTATCAGAGCCAATCGAAGAGGTAATCCGAATTCGTTCTACTCATCTTTCTATTTTTCGTTGAATTCTTCTTCTCGAAAAAAAAAACAAAAACAAAAATATGGAAATTGTTCTTGTTATCTTTGTCCTACAAAAATTTGGAAATTGTTCTTGTTATTCTTGTCCTACAAAAAATCTGGAAATTGATAGAGTTCTTGATTTCGTTGTTCTTGATAAATCCTACCTTCTTTAAGTCTTCTTCTTTATCTATCCTCTCTATTTTCATTTCTATATCTATATATCTTCTTCTATCTAAAAAAAAACTTATAGAAAAGGAAATTCATTAACTTTCCTTAAACACTCATTCGTTCTATTCTTCTTGTCATTAGAAAACAAAAAAAAATTGTTGCAGCCATTCGATATTTTCATTTTCTTCCTTGTCATCCAATTCTAAAACGGTAATTGTACCAAATGGAAACAGATATGCAAGCTGAATTGTTGAGGGTTTTAAGTGTGGGAGGCAGGGGAAAACAGAGGTATTTCAAAATATATGTCGTACTAGATGTTGTGTGCAAGATAAGGTGTTTAGTATGATTATTAATAGTGATAGTGGTGTTAATGTTGTTAGCACTCTATTTATTGGTTGAAGAATTGGGACTTCCCATTGTTAGACGCAAGCACCCTTATAGCTTGCAATTGCTCGATTCTCGTGGTGTGATTAAGGCTCCGTTTGTTTCACGGAAAATCATTTCCAGAAAATGATTTCTGGAAAATGATTTCCGGAAAATCAAAAGATTTCATTTTCAGGTGGTTGGTAAATCTTTTGAAAATATGTCAGAAAACATTTACGGGTGTTTGGCAAAGACATGGAAAATGTTACGGAAAACAATACATAAATAAATGCAAAAATAAAAATATAAAATAAACAATGTTTAGGATGTCCCTAGAAAATCAATAAGGACCATCTTTTTTTAATAAGGTCTATCTTTTTTTAATCTCACGATTACAAATAATTTTTTTGATAATTGATATGAAAAAAACATTTTAAAATAGAAAATAAACAATGTTTAGGATGTCCCTAGAAAATGTTATGGAAAACTATATATGAATAAATACAAAAAAAAATATATTCTAATATTAATGCACATATTGAATATAAAATAGTGTTGAACTTTAAGTAATTTTTCTTTAGTAACCCTTAATTTATCATTAGTGGTGTCAAATCAATGTCTATCTTTTTTCAATCTCGCAATTACAAATAATTTTTTTGATAATTGATATGAAAAAAACGTTTTAAAATAGAAAATTGACAATAGTTAGGATGTCCCTAAATAATATAGGTGACACTAATTTTAGAACGTAGTAAGCATTTATTAAAATTATAATTTATAAATAGTATGCACAAACTTCATTTATATTTCTAAACAATTTATTTGTTGAGTGAAATATTGTGTGTGTAAGTAAATATGCGTAATTGTGAAATGGGGGGGGGGGGAGAGTGCCCGAACATTTGGAAAATGACTTACGGAAAATGAATCCGTAAGTCATTTTCCGGAAAAGAAGCCTTCATTTTCCGTTGACTCGGAAAACCTTTTACGTTGACTGCATTTTTCTAAGGTTACCAAACACCGGAAAATGAGGAAAACGTTTTCCGGAAGTTATTTTCCGTGAAACAAACGGAGCCTAAGATGGATAAACAAGTGCATGTAACATTTAGCATTGGAAGTACAAAGATCAGATCATGTTTTGTGTGATGTTATACCAATGCAAGGTTGGTATCTTTTACTAGGTCGTCCATGGAAATATGAAAATAGAGCTATGTATGATGTCGTCACCAACAAAAGTTTTCTTGAAAGAGAGAAAAATTAGAAAGAGAAAAGCATGAAAGAGAGAAGTTTGAGAAAAAAACACTTGAAAGAGAGAAACTTGAAATGGAAAGAAAGGAAAAAGAGAGGGTTGTAAAGGAGAGGCTTGAAAGGGAAAGAATTGAAAAGAAGGAAAGGATTGCAAGAGAGAGGAGTGAAATACTTGAGAATGAAAACCTAGAAAGAGAGCCAAGTAAGATAGCGATTCACGAAGAATTGAAATTGTTCCATGCCTATGAAGATCCATTAGATTTCGAAGCTGCAACTCCATCAGTATCTTGGTTCGTGAAGCAAATCATCAATGATATTTTCTTCTCTACACAATGGGCAGATTGGATGTCTCTCTTCTCAAGAGCTAATCATATAGTTGCACTTATAGATTCGAGGACGAATCATTTTCAAGAAGAAGGGAATGATGTGATTCTAGTGTCAAGGATTGACACTTTACAAATAGAGGGGCTCAAGAGTCAAGTTTGGGAAGCTAGAGGGAAGTTTTGTCACACCAACAAATCAACAAAGGAAGCTTTTGGTATTTTCAGCTTTTGGTATTTCCAACTTTAAGTCAATAACATTGTAATCTCCATCCAACCTTTGGAGTTCCCCTAGTGCATGAATCTGCAGTTTATTTTGAGTATTTGTAGCCTATAAAAGGCATGATCGAATTATGTAATGGGGGAGATATGATGAATTAAATCAATGGATCTTAGATCATTGTTTGCTTTTATGAGTGTTGCTCTTAATCGAGTGTTGTGAGGTTTCTAGGATTAGAATCTCAACCCCGAACTTATCAAGCTCGTTGAGTCGAGGGCTTGTGGCATTCAGTGATCGTGGGTCGTCAACATTCACGTTGTCGGTTCTCGATTGCACCCCAAGGTTCCTATTCAATTGCGAATAGCGGGTCAAGGGAGGCTCAATCTATCCGTTACCTTCCAATGTTTTCCATCTTAAGTTCTTAATTTTTGCGTTCGTTGTCAAGTGTCGAGGGTGCATGTTCTTCGATTCGGTGTTTGGGTCGTGTTTCACATCACACCTCCACATTGATATAAAGAGGATTGGGATGGATGCTACCCAATTTAGATATGATCTAAAGAAATTATGTTAATGCCGATTTTTTCTCTTTTTATAACCTGTGCTTCTATGTTATGCTGCTTCCTAAATGGACAAAAGCTCAAGGCTATATGGAAGGGTCTTTTAAGGTGGGTATATATATATTATTTTTTGTGTGGAGGGGGAGGGAGGTGGGAAGTCATTTCTTACATTTTAAATTTTGATTTCATGTACCATTTAATTGTCTAACCTGAAGATATGGGCTTATAGGCTCAAGAATGACGTGACATATGGTCATCATGGCCACCATTGCTAACTTCCTTGCCTCAGCATTATTGCAAAAAACTTCAAATATAATTTATTCCCCTTCTATTATGTTATGCAATTAGTTACCAAATTATGTGTAGATATAGAAGTATTTTCATTTTATATGTTATTTTCGCTTTAATTACATAATGAAATGACACCATAACTAGACAAACTTTGAATAAATTATGAAATGGAGGTTGTAGTTTGGTGCAGTAAAAAAATAGAAAAAAGAATTAAAGATTAAATCTATGATGCACGGACATGCGTAAGGAGCAGCGTTTCAAGTGTTGGATACAGGTGGGATTAGGTAAATACGCCCCAGATACGTACATGGTCGTCGACTTGCAATTTTTCAAACTTTGGACATGGGATCTGGATACGGGCGTCCAATACCTGGGACACATCTACCCAAATCCAGACATGATATACCCTATTTTTCTAATTCAACTTTTAGAGTCATCGACTGACAGACACCCCCGACACCCACCCTTCTTTGCGAAGGCTGCGATTGCGAACCCTAGCTTCACGTCGAACCCTAGCCGCCACCAACCAGGCAGCTTCTGCCGCCTCCTTCGCCAGAGAGTGTTGACCACCAGCACGAGTTGCTTCCTTCGTTTTGCTTTGAGGTTGACTTGATATTTCGATGACCTTGACCACAGGTAAATGTGAGCTACTTGCCCACATGTGTTTATATAAACCAAGAAGCGTCAATTTGAACATGCCCCCACAACCTTACCGAAATCTCTAGAGAGAGAAGGCTTGAAGGCCTTGGATTGATACAACTTGGAATTATTTTTTTGTGCTTACGTCAAGCAGATATTTATATTTTGGTCCTTACATTATGGTCTTTATATTTTTCAAACTGACATATTACCCCCCTGTATTTGTATCCTATAGTTTTCAAAAATTCTGTATCCCTGTATATTCTGTCCGCGTATCCGTATCCACCTATCCATATCATATCCGTGTGACATTGGATTAATTTGAGCAATTTGTCTAAATCCAGATTTTTCTTTCAAATTTCATTTGAATCCAACTATAACTAAAAATATTTCAAGCAGCAGTTTACTTGAATTTCTCTTTTTCACCTGTTCGCTTTTTTCTGACCCTAATGTTAGATAATTGCTTCCCTTGTTTTCTCCACTCCTCAATGGTTGATTTCTATCCTTTTCCTTATCTTTCATGAATTTATCAATTTTTCGCTCTTTCTACATTGTGCCACATGGCAATTTCAGATAATTTTTGATGGCTATGAGACCGCTTGGGCGAATTGGGGTTTTGGCTTTGTAGATGGAATAGATGAAAACATGGCTTCGTGATGAAATATTTGTTAGCACTGATGTGTACTCTTATTCTTGTCTGACATTTTATTTTCCTTTTAATCAACCTCTGCATGAGTATGGCGTTTGTTCTTAATTTTAAAAACCCAGTTAACATAAACTCTTATTACTGTTGTATGTGAGAAAAGATGTAATCCTTTGGTTCCCACTCCAGACCATTGAATTGCACAAGAATTTAGGTATTTAAACTTTGTTAATTTTTTAAACCAAGTTTGTAGATGGAATAGATGAAAACATGGCTTCGTGATGAAATATTTGTTAGCACTGATGTGTACTCTTATTCTTGTCTGACATTTTATTTTCCTTTTAATCAACCTCTGCATGAGTATGGCTTTCGTTCTTAATTTTAAAAACCGAGTTAACATAAGCTCTTAGTACTGTTGTTTGTGAGAAAAGCCGTAATCCTTTGGTTCCCACTCCAGACCATTGAATTGCACAAGCATTTAGGCATTTAAACTTTGTTAATTTTTTAAACCAAGTTTGTATAAGCTGCTTGATAAGGAAGAATAATTAGTGCTTGATCTTTTTCCTACTGGCCGGGTTACATGCAAATCTTGTTTCTTATTTCAAGCTATTCATTTTTTATTCAATTTTTGGCCCTAAGGTTTCGAGAATGTATAAACCCTTGAGCACATTTGTTCTTTCTATGTATCTTTATGGCACAGATATAGATTTTGATATGTTTTGTAAAGAGAAGTAAATATTTTTCATTCTTTAATAATAGTTAAATTTTATCTATAAAAAAAGATTTTTCATTCTTTAATAATTACTATTGATATCAGGAATTACTGAAATAACTTCAAAATTTAGTCCCTTTCTTTACTCTTTTTCTATTTTTTTAAGAATTCAATCTTTTATTTTGGATCTGAATGCCTAGCCTTCTCCACTAGATTAGGAAGTTCGTGAATGTGCAACTCAGTATTTCAATCGGTGACAGAAATCTAGTCAACGTAACTAGCCATCTGCAGAGAACTATTGGACACAATTGCATCCTTTACCAGAGAATCTGACGTTGACAGGGAGTATCGTCGTATTGCAAATTAAATTTCATTTTACAGTATAGAAGGGGACTGCGGAAGTTTTTGTGTAACAAGGAAAAAGGCCTAGTATTTTATTGGTTATGCAATGTAATGTAGTGTTAACCTACTTTTGTCATTGCTTAATGTAGTATGCAATATTTAATGCTCTTTTGATATCAAATATATCTGTTTATCATTGTTGCTGTCTAGATGGAGTAAATGTCGATACTTGCTCTCAAGGACATAATCACATGTATCAGTGTTTTTTGAAGAACACCAGTGAATTTGTATACTATTTGATGCTTTCGACTCATTTTCTGGATTCCCAAAGACTAAACATCCCTTTGTTTGTCTATATTGCAGGATATAATAATTTAGGAATAATCTGAAAAGATGTCTCCAGCATCAAAGTTGAAGTCCAAGCTTAAAGAAAACTCCTCTGTGAGGGCTGCCAAGGAACAACAAAAGTCTGTTTCCAAGCATTCTGGGCCTACAACCACTGGAAATGGTAGCCCTGGAAGTGCTTACAATCCAGTTTCTGGGACATTCCATAGCTTTGATACAGCACAGGTGACCTCTTCTCCACCTCCACACAGCAATAATAGCCGTTTCCGGAATGCAGATGAGACAGATGAACTCTCTAGTAGCTCCCTTGGAACAGCAGCTGAATATGATTCACTATCAAATAATGGAAGCTGCTCTGGTGAGTCAGAAGACCATAAAGAGAAGGTAGCAAGTAGTGCCTCCAGACAGGAAACAATACCTGGGTCTGACAATGAGAAGAGAGAGAAGATCCGTCAGAAGAATGAGAGGAAACATCAACGTCAGAGGGAGAGGCGGGCTCAGGAGTTGCATGAGCGTTGCAGTGGCTACCTTATGTCCAGAAAATTGGAAGCACTTTCTCAGCAGCTTGTAGCAATGGGATTCTCATCAGAGAGAGCAACCTTGGCACTTATGTTGAATGAGGGCCGAGTAGAGGAATCCGTCAACTGGCTTTTTGAGGGCAATGAAGAAGAAGCTCAGAAGGACATAAAAAATGTAAATAATTTGAAAATTGACATTAGTAAAGAGCTTGCTCAGATTGCAGCCTTGGAGGTTAGGTACAAATGCTCGAAACAGGAGGTTGAACGAGCCCTAGTTACTTCCGAGGGTGACCTTGTAAAAGCTGAGGAAACATTGAAAACGACGAAGCCGGAACCAGCTGTTACTCCAACTAAGCCGGAGGATACATCAAACTTGAAGCAACCGACAAAACCGCAAGATAAGCCTATGGCTGCAGTGGCAACACAGTTGAGTAGGAAAGAGAGAGAGATGAACTACCTCAAGGGGACAGCTGGAGTGTCAACCATTTCAGAACCTGGTAGTAGAAACTTTCTCCCTTCAAAGACAAATCAGCCAGAGTCACTAGTAGAGAGAAGGTGGCTAAATTCGGCTTCAAGCTCTTCGTTGTCATATTCTACTGTGCCCCCTATACAAATAGCACCTTCATCAGCAAAAATGATGGGTCATCTCGGTGTCGGTAGACATGAAGGGAGAAGTGTATCTCAGGGAGCAGTTAGGGAGCCAGTAATGATGATTCAACGGCCTCAAGCTATGAACATGAAGCAAAATTATGTTCTTCCTAATAACATCAGTGCTTCTCAACCAGGGACAGCTGAATGGTATGCAAACAAAGTTGTGGGTATGGAAGGTAAGAACCTAAATAGTGTGCCTTTGCTTCAAAAGTCGAGTGCTGGAACCCCTGGTGCAGGAAGTTACAGTTCAAGGCACTTCTACCCACAAGCACTGAGTAATAGAAGCTTGGGTCCAGATAATTCTAACATGAGGCAATATTACTCGCAAGCTCAATACACGCAACAGTCGTTTGCAACTAATTCGGTTGATTCAGTAGGAGCAGCCAGGATGGGCAGCTCGTGGAGCTCAATGGGTGCATCATCTCCGTCACGCACAGTTGCGTCCTCACTTGGACTTTTTTCCAGTTGGGGCTCAACGGGAACTTCAGGGTCAACTTCACATGTGGACTGGAATGCTAGGGATATGATGTCTAACTGCGACTACAACAGTATAGACTGGACTTTGGAATCAAACTCAAAGCCGAGTGGGTTGATGCTAGGGCTTCCGTCAGCGAGGGTCTCTAGTACAAATGGAGGGGTTCAATTCGCAGGGTTGCAGAATGGTTCAATATCAACAGAAATGGCGGCTACTGGTGGTGGGCCACGCGAGTGGACGTCACCATTTACAGGCAACGACATCTTTAGTGTTCCCAGGCAGTATGTTACTTCTCCTTCTCCGTAAAATGCGTATCGTCGGGGGTAGGGGGGGGGGACTGAGATGAATGGACAGATGTGTTGGGGGTGGTTAGATGGGCTTGAAATCGTTTATGTTGATGGTTTTTTCTTTTGCTTACTAGTGGAAAAATGCATCTAATGGTTCTTGCCTGATATCAATTGTTCTTTTATTTGTTTTTCTTTTCTTTTCCCCTATGTTTTTTTAACTGCCTGAACCCGTAAGGTACACATTTTTGAATCGAAAAGATGAGAATACCCTTAACGAACCAAAGGATGGGTGCCCAGAGCTTCTGTTCAAATATTGCGATTCAACAAAATCTTGCATGGCAAGAGGGTTGCTCCTGATGCAGCAGCGACAGCTTTAATTAGGGTTGACGATTGGGTGGGTTGGGTTGGATATGAATTGGGTTGAAATGGGTTGTGACCCGTTATGATCCAAAATTAAATGGGTCGGAGTGAAGTGGATGTTGGGTCAGAACGGGTTGCCCTGTATTTTTCATAAAAAAACCAACATTTATAAAATAACAAAATTAACGAGTAGAAATGTAATGGGTTCGGTTCATTTTAATTTGACCCAAATTGACCTATTAATTTTTTAGGTTGAAATGGGTAATCCTTTTTGACAAAAAAAAATTTAACGGATCGGGTTGTAGCTACGTGGAAGCCAGTGGATGTGCTATTCGGAAGGAACTCTTGGCGGTTTCCAATTAAAGGGTCATTACCTGTTTGGCCACGCAAAAGTATTGTGTTCGTAATCTAGTATTCCCTCTGTTTGGATCCTACCTTGTTCTCATTGATTGAATATCCTTATGAAAGCCTTCCTCAACAAAGCGAAGAGAAGGCGGAAGAGTGGATACAATAATAACCCCATCTTACATCAGGTAGATGTAGAAATTAGGGGTGTAAGTGGTTCGGTTTGGTTTGGTTTATGCCAAAACCACAAACCGAATCGCCTCCTAGTGGTTCCAAAAATCTCAAACCAAACCGAACCGAACCGAGTAAGACTTGGAACCGAACCGAATCACTCGGTTTGGTTTGGTTTGGTTCGGTTTTGTAGTTTATATAAATTATTTTTAATGAAATTAACCAACATTAAAATTACAATAAAAATAATATTTTAATTTGGAATTAACATCAAAATTAGGAAATAATCTACTAACAACAAATTATCATAAATAAAACAATACAAAGTCTAAAATAAACACAAACAATTGAAGAAATAATAGTTCTCCAATAATCAAGATTTTGTTTGGTTTAGTATATATATATATATATATATATATATATATATATATATATATATATATATATATATATATATATATATATATATATAATGAATAAATCAAAGGTTCAAAATCGTTAATAAATGTATTATAATATATATTATATAATAAATATATAAAAATATATAGGGTGGTTTGGTTCGGTTCGGTTTGGTTTGGTTCGATACCAAAAACCATGAACCGAACCGAACCGCGTGGTTTTCCAATTCTTGAAACCGAAACCGAACCGTCTTCGACCAAAACCGAACCAAACCGACTGGTTTGGTTTGGTTTGGTTCGGTTCCGTGGTTCGGTGGTTTCAATTTACACCCCTAGTAGAAATTATGTGTAATTTATAAGATGGTCACACTTTACTATTGAGTACCAATATCATCCGTGGACTTTTGGGTGAGCTTGTGGTGAGCCTGATGACCCAATGTGTTATATATTCAGTGCGCTAGTGTGGGCTACACGTAGCGGACCAGACTTTCGGGTTCGAGGCATTACAGATATGGACTGAGGTAGGTGATATGACATTTTTAGAAGAAGATAACAAAAATGACTTTATGCGATTGAAAAAAGAGGGGCATTGGAGTAATTATAGACCTCAAAAAAGGGATTGATCAACAATTTATCCGTTTACTTTTCCTTAAATGGTTATACAACAAAGGTCAACTTACAATTTTCCCTTCAATGTATCCAGATAATCCTATAGTGCACCACAACCTAAGGTTTGTTCATAATGATATTTGACGTTACCATTTTTTTCCATTTTCCACCCTAGCCATTATGAAAGTTAAAAAAAGTAGGGGAAATTATCTAATTAAATAATCATCGTACTATTCGTAGGTAACCTATTTGACCAACGACATTACAATATCCAAAATGTGACTAATGTACTCAGTAATTAGGTGCGATGTGGTCCTCGCCGTCAATGTCCCTCCAATTTTCTAACGAACCCGTTGACGTGGATTAACCGAGGGACTGTACAAAGGTTATTTTTGTCTTTCAATTGCATTCCTTTCTTCTCCCTCCGAACATTTTTCCTTCAATTCCACCTTTTTGAGTGTAATTGAAAGACAAAATATCACTTGTACAGTCTCTCCGTTAATTCACGTCAGCAGATTCGGTACAAAATTAGATGGGGCGTTGATGGCAAAGACTACATCACACACAATGACTGAGTACATTGGTCATATTTAAGATATTGTAATGTGATTAATCAAATAAGTTATTTACGAATAGTACGATGACTATTTGGATAATTTTTCCAAAAAAGTACTGGGAATTAAAAAGTGCATGTCACGTGAGAGGTATTTTGGTCTTTCCCCTTATCGTAACTAATTAAGGAGTAAAATCTTAAACTTTTAATTAATGATATATATTTTACTACTTCCTTCGTCGCTAAATTATCGTCCTAGTTGGTCAGGCGTACCGATTAAGAAAAAACAATTAACTTGATTATTTATAATGGTTTAATATATAGTTTCCTTTAAAGCTCATATGTATGTGGTCCATAGTTGAAGTAATGTGAAAAAGTAAAGGTAAAGTAGTAAAATTAATATTCTAAAAAGGTAAATTTTAAACTGAACAATTATTTTAAAACGGATAAAAAAAACGAAGACAATAATTTAGGGACGTAGGGAGTATATTGTATTATTAAAGTAAAATCCTAATCTCTCTTACACCACTTTAGCATCCTCCTGTCATCAGCCATTTCCTCGTTTCCTAAGCATCGTCGTGACTGATGGAAGATGAAATCAAAAACTCAAGGCAAAACACACCTCCGGGCCACTGTACTATACAAAAGGTTGCAATTAGGCCACTGAGACTTCAAAATTTTCGGGATGTCCACTGTACCCGACTTATCTTGCACGTTAACCCTTTTTTTGGATGGACGTTAAGTTTGGACGTTAAGTTAGGTTAAATGTCTATTTTACCCCGTCTTCATCATCAACATCTTCAAACCCAGAAAATCAAACCCAGCCGCCCCAGATCTTCTTCTCCGGCGAATCCCCAACCTTCGTCTTCATCACCAAGCCCACCGCCGTCGGTGTCCCTTCATCTTCCCCGATTCCGGCCCATCCTATCTTTCTGCTCCTATCAGCCCTTCTCCGGCGACGTCATCTCATCCTCTAATCGCCAGCCAAATCTCCCATCTCTTTGCCCTAGGCCGCCGTCTTCGCCCAAACCCAGCCGGCGTCCTCCCCGCTCCTCTGTTCAAACATCCTCACCGCTGTTCGTCAATCACCATCCCAAGCAACCCAGTTGTACTCCCCAGATCCGGCGAATGATCTCCACTTCGATTCCCGGCCAGCGAAGTCACCCTCCGCTGCCGTCTTCTTTCCACACATCCCGACGCCACTCTCTAATTGCTCACACTAAGCCCACCTACTCCATCTCTGCTCCGATTTCCTTCACAGCCTGCCCAGCCTTCAAGGCAAACACCAACGAGCTCGGCTCCACTTCCATTCCTACTGAAGCCAATTCGGCCAAGCCTCATTCAAACCGATCACTTCGGCCTCTTTCCTTCGTGAAATATCATAATCAACAAATTCAAGCCTAGGCTTGGATTTCGGACTCCCCTCTTTCGATCTCAAGAAAGATTGTTCCAATCGCTTCCAACTAATTGCTGAATCATGTGATTAAACCATAAGTTATTCTTGCTATTGCCATTTGCGCTCGTATTGTTGAGAAATTAATTGCTGTTTGGAAATGATGTTTAAGTGATGAAGGAGAGGGCAAAAAGGGTATTTCACTTAAAGATAACGCAAAAGGTAACGTCCGTTAAAAATGGGTTAACGTGCAAGATAAGTCCTGCACAAAGGGCTATCCCGAAAATTTTGAAGTCTCAGTGGCCTAATTGCAACCTCAGATAGTACAGTGGAGGAGGTGTGTTTTATTAAAACTCAAAATAGAAATTAGACATTAGTGGGAGTCAATTTCTTGCTCTTGCCATTGTTGTCTCCGTCAATGGAATCAAGTTTGGGCTTGTCACCATCAATGGCAGATCGGCGACAATAGAGTTGTCCGAAGGCCAGATCTCACATCGTCATCACCATCTCTCTCCATCGCCTCTTCGTCATTTGATTAACTCGCCCAAGGTTTAGTTCTCAACATCGATGTCTTCATCTCTCTGTATCAACTCTTCTTCGTTTGGTTAGATGATCTCTGGTGCTGTTTATCATGAAATTGATAAAAGGGTATGGCTGATGTAAGGCCTAATCCAGTGGATCTTTGGCTTGAGTTGGGTGTTTGAAGATGATGGGGAATTAAGAATGAGGATAAACATGGATGTATGAAGGTTGGTGGCAGATCATTGTCGAGATTGAGAGATGGGATTGAAAATTACCTCAATACCCTTGCAGCCTCTGAGTCTGTCTAAATGATCAAAATAGCTCTCACGCGACATGCACATGTTAATTCCCGTTATAATTTTTAACGTTCATAATGGCTAGGGTGGAAATGGGAAAAAAGGTAACGTCGGATATCACTATGGGATAAACCTTAGATTGGAGTGCATTATGAGATTAGGTGGATACATTTGGGTGGGGGGTGGGGGGGGGAATTGTAATTTGGCCTAAAACAAAAATTCAAAACTTAAAAACCAACCTCAACCTCAAAACGTCTTGTCAAACACACCTTTAAGCTCTAGAATTTTTGTTTTGTTGTTTTGGACATAAGGAGGGATGACTTCAAGAAACTCTTATAACAACTTATTGAAGGTTGACGTTTTTGTTTTTAATTTTTTTTTTCAATGGATGAATTTGGCATGAGGTGTGTTTTTAATGAGGTTGGTGTAGTATCACAAGCCAATCAAAGTGATGGAAATTATGAACCAATCTAAGGATCAAGGCCCAGTCCAAGTGATCCATTGGCGATAGAGGAGGCCCAATTATTCGAGAATGATCCAAGAAGAGTTTGTGTGCATCCTTCAAGATTTTGGATCCAAACGGACGGTTACCGGATATTTTACGAACATAGGTGTTCAAATTGTCAAAAAAAAAAAAAAAAAAAAGGCTGTTCTAAAGCCCAACCTGACTCACAAAATCATGCACTATCGAAAACAACCAGCTATTCTTCTTAGGCATGTGCCTTAGGCCACCACCAATGGTGGTTCCTCAATGATTAATACTTCATTCGTCTCAAAATAATTGTCTTGCTTTCTTTTTTGTATGTTCCAAAATAATTATCTTGTTTGAAAATTTTCTTTTTAAGACAACGCTCTTATCACTTTACCCTTTTTACTTTAAGTATGAACCACATAAACATGAGCTTTAAATGACACTACACATCAAATCAATATTAATAAGACAAAAACTTGTATAAGACCGTCTTACTCTGTAAGTCGGAGCCCCAAAATGGAAGGAAAATGTAGTTGGGTTTGGTTTGAGCATGAGCAATCAATTTGCATAAATCGCGTGTTATCCATCAAGAAAACGAGACAAAATGTGAGAGAAAAGTGAGTTGGAAGCGGGTGAGTGGAGCAACCCAACCCAGATTTGCTTCAAAATCTCGTGAGTCATGTGTTAGAAATGGCAGAATTTCATTACATATAGAGGACATGCGTCATGCTGTGAGCATATAACGATTGGGCTCCCAATCTTTATACGAGCCTCAGGTCGAGCACCTAATAAACACATGAAAAAAGTGCACAACCCCTTCTTGTAATACCCCAAATCCTCGTACGCTTGACTTGCTTGATATGCGTGCATGATTCTTGTTTGCCTTGCAAGATTTGCTTGTGTGAGAATCTATATGGGTGTCGGTAGGCTACATTTAGTGCATCAAACTAGATTTTTTCATAATAAATATCCATCTTTTTAGAATTATTTGAGAAACTTTTCGTTCAAAATTTTCATTTTTGAAAACACTGTGTTTAGAAAACTTCTTTTTGAAAGGACAATCCAAAGAATTTGGTAAAACGGTTTCATATAAATCAAAATGAGAGTTTTGAAGCAAATAATTTTACTTATAGAAAAGCAATTATGAACAATTTTTAATGTAACTTCATTTTCCTTATGAACACTACAAGTGACATTTAAACTCGTATCTTCCTTATGAGAAGTTTTAGCATTTTGATAAAAAAACATTGTAAGTTTCTTTTAGTATGATATCACATTGCCTTGCTTTCATTAGTAGATGAATTACTAAGATTTTGAATATCTTCCACCATAGATGAAGAACACTTACGTTTGGATTGAGGGTCTTGAGTCATTCTTGAAGTTTTACACTTCTTCTTCCTGTTAAGATGCTTTTCAAAATTTTGAATGATTAATGCATCAATATCCTTATACAATTCCATTTTGCTCATATCATTGTAAGTATCAACAAGCTCTTCATCCTTGTTAGTATGAGCTTCTAGGATATCTTTTTCTTTTGAAAAATTGAGTTGTTGGGAAAGGTAGGATTCAAAATCTTTAAGACTATGAATGAGCAAATCAAAAGTAATAGAAGACATTTTCAAAGAATTTTTCAACTAAGATATTTTAAGAATGAATTTTTCAGGAAAGGACCTCAAAATTTTGCTTACCATCCTTTCATTGGAGACTTGATTGTAAATCTTTGGAAATATCAAGAATTTTAATACTATAAGAAGTAATACTCTCGTTTTCTTCCATTCTCAAATTTTCAAATTTGGTTTGAAGTCTAAAACGCTTAGTTCGCCTCACATTTTCAAGGCCTTCACAATGACTTTGAAGAGCATCCCATGTATCCTTGGCATAATTGAAATTGGTAATTAATTTGAACATAGAAACATCAAGAAATTAAATAGCTCTTCTAGCTTTTTCATTAAAGTTGGCAAGAACTCCATCTTCTCTAGACCAATACTTTTCAGGTAAGGGCAACTTTCCTTTATTATCTAAAGATAGTGACCAACCATTAAGAACAACATCCCAAACACGTAAATCAATTGATTTGATATACATACTCATATGATTTTTCCAACTATGGTAATTAGAACCATCGAGAATAGGAACCTTGACATACCCATAATTCATCATGGCTACAATTAGAAATGACCTTCTCTTTGTCCGCTACGAGTTGACTCTGATACTAATTGAAAGATTGATTGTAGCTATAATTAAAAAGATTAACTAAATACAGCAATTAAAAAGCAGAAAAACAAAACAATAAAAACTGAACATAAAGTTAGAAATGTTTTAAAAGAAAAACTGTCAATGAACTGTTCAATGAAGAGTTCATCGAAGAGATCATTGAAGTGAATGCAACGGAATTGAAAGAAATAAACTGAAGAAAGGAAGTAAAGAGAAATTGAATACAAGAGATAACCTTTGATCAATAAGAAAAAATACTTATTGATCATACCTCATGACAAAACATATTCCACTAATAAAATATATTTAAGCTCATTATATTCGAAAGACTATCAATGTGGAATTTATGAAAAGTTCTAAAAAAAGCAGATATGACTTTGAGCAATCATAACACCCAGGCTACCTAGACTGATATATACTAAAAAGCTTTTAACAAAACAGTAGCAGATGTGAACATAAAACTATGTTGGCGACATGATGAATGAAGACTTCGATGAAGCTTCATTCAACAATTCATTCAGAATAGGAGCATCAGCAGTTCTTTAATAAAACTTTCTCTCTTTATATTGTGTTATCTCTTCTAAGTTACTTCCGTTATCTTTATTGAAGAATATCCTTATGTATTTATATGCACCTAGTAGTCCTAGAAACCTTGTAGAATAAGAAAACATACTTACCATAAAAGATTAGTAGGTTAGTGTAATAAACAAGGATTCTAATTCTAAGAAATATTTACTTACCAAATATACATATTTCTATACACAAAAAACATAGATCAGCCGTGTCTTGTTTCCTCATGACAAATGACAAAACCCTAATATATTATGCAATACTATATACAAACCCTAAACACAATATAATCAAAGTCTCCAAAATAACCTTTCTATAAAAGACATAACAATAAATAATTAATCAAGGTCAATATCAAGAGAGGTAAAATAATTAAATAATATATTCTAACTATATAAACAATTAAAACAAAATTAATTTATAAAACTCTAACAATATACACCTTAAAGATACAAAAACCCTAATAAAAAATTTCTTCCAAAAATAACCTTTCTATAAAAGGTTTAATTGATAATAATTAATTAGTAACAACCAAGAAAGAAAAACTAATAATAGATTAATTTAAACAATATAAATCATTAAATAATGTCAATAAATTAATCTCTAACAATCTTTAATTGTCAAATTAAATTCTTGCAACAAAAACATCCACCTAATTAACTTATGTTTAGCATCTTTCTTTGTTAACAAGTATTTCAATGCAACATGATCAAAAAAGATAATAACATTAGAACCTAGCAGGTAAGGACGAAATTTTTCGAGCGCAAACACAACTACTAAAAATTCTTTTTCTGTAGTGGTGTAGTTCAATTGTGCATTGTTTAATGTCCTACTAGCATAATGAATCACATGAGGTGACTTATCTACTCTTTGTCCAAGCACAACCCCCACTACAAAATCGGATGCATCAAACATTATTTCAAATGAAAGAGACCAATTGGGACTAGCTAAAATGGGGGCTGAAGTTTATTGCTCCTTCAAAAGGTTGAAAGCATCTTAACAATCTTTATCAAAAATGAACTCAATATCTTTAGCTAGCAGATTACATAAAGGATTACAAATTTTTGAAAAATCCTTAATAAATCTCCTATAAAATTCTGCATGACCAAGGAAAGTGGGGGGGGGTAATTTGACAATCACTTCAATTTTTGCTTTTGTCAACTTCTATCCCCCTATTGGACACTATATGACCTAACACAATGCCTTGTCTAATCATAAAATGACATTTTTCCCAACTAAGGGTTAAATTAGTTTCATAACAGTGTTTGAGCACTAATGTCAAGTTCTTAAGACGACTATAAAATAAGTCCCCAAAGACTAAAAAATCATCCATAAATACCTCAACACACCTTTCCACTAGGTCAGAAAATATAGAGATCATGCATCTCTGAAAGGTAGTTGGAGCATTGCATAAACCGAAAGGCATTCTTCGATAGGCAAAAGTACCAAAGGGACATGTGAATGTGGTTTTTTCTTGATTCTCATACGCAATAGGAATCTGATTATAGCCTCAGAAACCCTCCATAAAACAATATAATTCATGGCCTGCTAATCTTTCTAATATTTGATCAATAAAGGGCAAAGGAAAGTGATCTTTCCTAGTCGCAGCATTGAGTTTTCTCAAATCAATGTACATATTATACCCTGTAATTGTTCTTGTGGGAACTAGCTCATCATTGTCATTTTTCACAACAGTGAATGTGGCATTCTTCGATAGGTAAAAATACCAAAGGGACATGTGAATGTGGTCTTTTCTTGATCCTCACGCGCAATAGGACTCTGATTATAGCCTTAGAAACCATCAAGAAAACAATAGAATTCATAGCCTACTAATCTTTCTAATATTTGATCAATAAAGGGCAAATGACAGTGATCTTTCCTAGTCGCAGCATTGAGTTTCCTCAAATCAATGTACATCTTATATCCTGTAATTGTTCTTGTGGGAACTAGCCCATCATTGTCATTTTTCACAACAGTGATCCCTGATTTCTTAGGAACCACTACTTGAACTGGGCTTACCCATTTACTATCCGAGATTGGGTAAATAATACCTGCATCGATAAGTTTGAGAACTTCGTTTCTCACTGCTTCCTCCATGTGTGGATTAAGTCTCCTCTAATTTTTTCTATAAGGTTTAACATCTTATTCGAGATGAATTTTATGCATGCACATGGTAGGACTTATACCTTTTAAATCAGCCAAGGTCCAACCTATGGCTTCCTTATGTGCTCTCAAAACACCCACGAGCTTTTCCTCTTGGTCTACAGTCAGATCCGATGCTATGATGACAGGCAATGTGGCATTTTTACCAAGAAAAGCATATTTTAAATTAGAAGGTAAAGGTTTTAACTGTAATTCAGGTGGTTACTCAATTGATGGAACTAATATAGGGTTAAAATGACCCAATGGGTCACGAGGAACCTCCCTAGGGATCACTTCTTTAGTTTTAACAAATAATGTGGTCAATTCACATACTTCCTCATTTTCACTATCACCTTCACCATTTAACACTACTGCAATTTATCAAATGTATGTTCTTGAATCAATATTTTAGCAGTTAATGCATCTATCTCATCAAATGAAAAACAAGCATTTATATCACTAGGCATGTTCATGGCATCAAATACTGATATTTCCATAGTTTCACCCCTCACAATCATAGATAGCTTACCATTTTTCACATTGATGACAGTATTAACAGTAGCCATGAAAGGATGCCCAAGGAGAAGGGGCACTTCCTGATTACTACTAATCTTCTTTTCCATCTCAAGAACCACAAAATCCATATGGATTATTAATTTATATATCCACTTGAACTAATATGCCCTCTACAGTGCCCATAGGATGTTTGACTGAACAGTTTGCCAATTGCAAGGACATTGTAGTGGGCTTTACTTCACCTAAATCAAGTTTCTTATAAACTGATAAGACATTAAATTAATACTAGTGCCTAAATCCAACATTGCCTTCACCTTCTGTTGGTCCTAAATAGGCTCAATCTAGGCTAGAAGGGGGGGGGGGGTTGAATAGCCTAGTTGTGTTTTTAAAATTACTTAAAATAATTTTCAAATTGTTCTTCTTCTTTTGAAAAAAAAAAAAGATCACTCTTAAGAAGAGTTAGGGCAGCGGAAAATAGAGAAGATAAAATAGATGAAAGGCTGTTGTTCTTAAATAGACCCAACAACAAACTTTAAACAAAGATAACAGTAGCAATTATAATGAAAGACAAGATAAGCAGAAATAGTTCAAATAGTACGCGAGGATTTAGAAGTGGTTTGTACTGTGAATAGTAGTACATCCACTACCAAAGTGGTTAGCTTTGGACTTTGAAAGGTGCACTTGTTTATCCACTAGGTGAGAAGGTTAGATCTCTAATGGATCGTGTCAAAAAATAGATTTCAACCAAGTGTTTAATGATGAGAGAAACAATCAATGAATAATTGCTTTCTCAAGTGCTAAAGTAAAGAACAGTTAATATCAAACTAGAAGAAGTTTGAAAGCAAGTAAAGACAGCAGATCTGCTTCAAGTTTGGTGAAGTTTGGTGAAGTTAATTCTTGTCCTTTGGATCTTTTGAATGCTTGAGTATTGAAGAAGAAGCTTAAGTATTGAATGCGCAAGAGATGTGTGTTGATCAGATTTTCAAGACTTGAATATATACCAAGGGAGATATTTAGGACCGTTGGACTGAAAGTGAAGAGGTTGAATCCAGCGTTATAATGAATTGAATGCATTTAAGTGCTTTGTAAAATAAGTGCAACAAGACAGACATCAGAGATGCAGTGATGCAGAGGCAGACATTCCCAAACAGAGTAAGGTTGCAACTTGCAGGTGTTACAGCATGAAAGTCTTCTTAGCCAAAATAGGTAATGTCTTTAGTTTTCATGATTCGGGCAGCGGCTAAACGGTTGTCTCATGCAGTTTGTCTCAAGCCGATAATGACATGGTTGACTTCTTTGGAGAAATCTGATGAAGAAAATTTGAATATTATTTGACTAGATATGAAAAATATCTAGTTCAAATAATGTGTGACCTAAATCCACGTGTTTGGCTGAACTTCGATTTTGAGCTGAGCAGACTTCAAAGTCTGCTAGTGAGAATTGCTTTTAAGGCTGTTATTGAAGCCTGCTGGTCTGTGCCTTGGAGAAACTAACACTAAATTATTCTAATACACCCTTGATTTTAAGACAGTTGCCACACTAATCGTTATGCAGACCTTTTAGCCACTGTGCAATAGAATCAGAAGATGACTCAACCAAATCTAGAACCTGCGAGGGTCAATAATCTCCTCCTATTTGGTTGATGTCATCATCTCAACTACTAGTAGACTTAGAATCATGTACTGAGATAATAACATGTCTTAAATTTTTTTTTTATTAAAAATAACAGACATGGCTCTCAGAACATAAGTCTTAGTAGAGAGATAGCTAGACTAAGTACTTACAAGATAAACCAAGAGAAGCAGGTACAAAGTTAAGCAGAGTTTTAATCTTTACAAAATAGCAGGAAGTAAGCAGATTAAAGATTTAAACGCAAAGTTTTAATGGACATGATAAGTAAATAAAACATGTAAAACACATCATAATCCAAAAAGAATATATTGCTTCTGTAAGTTAAACAAGCTGTTTAACAGTAGAGTTCTACAAAAACGGAGTTTGAACCATTAAAAGTAGAACAGATAAGTTATACCAACTCAGAATAAGTTGGGTTGTGTTCGACGTTGTCTAAGTAGTCACCAACCCAAATTCTGATGCGGTCATTGAGACGCTCTCGAAGTCTGTTTTGTTCTTTCATTAGTTCTTGGTTTAGATGATGCGTAGCTCGCTCCTCCCTGATGGCAGCAACCTTTCGTTGATCTGCATCAGTAGCTTTCTGGTTGATGCGCTCAACATGGTGAACAACAGTGAAGTCGCTATCGACACGTTCAGCAATGACGGCGTGGGCCAGAGAAGTTCGAAGTTCGTCAAAGAGTTGGTGAATGCTAATCTGCTGGGAGTGGAGCATACTGATCAGGGACTTCTATTGACCTTGGATAAGGAAGCGATGAGAGGTGAAGGCCTAAGTAGTGTCATTCACCAGCTGCTCTACTATCTTCCCAAGATAAAAAACGGTGGCATAGGTGGCGTTCAAGCCATAATTCATGACTTCAATCTGGTGGGCCATGGAAGAGACCGTGTCGTTGAGACGTTTAAGTTGAGCTTGATTGGCTCGAAGAAGGTCGAGAAGAGCGGGGTCAGCAAAGTTGGAGGGAATGAATTGGGGGTTAAGGTTGACTGGGATAAAGTTCAGCAGGGTTAGGAGGTGGAGGATGAGAAGAGTTGGAAGTTGAAGGAGTAGCAGAGTTGGAATATAAGGAT
Source organism: Codonopsis lanceolata (assembly GCA_013146195.2). NCBI lineage: Eukaryota > Viridiplantae > Streptophyta > Magnoliopsida > Asterales > Campanulaceae > Codonopsis > Codonopsis lanceolata. The sequence continues at coordinate 52,518,287 of CM028379.1, forward strand.
TCAGAAGTGTGTGGAGAGGAGGGGACAGAAGGGTTAGATTATTGAAGAGGAGTAGAAGGTTTAGGATCGAGCTCTATGTTAGTGTTTGAGTCATTGACAGATGGAGTGGAAGGAAGAGAAGAAGGTTCGAGAAAGAATGAAGGAAAAATGGATTCTGTGAGAAGAATGAAATTTTGAGGAGAAGGGTTAAGAAGTCAGAAATAGAGTTAAGTTCAAAGAGGAACTTACAGGTGGCAGAAAAGATGGAAGGGAAAAGGATTTGGTAAAGGTCAGCAGAAATTGAGATGGGTTTGAGGTATTGGGTGATAGGAGGGTAGAATTTGGGAAGGAACGCAGTTTGATAAAGAAGAGAAGAGATGTGAGGGTCTAGAGAGGAGAATGCTTGTGACATGTAGAAGGATGAGGAAGAAGTATAAGAAGAGGGAGTAGAGGAAAGAACGTTGGTGAGGGAGGAGTCAGGAAAAATGGAGGAAATAGGTTCAGGTGACGAAGGGGGATAAGGGATAGCTTCTGGAGAAGATGGAGAAGGAAAAGGAGAAGGAAGGCGAGCAGCCTCAGACTTTTTGTGAAGTCTTTGTTTCTTCTTTTTAGGAGGGGGAGAAGAAGGCTCCTCCTCAACAACAACATGGGTTGTTGAGGGAGTGGGAGATGAAGGTTCAGAAGGCTTCTCCCCAACAGCAGCAGGGTCTATTGAAGATGAAAGGGGTGGAGAAGCAGAAGAGATAGGGGAGGAAGAAGGGGCGTCAGAGGGTATGAATGGTTCTAAGGGTTGAGAAGGTTTGGACTTACGTTTTCTAGGGTGGAGAGGAGCAGGGTTCTATTTTTTCTTGAGGCTCTTCCGACACGGGAGCTGGAGCAGGGGCAGTAGAAGCTGAAAGCTTCTTTTGCTTGGCGGTAGAAGTAGAGGTGGTGGAAGGTACAATAGCATCAGCAGTGCTCGAAGAAGGCTTCTTCTTCTTCTTCTTCTTCTTCTTCTTCTTCTTTACTATCAGCTCTTCCTCAGCAGCAGAATGCTATTGCTTGGATTTCTTGGAGGGATCAGGAGCAGCAGAGGTCTCCGCAGCAGACTTGCTTGAGCATTCTTCTTTTGTAGCGTCCTTATGCACCTTACGGTCAAGCTGCTTTGCCATGAAGGCATCCACGGTTGTCTCAGGGTTGATATTCAAAATCATCAGTGGAAGAGGATTGAGGGCGTGCACCAGAAGTTGAGGGGGAATCCCTTGCTACTTGAGATTTTCATTCCTCAACTTGTGGGTGCTGAGGATGAGGGTGCTCTGGATGGCCTTGATGACCTTCTTCTTCTCAAAGTTCACCAAGTGATTGAGGAAGGACCTGTTGTGGCGGAGAAGCGCGTTGATGAGTCGGACAAAGGGTCTCTTCTGAGAGATGGACGCCTTGACTGCATCAACAAAATCACATAGTAGCTCGAAGAGTATCTTGGCCCAGTTGAACTGGATATTGAGATGGCTGCTGGTGTGTAGTCCAGTTGGTCAGCAGTCATCACATCATGGGTGTCGTTCTTGAAATTCAGGCTCTTGTCGAAGAGATGGCTGGTGTAGTAGATGTCATCCTCGAACAACATACGCTTCATCTTAGCCTGTGGCTCCCCAAAAGTGTGCTCCCCACTCATGTAGGACCATGCTAGGTCCTTCTCAGCAGTTGTGAGAGAGGTTGGGCCGTCAAACTCAACGCCTAATATCTTGGTGATGCGGGAGGCAGTGAGGGTGATGGAGACGGTCCGAACTACACCAGAGATAGAAGTCCTGGATTCGTTGATCGTTACCCTCTGATAGAACTCTTCTGCTAGAAGGTTGCTGTAATCGTCTTCTCCAAGCATGAATAGTGGAAGGAGCCCGGACTGGTTTAGGTCATCGACGACCTTGACGCCAGTGGCATAGGCACACACTGAGGGTCTATCAATACACATGCCGGCGTGGTACATGGATGAAGGTATGGGAATGAGAGCTTCAGCAGCCGGAACTGTTTCTAGTACAACAGCAAAAGAAGAAGTTCCAGCCTACAGAATTTCAACAAGAAAAAATTAGGGCAAATTCTGGAAAATCATATGAAATTCTTAATCTGAGTAAGATATAGAGTTTGAGCCCAGAAATTTAAGAATTTCAACAGTTTTTTTTTCAGGCAGAGATGTTTCAATAGTCCAAAAATGCATTATTAAAAGAAATTTTTCCCAGAAGACTGAAATATATGGAAATTAAGGATAAATCATGAAATAAATTAAGCAGGTAATGAAGTTATTTGAAGAAGAGAAAGAAAAAGCAAGAACATTTCTTTAACAGTTAACAATGGCGAATTCACCACATAAACCCCAAAATGGAAAAAAAAATGAAATACTAGCCCGCTATAAATGAAATATCAACCTAGAAGGCGGTTTTGGGTTATATTTTTCTTACCATTGGAGACGATACATGTGAATGTTGGAGGACTCGATGAGTTCTTCACAGATTGACAAGGACGAAGCGAGGGAGAAGGAGAGGTTTTTTTTAGAGAGAAGAGCAAGGGACAGTTTGAGAGTTAAAGTGTTTTAGAAAAGTGATTTTGAAATTGGCAGTTGATGAGTTTATTAATGAAAAAGCGTGAAGTCAGATGACTGAACAGGTGAAATGACTTAAAGTCAGACGATTGTCACTTGAAATGACTTGATGACTGACGGCTTAAGGCATTCAAAAAGTGACATTTTTGAAAAAAAATATCTCAACCAATTTTTAAAATCAGTCCCTCACTATTTTCATAAATAACCCTTCTAAACTAAAAGTTAAAAGACTTACCTCCGTCTTTTAGTAATTAGCAGAACTACCGTTTTCCTTTTATAAAGACAAGTCTGCTTAACCACAATGTCAAGTCTGCTTAAATATATTATCAAGTCTACTCAATATTTTAAATGAAATGAGATAAATTAAATTGAGTTAATATTAGGCAGTTGGGTCACGCATACCATGATCTCCCCTTAGATAAGCAAACTTGTTGGCTTTAAGTGCCTTTGTGAAGATGTTTGCTAGTTGATGTTCTGTTGAAATGTACTTCATACTTATATTTCTCTTTTCTAATTATCCCTTAGAAAGTGATATCGAACATCGATATGCTTTGTCTTGGAATGCATCACGGGATTGTAGGTGATAGAGATTGTTGAGGTGTTGTCACACATGATTGGGCAATCTACTACCTTGATGTCATAGTCCACCGACTGTTGTTTGATCCAAAGCAGTTGACAGTCGCAACTTCCAACAACATGTATTCTGCTTCAGTGGTGGAGTTGGAAACTAATGCTTGTTTCTTGCTAGCCCATGAAACGAGTCTGTCGCCTAGGAATTGACAAGTTCCACTTGTACTCTTCCTGTCTACTTGGCATCCAGCATAATCTGCATCTGAATAGCCAACTAAGTTGAAGGAGGATTCTCTTGGATACGAGATACCTAAGTTGGTGGTATCTGATACATACTTGATAATTCTGTTGGCTGCTAAAAGAGTGATTCACGAGGATCTGCTTGAAATCTAGCACATACCCCAATAGCATACACTATATCAGGTCTGCTGGCGGTAAGATAGAACAGAGATCCAATAATTCATCTATATAAAGTGATATCAACTTTCTTCCCGTGTAAGTCTTTTGATAGTTTACATTTAGCAGCCATTGGAGTATCAAAAGTGTTAGCCATTTCCATTCTGAAATTTTGACCAATTCTTTAGCATACTTGGATTGGCTTATGAAGATTCCTTTGTTTGATTGTTGAATTTGAAGGCCTAGGAAGAAGGTGAGTTCTCCTATCATACTCATCTGAAACTTTCCAATCATGAAAGTCTCAAATCTTTTGCACAGTTTCTCATTTGTAGAACCAAAAATGATATCATCGATGTATATATGCACCAGCAGCGAATGGCCTTTGTGCTTTAGAATGAAGAGAGTAGTGTCGATCTTTCCTCGCACAAATCCTTGTCCTATTAAGAACTTTGATAGTGTTTCATACCAGGCACGGGGTGCTTGTTTAAGACCATAGAGGGCCTTCTTAAGCTTATAGACATGTGTCTCCTTCCCTTTTTCCACGAAACCTGGAGGCTGAGTGACATAGACAGTTTCTTGAAGATCGCTGATAGATATGTTTTATACGTATCTATTGTGTATATATTCCTACTTAGATTATGCTTTTCTGGGAGTTTCTAAAGCTATGGATATGTGTTATAGTGTTTTATGAGTTTCAAGTTAAAGTTGAGGAAAAGGATGAATTTCGGGCTATTTTGCAGTAATATGAAGTTTCCAGGGACCTGAGTGCAAACTACTGGAAGAGGGAAGGCTAAAAGCTGAATTTAGGCATGAGCACTCACTCAGCTTGAGGCCTGAGCGAGCGCGTAAAAAACAATAGCAAGAATCCGGAAGAAAGACCTTGAGCGATCGCTCAGCGTATGGGTTGAGCGACCGCTCAACCCCGATTTTTAGTTTTGGGCAATTTCGTCCTTTCTCTTAAACCCTAGCTACAACTTTAGGGATCCAACTTTTGGGTATTAGAGGCCGTTCTTGAGCACTCTCAAGAGGGAAAAACACGTTGTAATTCATTTTTATTCCGATTGTGGAAGATTCACGATGTTTACTTTCATTCATATGTTGTGTTCATCGCCTGTGATGAACTAACCGTTCCATTCTAGGGATTGGAGGTAACTTTGTATCAAGTTTTATGTATTAATATAATTTCATACTATCATATTATTGTTTATCATATTAGATTTTAATCGGTTTGTACTGAAGCTATCTCATAATGGTTGCATTAGTGAATGTGTATGCTCTTGGGTATGATGAACTGCACGATCTTATGCATAACTCATACTGACCAACCTAATTGATAAATAGGTCTCTCTGATTCCCGATCATAGGCTAAGGAGTATATCTAGATTCCCATTCTGTGGGAGTACAAGTTGACTCCTTTTCACTTTAGTTCTTGGAGTACTTAATGGACTCTTAATTACTGTGTGGACGGATCAAGAAAGCATAGTCAAAGCGGAGTACTAAGGATTGCAAATCTCGATTCGTAAGTCCCAATCCTTTACCTAGCAAACGAATCCGTAATTGATAGATATTTCAAGACCAATACACATAAAATGTGATACAAGTGAATCCCAATACCTAGATCCCTCTCATCCATAAACTTTCATTTAAGGTTTTGTTTTCTACAATTAGTTAATCTTTGATTATTTTTATTAGTTAAATTTTAGAGTTTAAAGTATTTCAAAACAAAACCCCTTTTTATTTATTTGCATTTTAATTAGTTTAGATTAAATCCATTTTAATTTGTTCTTCCTGAGGTTCGACCTTTGCTACCATCTTTCTATTCTACAAAAGTCTTGTGCACTTACAAGGTAAATTTTTAACACATCAATCACCATTGAGGAAAACACTCTTGACATCCATTTGATGTAGCACAAAGTCTTTGTATGTAGCATAGGCTAAGAAGATTCTGATAGCCTCTAACCTTGCTACTGGAGCAAAGGTTTGATTGTAGTCGATTCCTTCTTCTTGTCGATATCCTTGTGCAACAAGTCTGGCTTGGTTTCTTATGATGTTCCCATCTTCATCCTTCTTGTTTCTGAATACCCATTTTGTGCCAATGATGGTGTGATCAACTGGTCTTGGGACTAGCTTCCATACTTGACATCTTTCAAATTGCTGAAGTTCCTCTTGCATAGCTTCTAGCCAACTTGGGTCTTGTAAAGCTTCATCAATCTTCTTCGGTTCATCTTCTGAAACAAATGCATCACTGAACATGCATTCATTTCTAGAAGATCTTCTAGTCCGTACTCCTACATGAATGTCACCAATGATTTGAGAAATTGGGTGATCTTTACATGTTCGTGTAACATCATGAATGTGATTCACTGCTGGTTCTTCATGATGAGGTTCAGAAGGAGGATTAGGAGGAAAGTCAGCTGTTTCTTGAAGTGTGTACTGTCCAGAACTAGGTTCATAGGTGAGTTGAAGGATAGGATTTTGAGGTTCAGAAGATATGTGTTCTGGATTAATATATTCATGAGCAGAGATGAGATCTTCTGGCGATTCATTTGAGAAGTGATGGTCAGGAATATTTGAGTGAGTTTCTAGAGAGGGATTTGGTGTTTGAGAAGTTGAAGCTTGGGAGGTACATGTCTCAACATTAACAAAATCATCAGCAACATTTGGAGCCACATGTGGTTCTAATAAATCAATGTGTCACTTTTGTCTTTTCAATGTGTCACACTTGGCTTTAAATGTGTCATTTAGCATTTCGTTAAAGTCCGTTAGGGAAACATAAGAATTTCGGCGACCAACCTTGAAAGTGCAGGGACACCGGAGCAAAATAAAGAACTTTACATAAATGTGCAAAACATATTAATTCGATGGCTTGTGGAAGTCAAATTCAAGACCTCCCACCAAACCTTAAGTGTCAACTCTAAACCATCTTGACTGACTTGCTTTTGAAATTTTTAATAACATGTTATTTATTTATTATGACCCGCAAATTCTTAAATGGGACTTCGTTTTACGGATTTAGGTTCCGTAAGATCGTCTCACACAAGTTTTTGTCATTTATCTATCTATCTATTAACTATTACTAAAATAGAATCACTGCTACCACATGACAATTTTCTGTTAAATGCATAAAGTTTTAAATAATTTCATGCTTTCACGTGTCACCTTTTTATAAAAAGTTACTGATAATTTTTACTATTATTTTAGGATACATTTTTTGCTGATAGATTTTATTACATTTTATTTCAAAGTTTTATTCATAAAAAGTTACTGATAAAAGTTTTTATTGTTAGTTTACGATAAATTTTATTGTTTTTTTAGGATATGTTATTTTAGGAATAAAGTGTCTCACATTTGATTTTAAAATTTTACACATAAAGAGTTGCTGATAAAAGTTCTCAAAAATCATTCTTTAGTTGAAACAAAATTTTATGATGTTTAGTCAGTCTCAAATAAATCTAATCAGTCACCTCCGGTAAGTTTTCTCGGACCGTTCTTCCTTTAAATAGATAGCCACCACCAGGATAGCCGCCACCTCTACTCTGCCGGTAAGTCAATTTTTTTTTTAAATTTTAATTTCTGTTTTTTAATTTCAGAACATGTGGTGAAATACATAGATCAAGAGTTGTGTTTTATTTTAAAATATTTGACATGAATACTTTTATCCTTTCTCATTCATTAACTGAAAGTTCTAATTTACCAAAAAATAATATTTGTGTAATGGTTAGGAAGATTAAATGCATTAATTTACTAAAAAAAAATATTTGTGTATTTTTCACAATTGTTCGATCTTACTTTCTCTCTATTTCCCCTTTCCGTCTACCCTTTCTTTCGATTTTATTTTTGGTATTTGATCTTACTTGAAATAATTTATCGTGTGTACTAATAATTTTCGTATAAGTGTATAAGTGTTGTGCTCTTTCAATCGAGTTTGTCCTAGCATCTTCTGGCTTGTCTCTCTCGGTCCATTATCTCTCACAACAACTTCAATGAATATTGATATAAGCTTTCGTCGTTACAAATTTAAGTGATCGTTAAGTTATTGATGGTAAAATGGGGGCTGAAGTTTATTGCTCCTTCAAATGGTTGAAAGCATCTTAACAATCTTTATCAAAAATGAACTCAATATCTTTAGCTAGCAGATTACATAAAGGATTACAAATTTTTGAAAAATCCTTAATAAATCTCCTATAAAATTCTGCATGACCAAGGAAACTGGGGGGGGGGGGTAATTTGACAATCACTTCAATTTTTGCTTTTGTCAACTTCTATCCCCCTATTGGACACTATATGACCTAACACAATGCCTTGTCTAATCATAAAATGACATTTTTCCCAACTAAGGGTTAAATTAGTTTCATAACAGTGTTTGAGCACTAATGTCAAGTTCTTAAGACGACTATAAAATAAGTCCCCAAAGACTAAAAAATCATCCATAAATACCTCAACACACCTTTCCACTAGGTCAGAAAATATAGAGATCATGCATCTCTGAAAGGTAGCTGGAGCATTGCATAAACCGAAAGGCATTCTTTGATAGGCAAAAGTACCAAAGGGACATGTGAACGTGGTCTTTTCTTGATTCTCATACGCAATAGGATTCTGATTATAGCCTCAGAAACCATCTAGAAAACAATATAATTCATGGCCTGCTAATCTTTCTAATATTTGATCAATAAAGGGCAAAGGAAAGTGATCTTTCCTAGTCGCAGCATTGAGTTTTCTCAAATCAATGTACATATTATACCCTGTAATTGTTCTTGTGGGAACTAGCTCATCATTGTCATTTTTCACAACAGTGAATGTGGCATTCTTCGATAGATAAAAATACCAAAGGGACATGTGAATGTGGTCTTTTCTTGATCCTCACGTGCAATAGGACTCTGATTATAGCCTTAGAAACCATCAAGAAAACAATAGAATTCATAACCTACTAATCTTTCAAATATTTGATCAATAAAGGGCAAAAGAAAGTGATCTTTCCTAGTCGCAGCATTGAGTTTCCTCAAATCAATGTACATCTTATACCCTGTAATTGTTCTTGTGGGAACTAGCTCATCATTGTCATTTTTCACAACAGTGATCCCTGATTTCTTACGAACCACTACTTGAACTGGGCTTACCCATTTACTATCCGAGATTGGGTAAATAATACCTGCATCGATAAGTTTGAGAACTTCGTTTCTCACAGCTTCCTCCATGTGTGGATTAAGTCTCCTCTAATGTTCTCTATTAGGTTTAACATTTTATTCGAGATAAATTTTATGCATGCACATGGTAGGACTTATACCTTTTAAATCAGCCAAGGTCCAACCTATGGCTTCCTTATGTGCTCTCAAAACACCCACGAGCTTTTCCTCTTGGTCTACAGTCAGATCGGATGCTATGATGACAGGCAATGTGGCATTTTTACCAAGAAAAGCATATTTTAAATTAGAAGGAAAGGTTTTAACTGTAATTCAGGTGGTGACTCAATTGATGGAACTAATATAGGGTTAAAATGACCCAATGGGTCACGAGGAACCTCCCTAGGGATCACTTCTTTAGTTTTAACAAATAATGTGGTCAATTCACATACTTCCTCATTTTCACTATCACCTTCACCATTTAACACTACTACAATTTATCAAATGTATGTTCTTGAATCAATATTTTAGCAGTTAATGCATCTGCCTCATCAAATGAAAAACAAGCATTTATATCACTAGGCATGTTCATGGCATCAAATACTGATATTTCCACAGTTTCACCCATCACAGTCATAGATAGCTTACCATTTTTCACATTGATGACAGTATTAACAGTAGTCATGAAAGGATACCCAAGGAGAAGGGGCACTTCCTAATTACTACTAATCTTCTTTTCCATCTCAAGAACCACAAAATCCATATGGATTATTAATTTATATATCCACTTGAACTAATATGCCCTCTACAATGCCCATGGGATGTTTGACTGAACAGTTTGCCTATTGCAAGGACATTGTAGTGGGCTTTACTTCACCTAAATCAAGTTTCTTATAAACTGAATAAGGCATTAAATTAATACTAGTGCCTAAATCTAACATTGCCTTCACCTTCTGTTGGTCCTAAATAGACTCAATCTAGGCTAGAGGGGGGTGAATAGCCTAGTTGTGTTTTTAAAATTACTTAAAAAACTTTTCAAATTGTTCTTCTTCTTTTGAAAAAAAAAGATAACTCTTAAGAAGAGTTAGGGCAGCGGAAAATAGAGAAGATAAAATAGATGAAAGGCTGTTGTTCTTAAACAGACCCAACAACAAACTTTAAACATAGATAACAATAGCAGTTATAATGAAAGACAAGATAAGCAGATATAGTTCAAACAATACGCGAGGATTTAGAAGTGGTTTGTACTGTGAATAGTACTACATCCACTACCAAAGTGGTTAGATTTTGACTTTGAAAGGTGCACTTGTTTATCCATTAGGTGAGAAGGTTAGATCTCTAATGGATCGTGTCAAAAAATAGTTTTCAACCAAGTGTTTAATGATGAGAGAAACAATCAATGAATAATTGCTTTCTCAAGTGCTAAAGTAAAGAATAGTTAATATCAAACTAGAAGAAGCTGAAAGAAAGTAAAGACTGACAGATCTGTAGCTTCAGGAAGTTTGGTGAAGTGTTAATTCTTGTCCTTTGGATCTCTTGAATGCTTGAGTATTGAAGAAGAAGCTTAAGTATTGAATGCGCAAGAGATGTGTGTTGATCAGATTTTCAAGACTTGAATATATACCAAGGGAGATATTTAGGACCGTTGGACTGAAAGTGAAGAGGTTGAATCCAACGTTATAATGCATTGAATGCATTTCAGTGCTTTGTAAAATAAGTGCAACAAGACAGACATCAGAGATGCAGTGATGCAGAGGCAGACATTCCCAAACAGAGTAAGGTTGCAGCTTGCAGGTGTTACAACATGATAGTCTTCTTAGCCAAAAGAGGTAATGTCTTTAGTTTTCATGATTCAGACGACAGGCTAGACAATTGTCTGTGCAGTTTGTCTCAAGCCAGATAATGACATGGTTGACTTCTTTGGAGGGAAATCTGATGAAGAAAATTTGAATATTATTTGACTAGATATGAAAAATATCTAGTTCAAATAATGTGTGACCTAAATCCACGTGTTTGACTGAGCTTCGATTTTGAGTTGAGCAGACTTCAAAGTCTGCTAGTGAGACATGCTTTTAAGGCTGTTATTGAAGCCTGCTGGTCTGTGCCTTAGAGAAACTAACACTAAATTTTTCTAGTACACCCTTGATTTTAAGACAGTTACCACACTAACCGTTATGCAGACCTTTTAGCCACTGTGCAATAGAATCAGAAGATGACTCAACTAAATCTAGAACCTGCGAGGGTCAATAATCTCCTCCTATTTGGTTGATGTCATCATCTCAGCTACTAGTAGACTTTGAATCATGTACTGAGATAATAACATGTCTTAATTTTTATTTTATTTAGAATAGCAGACATGCCTCTCAGAACATAAGTCTTAGTAGAGAGATAGCTAGACTAAGTACTTACAAGATAAAACAAAAGAAGCAGGTACAAAGTTAAGCAGAGTTTTAATCTTTACAAAATAGCAGGAAGTAAGCAGATTAAAGATTTAAACGCAAAATTTTAATGGACATGATAAGTAAATAAAGCATGTAAAACACATCATAATCCAGAAAGAATATATTGCTCCTGTAAGTTAAACAAGCTGTTTAACAATAGAGTTCTACAAAAGCGGAGTTTGAACCATTAAAAGTAGAACAGATAAGTTATACCAACTCAGAATAAGTTGGGTTGTGTTCGGCGTTGTCTAAGTAGTCACCAACCCAAATTATGATGCGGTCATTGAGACGCTCTCGAAGTCTGTTTTGTTCTTTCATTAGTTCTTGGTTTAGATGATACGTAGCTCGCTCCTCCCTGATGGCAGCAACCTTTCGTTGATCTGCATCAATAGCTTTCTGGTTGACGCGCTCAACATGGCGAACAATAGTGAAGTTGCTATCAACACGTTCAGCAATGACGGCGCGGGCCAGAAAAGTTCAAAGTTCGTCGAAGAGTTGGTGAATGCTAATCTGCTGGGAGTGGAGCATACTGATCAGGGACTCCTATTGACCTTGGATAAGGAAGCGATGAGAGGTGAAGGCCTAAGTAGTGTCATTCACCAGCTGCTCTACTATCTTCCCAAGATAAAAAACAGTGGCATAGGTGGCGTTCAAGCCATAATTCATGACTTCAATCTAGTGGGCCATGGAAGAGACCGTGTCGTTGAGACGTTTAAGTTGAGCTTGATTGGCTCGAAGGAGGTCGAGAAGAGTAGGGTCAACAAAGTTGGAGGGAATGAATTGGGGGTTAAGGTTGACTGGGATGAAGTTCAGCAGGGTTAGGAGGTGGAGGATGAGAAGAGTTGGAAGTTGAAGGAGTAGCAGAGTTAGAAGATAAGGATTCAGAAGTGTGTGGAGAGGAGGGGACAGAACGGTTAGATTATTGAAGAGGAGTAGAAGGTTTAGGATCGAGCTCTATGTTAGTGTTTGAGTCATTGACAGATGGAGTGGAAGGAAGAGAAGAAGGTTCGAGAAAGAATGAAGGTAAAATGGATTATGGGAGAAGAATGAAATTAGGAGGAGAAGGGTTAAGAAGGTCAGAAATAGAGTTAAGTTCAAAGAGGAACTTATAGGTGGCAGAAAAGATGGAAGGGAAAAGGATTTGGTAAAGGTTAGTAGAAATGGAGATGGGTTTGAGGTATTGGGTGATAGGAGGGTAGAATTTGGGAAGGAACGCAGTTTGATAAAGAAGAGAAGAGATGTGAGGGTCTAGAGAGGAGAATGCTTGTGACATGTAGAAGGATGAGGAAGAAGTAGAGGAAGAGGGAGTAGAGGAAGGAACGTTGGCGAGGGAGGAGTTAGGAAAAATGGAGGAAATAGGTTCAGGTGACGAAGGGGGATAAGGGATAGCTTCTGGAGAAGATGGAGAAGGAAAAGGAGAACGAGGGCGAGCAGCCTCAGACTTTTTGTGAAGTCTTTGTTTCTTCTATTTAGGAGGGGGAGATGAAGGCTCCTCCTCAACAACAGCATGGGTTGTTCAGAAGGCTTCTCCCCAACAATAGCAGGGTCTATTGAAGAGGAAAATGGTGGAGAAGCAGAAGAGATAGGGGAGGAAGAAGGGGCGTCAAAGGGTATGAATGGTTCTAAGGGTTTAGAAGGTTTGGACTTACGTTTTCTAGGGTGGAAAGGAGCAGGGTTCTATTTTTGCTTGAGGCTCTTCTGACACGGGAGCTGGAGCAGGGGCAGTAGAAGCTGAACACTTCTTTCGCTTGGCGGTAGAAGTAGAGGTGGTGGAAGGTACAATAGCAGCAGCAGTGCTCGAAGAAGGCTTCTTCTTCTTCTTCTTCTTCTTCTTCTTCTTTACTATCGGCTCCTCCTCAGCAGCAGAATGCTATTGCTTGGATTTCTTGGAGGGATCAGGAGCAGCAGAGGTCTCCGCAGCAGACTTGCTTGAGCATTCTTCTTTTGTAGCGTCCTTATGCACCTTGCGGTCAAGCTGCTTTGCCATGAAGGCATCCACGGTTGTCTCAGGGTTGATATTCAAAATCATCAGTGGAGGAGGATTGAGGGCGTGCACTAGAAGTTGAGGGGGAATCCCTTGCTACTTGAGATTTTCATTCCTCAACTTGTGGGTGCTGAGGATGAAGGTGCTCTGGATGGCCTTGATGACCTTCTTCTTCTCAAAGTTCACCAAGTGATTGAGGAAGGACCTGTTGTGGCGGAAAAGCACGTTGATGAGTCGGACAAAGGGCCTCTTCTGAGAGATGGACGCCTTGACCGCATCAACAAAATCACAAAGTAGCTCGAAGAGTATCTTGGCTTAGTTGAATTGGATGTTGAGAATGACTGCTGGTGTGTAGTATAGTTGGTCAACAGTCATCACATCATGGGTGTCGTTCTTGAAATTCAGGCTCTTGTCGAAAAGATGGTTGATGTAGTAGATGTCATCCTCGAACAGCATACACTTCATCTTTGCCTGTGGCTCCCCAAAAGTGTTCTCCCCACGCATGTAGGACCAGGCTAGGTCCTTCTAAGCAATTGTGAGAGAGGTTGGGCCGTCAAACTCAACGCCTAATATCTTGGTGATGCGGGAGGCAGTGAGGGTGATGGAGACAGTCCGAACTACACCATAGATGGAAGACCTGGATTCGTTGATTGTTACCCTCTGATAGAACTCTTCTGCTAGAAGGTTGCTGTAGTCGTCTTCTCCAAGCATGAATAGTGGAAGGAGCCCGGACTGGTTTAGGTCATCGACGACCTTGACGACAGTGGCATAGGCACTCACTGAGGGTTTATCAATACACATGCCGGCGTGGTACATGGATGAAGGTAGGTTGGGAATGAGAGCTTCAGCAGCCTGAGCTGTTTCTAGTACAACAGCAGAAGAAGAAGTTCCAGCCTACAGAATTTCAACAAGAAAAAATTAGGGCAAATTCTAGAAAAGCATATGAAATTCTTAATCTGAGTAAGATATAGAGTTTGAGCCCAGAAATTTAAGAATTTCAACAGTCTTTTTCAGGCAGAGATGTTTCAACAGTCCAAAAATGCATTATTAAAAGAAATTTTTCCCAGAAGACTGAAATATATGGAAATTAAGATAAATCTTGAAATAAATTAAGCAGGTAATGAAGTTATTTGAAGAAGAGAAAGAAAAAGCAAGAACATTTCTTTAACAGTTAACAATGGCGGATTCACCACATAAACCCCAAAATGGAAAAAAAAATGAAATACTAGCCCGCTATAAATGAAATATCAACCTAGAAGGCGGTTTTGGGTTATATTTGTCTTACCATTGGAGACGATACATGTGAATGTTGGAGGAATCGATGAGTTCTTCACAGATTGACAAGGACGAAGCGAGGGAGAAGGAGAGGTTTTTTTTAGAGAGAAGAGCAAGGGACAGTTTGAGAGTTAAAGTGTTTTAGAAAAGTGATTTTGAAATTGGCAGTTGATGAGTTTATTAATGAAAAAGCGTGAAGTCAGATGACTGAACAGGTGAAATGACTTAAAGTCAGACGATTGTCACTTGAAATGACTTGATGACTGACAGCTTAAGGCATTCAAAAAGTGACATTTTTGAAAAAAATATCTCAACCAATTTTTAAAATCAGTCCCTCACTATTTTCATAAATAACCCTTCTAAACTAAAAGTTAAAAGACTTACCTCCATCTTTTAGTAATTAGCAGAACTACCGTTTTCCTTTTATAAAGACAAGTCTGCTTAACCACAATGTCAAGTCTGCTTAAATATATTATCAAGTCTACTCAATATTTTAAATGAAATGAGATAAATTAAATTGAGTTAATATTAGGCAGTTGGGTCACGCATACCATGCTCTCCCCTTAGATAAGCAAACTTGTTGGCTTTAAGTGCCTTTGTGAAGATGTTTGCTAGTTGATGTTCTGTTGAAATGTACTTCATACTTATATTTCTCTTTTCTAATTATCCCTTAGAAAATGATATCGAACATCGATATGCTTTGCCTTGGAATGCATCACGGGATTGTAGGTGATAGAGATTGTTGAGGTGTTGTCACACATGATTGGGCAATCTACTACCTTGATGTCATAGTCCACCGACTGTTGTTTGATCCAAAGCAGTTGACAGCCGCAGCTTCCAACATCATGTATTATGCTTCAGTGGTGGAGTTGGAAACTGATGCTTGTTTCTTGCTAGCCCATGAAACGAGTCTGTCGCCTAGGAATTGACAAGTTCCACTTGTGCTCTTCCTGTCTACTTGGCATCCAACATAATCTGCATCTGAATAGCCAACTAAGTTGAAGGAGGATTCTCTTGGATACCAGATACCTAAGTTGGTGGTATCTGATATATACTTGATAATTCTGTTGGTTGCTAAAAGAGTGATTCACGAGGATCTGCTTGAAATCTAGCACATACCCTAGCAGCATACACTATATCAGGTCTGCTGGCAGTGAGATAGAACAGAGATCCAATAATTCCTCTATATAAAGTGATATCAACTTTCTTCCCTTGTAAGTATTTTGATAGTTTACATTTAGCAGCCAGTGGAGTATCAAAAGTGTTAGCCATTTCCATTCCGAAATTTTGACCAATTCTTTAGCATACTTGGATTGGCTTATGAAGATTCCTTTGTTTGATTGTTGAATTTGAAGGCCTAGGAAGAAGGTGAGTTCTCTTATCATACTCATCTGAAACTTTCCAATCATGAGAGTCTCAAATCTTTTGCACAGTTTCTCATTTGTAGAACCAAAAATGATATCATCGACGTATATTTGCACCAGCAACGAATGACCTTTGTGCTTTAGAATGAAGAGAGTAGTGTCGATCTTTCCTCGCACAAATCCTTGTCCTATTAAGAACTTGGATAGTGTTTCATACCAGGCACGGGGTGCTTGTTTAGTTTAAGACTATAGATGGCCTTCTTAAGCTTATAGACATGTGTCTCCTTCCCTTTTTCCACGAAGCCTGGAGGCTGAGTGACATAGATAGTTTCTTGAAGATCAATGATAGATGTGTTTTATACGCATCTATTGTGTATATATTCCTACTTAGATTATGCTTTTATGGGAGTTTCTAAAGCTATGGATATGTGTTATAGTGTTTTATGAGTTTCAGGTTAAAGTTGAGGAAAAGGATGAATTTCGGGCTATTTTGTAGTAATATGAAGTTTCCAGGGACCTGAGTGCAAACTAATGGAAGAGGGAAGGCTAAAAGTTGAATTTAGGCATGAGCACTCACTCAGCTTGAGGCCTGAGCGAGCACGTAAAAAAAACAGTAGCAAGAATCCGGAAGAAAGACCCTGAGCGATCGCTCAGCGTATGGGTTGAGCGACCGCTCAACCCCGATTTTAGTTTTGGGCAATTTCGTCCTTTCTCTTAAACCCTAGCCTAGTATAAATAAAACCCTACTTCTACAGCTTTAGGGATCCGACTTTTGGGTATTAGAGGCCGTTCTTGAGCACTCTCAAGAGGGAAAAACACATTGTAATTCATTTTTATTCCGATTGTTGAAGATTGACGATGCTTACTTTCATTCATATGTTGTGTTCATCGCCTGTGATGAACTAACCGTTCCATTCTAGGGATTGGAGGTAACTTTGTATCAAGTTTTATGTATTAATATATTCATACTATCATATTATTGTTTATCATATTAGATTTTAATCGGTCTGTACTGAAGCTATCTCATAATGGCTGCGTTAGTGAATGTGTAGGCTCTTGGGTATGATGAACTGCACGATCTTATGCATAAGTCATACACTGGTCAACCTAATTGATAAATAGGTCTCTCTGATTCCCGATCATAGGCTAAGGAGTAGATCTAGGTTCCCATTGTGTGGGGAGTACAAGTTGACTCCTTTTCACTTTCGTTCTTAGAGTACTTAATGGACTCTTAATTACTGTGTGGATGGATCATGAAAGCATAGCCAAAGCGGAGTACTAAGGATTGCAAATCTCGATCCGTAAGTCCCAATCCTTTACCTAGCAAACGAATCCGTAATTGATAGATATTTCAAGACCAATACACATAAAATGCGATACAAGTGAATCCCAATACCTAGATCCCTCTCATCCATAAACTTTCATTTAAAGTTCTGTTTTCTGCAATTAGTTAATCTTTGATTATTTTTATTAGTTAAATTTTAGAGTTTAAAGTATTTCAAAACAAAACCCCTTTTTATTAATTTGCATTTTAATTAGTTTAGAATAAATCCATTTTAATTCGTTCTTCCTAAGGTTCGACCTTTGCTACCATCTTTCTATTCTACAAAAGTCTTGTGCACTTACAAGGTAAATTTGTAACACATCAATCACCATTGAGAAAAACACTCTTGACATGCATTTGATGTAGCACAAAGTCCTTGTATGTAGCATAGGCTAAGAAGATTCTGATAGCCTCTAACCTTGCTACTGGAGCAAAGGTTTGATCGTAGTCGATTCCTTCTTCTTGTCGATATCCTTGTGCAACAAGTTTGGCTTGGTTTCTTATGATGTTCCCATCTTCATCCTTCTTGTTTCTGAATACCCATTTTGTGCCAATGATGGTGTGATCAACTGGTCTTGGGACTAGCTTCCATACTTGACATCTTTCAAATTGCTGAAGTTCCTCTTGCATAGCTTCTAGCCAACTTGGGTCTTGTAAAGCTTCATCAATCTTCTTCGATTCATCTTCTGAAACAAATGCATCACTGAACATGCATTCATTTCTGGAAGATCTTCTAGTCCGTACTCCTACATGAATGTCGCCAATGATTTGAGAAATTGGATGATCTTTACATGTTCTTGTAACATCAGGAATATGATTCACTGCTGGTTCTTCATGATGAGGTTCAGGAGGAGGACTAGGAGGAAAGTCAGCTGTTTCTTGAAGTGTGTACTGCCCAGAACTAGGTTCATAGGTGAGTTGAAGGATTGGATTTTGAGGTTCAGAAGATATGGGCTATGGATTAATATTTTCATAAGCAGAGATGAGATCTTCTGGTGATTCATTTGAGAAGTGATGGTCAGGAATATTTGAGTGAGTTTCTGGAGAGGGATTTGGTGTTTGAGAAGTTGAAGCTTGGGAGGTACATGTCTCAACATTAACAAAATCATCAGCAACATTTGGAGCCACATGTGGCTCTAATAAATCAATTTCATCAAATGAAACATGTATAGATTCAACAACTTTTAAAGATTTTTTATTGAAAACCCTATAAGCTTTGTAGTGTAAAGCATAGCCGAGAAAGACACCTTCATCGGCTTTATTATCAAATTTGCCTCTGTAATCATTACCATTATAAACTACGAAGCATTTGCAGTCGAAAGTTTTGAAAAATCCAATATTTGGGGCTTTACCTCTCCAAAGTATATATGGTGTTTTACCGTGAAATTTTTTGATCAGGGATCTGTTCTGAGTGAAACAGGCTGTATTGACGGCTTCTGCCCAGAAATGCTTGGGCAGCTTTGCTTCAGCGAGCAAAGTCTTAGCATCTTCGATAAGTGTTCCGTTTTTCCTCTTTGCTACACCTTTCTGTTGTGGAGTTCTGACGGCAGAGAAGTTGTGATTGATGCCATGATCATCACAACACTTTGCTATTCCATTATTGGTGAATTCAGTTCCATTGTCCGATCGAACATCACTGATGTCATTGAGCTTTTGTGTCTGTAGTCTTCTAAACAGAGTTGTAAGGATGTCATATGTGTGATCTTTAGAAGACAACATCTCTATCCAAGTGTATCTTGTATAATCGTCTACTACGACTAGAGTGTATCTGTGACCACCATAGCTGATAGTAGTCATAGACCCGAAGAGATCCATGTGAAGAAGTTGTAAGGGTCTTGTTGTTACGAGTCTTGGTTTGCTCTTGAATGATGCTTTTGAAAGTTTTCTTAGTCTACTCGGGTGCCGAGCTCTCTACTCGGATGTTGAGCTCTCTACTCAGATGTTGAGTTCTCTACTCAGACACATAGCACTAGCCAATGCACTCTCTTGGTTGCGTTAAAAAGGGCTACATCCCCATTGTGGCCAGTAGTGGAGAGGTGTGAACCATCTCTGGTACGACGATTTATCACCACCACGAATCCCCTAATTCATGACGGTGATGTATTGTCCCACCATCAATGTATAAACTCAAGTAATGTCAACTGGACTTATATGCAATGTACAAGTAAATGTTTACTTGTCAATTTTCAAGTAGGCATAACGCTCTACTAAACTCATATGATTATGCACATTGTTGCCATAGCCATAAAACCATATCAGGAGCTCAATTGAGTGTCTATAACACAAGTGTCAGATACGTTACATACGTACACTTAAATCAATCAAATCTCCAAAAGGTAATACTCTAGTCAAATGGATTTTAAACATCACCATCGTGACTCAGGTGCTAGAGAGGGTTTGTTAATGTTTGGAAGGATAACACGCCAGATATCCTCATTAGATTGGTTGCCTACATGGACATAAGACAGGATCATCACATTTTTTGCATGATCAGGAACGTGCTTTGATATCCACCAAAAATAGTTATTAAGAAAAACTACTTAATTTGACAGAAAAACCTCTATTGAAATAGGTATAACCTTGAAACAAAATTATTTTAGCTCCACCAACCTCCCACAATTTTACAATAAATGACAAACCACTCCAAATACGTGGTACTTTTAAGGGTGCCGCTATTCAGTCCCCTTTTTCTATGAGTTGACTCCCAAAAATTCTTAAAACTCATTCTTCCTATTTTACTCTCCTTATAAGTTGACCCCCTTCATCGCCCTCTACCCTCAATTGTTCGGCTAGAGCATGCCGAACAACGCTAAGTAAAATTTTTTTTAAAAATATTTCCAAAATGTTCGGATCCTAGGTCGAACACCACTATATTATTCAAACTAGAGCATGCCGAACAATATTTAGTTTAATTTTTTTAAAAATACTTCCTAAATGTTCGAACCTACTTGACCGAACAACACAGTGTTGTTCAGCATGTTCTATCCGAACAACACAGCGTTGTTCGACCAATATCGTTCGAACATTTTGAAATTTTTTGAGGATTAATTGAAAAAAAAAAATAGGAAGTTTACACTTTTGAGAATTTTTGGGGAGTCAACTTATAGAAAAATGGGGTTGAATAGCGACACCTTACTTTTAAATATGAAAATTGAAAAAGATAAAAGCAACCCCCAATTCCATTCAATAATCTAGGTTACATTCTTGGTATTCCATTAAGAAATAATAAAGTCTACTCTACTTTCTTTCATCACATTTGAGAAATGCCCCTTAAGCAAACATAACAACACTGGGGACAACCTATGGCAAACTATGATGAGAAGGATGAATGGCAACTAAAAACTTCAGAAATGGCCATCTGACAGAATTATCTTCAATGTCTCATAAGTCATGAATACAATTCCAACACTGGGGATGGCCTTGGAAATTGTAGCAGAATTCCTGTATCGCGTAGCGTAGGCCTTCCAAGCGGATAACTAAATCTAAATACTCATTTTGATTTTCTAATTAGTTAAAATTATCTGATGTTGAGTTAGTAAGCAAGAAAAAATAGAGATCCACT
Organism: Codonopsis lanceolata; assembly: GCA_013146195.2. Taxonomy (NCBI): domain Eukaryota; kingdom Viridiplantae; phylum Streptophyta; class Magnoliopsida; order Asterales; family Campanulaceae; genus Codonopsis; species Codonopsis lanceolata. Next base: position 52,538,874 of record CM028379.1, read on the forward strand.
ATCGCCAACTCAGTTATCACATCATCTGGTATTCAAATTTATCTGGAGGTGGTCTCTCGTGTAAGACGGTCTTACAGATAACGTTCGTAAAACGAATCTATTCAGATTAAATGGGGCAAAGTTAATAAATCTTAATGCAACCCCTTAGTTTTTAAAAATTACAGCGTCACACCTCATGTTTATTTATGCAGAGTGTCGTTTTTTACTATTAACAATGTCACTTTGTAATATAAAATGCGTCACTTTTGGTCTTAGAAGTATCACTTTGTATTTTTAATGAAAATTATAATTTTTTCCCTAAAAAAGTGTTACTTTTTTGGCTTAAATGTGTCACTTTTAGTTTTAAATGTGTTACTTTCACTTTGAAAAGTGTCTCATTTTTTTATAAATGAAAACCATTACGTTTGACATTAAAGTGTTACTTTATAATATTAAAAATGTCACTTTTTAGCATTAAATGTGTTACTTTTGACCCTATAAGTGTCATTTTGTCTTATAAATAAAAATCGTCGTTATTGACCTTAAAAGTGTCACTTTTTAACATTAAAAGTGTCACGTTTTAGTATTATATGTATCACTTTTGACAGTTTAGTTTTAAAGTGATACTTTTTAGTATTAAATGTCACTTTTTAGTATTAAGAGTGTCATTTTTTAGTATTAAGAGTGTTACTTTGTATTTTAATGAGAATTATAATAAATTTCCTTTTATAGTGTCACTTTTAATCTTAAAATGCGTCACTTTTGTCTTTTTAATGTGTCACGCTTGGCTTTAAATGTGTCATTTAGCATTTCGTTAAAGTCCGTTAGGGCCCGTCAAGTATTCTAAGGCAATTGATGCTAATGGATGGCTAATGGAGCTGAGAAATGATGGGAAACATAAGAATTTCGGCGACAAACCTTGAAAGTGCAAGGACACCGGAGCAAAATAAGGAACTTTACATAAATGTGCAAAACATATTAATTCGATGGCTTGTGGAAGTCAAATTCAAGACCTCCCATCAAACCTTAAGTGTCAACTCTAAACCATCTTGACTGACTTGCTTTTGAGATTTTTAATAACATGTTATTTATTTATTATGACCTGCGAATTCTTAAATGTGGCTTCGTTTTACGGATTTAGGTACCGTAAGATCGTCCCACATAAGTTTTTGTCATTTATCTATCTATTAACTATTACTAAAATAGAAGTCACTGCTATCACATGACAGTTTTCTGTTAAATGCTTAAAGTTTTAAATAATTTCATGCTTTCACGTGTCACCCTTTTATAAAAAGTTACTGATAATTTTTACTACTCCCTCCGTCCCTAATTTATTGTCCAGTTTGACCCGGCACACCGTTTAAGAAAATCTATTTGACTGGATTATTTATATTGGTTTAATGTGTAGTTTCAATTAATGTCCATACATATGTGGCCCATAATTAAAGTAGATTGAAAAAGTAATGGTAAAGTGGTAAAAGTGATGTTCTAAAAAGGTAAGTTTCAAAGTGGACAATTATTTTGGGACGGACGAAAAAGGAAAGTGAGACGATAATTTAGGGACGGAGGGAGTATTATTTTATGATAAGTTTTTTGCTGATAGATTTTATTACATTTTATTTCAAAGTTTTACATATAAAAAGTTACTGATAAAAGTTTTTATTGTTAGTTTATGATAAATTTTATTGTTATTTTAGGATATGTTTTTTTAGGAATAGAGTGTCTCACATTTGATTTCAAAATTTTACACATAAAAAGTTGCTGATAAAAGTTCTCAAAAATCATTCTTTAGTTGAAACAAAATTTTATGATGTTTAGTCAGTCTCAAATAAATCTAATCAGTCACCTCCGGTAAGTTTTCTCGGACCGTTCTTCCTTTAAATAGATAGCCACCACCGGGATAGCCGCCACCTCTACTCTGCCGGTAAGTCAATTTTTTTTATTTTAATTTATGTATTTTTAATTTCAGAACGTTTGGTAAAATACATAGGTCAAGAGTTGTGTTTTATTTTAAAATATTTGACATGAATACTTTTATCCTTTCTCATTCATTAACTGAAAGTTCTAATTTACCAAAAAATAATATTTGTGTAATGGTTAGGAAGATTAAATGCATTAATTTACTAAAAAAAAATATTTGTGTATTTTTCACAATTGTTCGATCTTACTTTCTCTCTATTTCCCCTTTCCGTCAACCCTTTCTTTCGATTTTATTTTTGGTATTTGATCTTATTTGAAATAATTTATCGTGTGTATTTATAATTTTTGTATAAGTGTATAAGTGTTGTGCTCTTTCAATCGAGTTTGTCCTAGCACCTTGTGGCTTGTCTCTCTCGGTCCATTATCTCTCACAACAACTTCAATGAATATTGATATAAGCTTTCGTCGTGACAAATTTAAGTGATCGTTAAGTTATTGGTGGTATCATTTTTTTTGTTTATCATGTTCTACTATAATTGTTATTTAGTGATTGTGGTTCTTCTTTGTATAGTCTTTGTTATTTCTTGATTTATTTGTGAAAATTAGCTTTTTTATGCTTAAATTTTAGTACGGTCATTTACAAATACTCATAGATCACAAAAGGGTTTACTCATGCTAAATTGCCAATGCTAAGCCAAGAGATCACCTTTAATTTCCGGTTAAGCCTGTAAGCTAAGAGATTTCCCCCTGTATGGAGTCTTGTGTGGAGTCTGTTATTTCTTTATTACTTACTATCGTTGCGATTTTTTTGACTAGTTTTGTGAAATTTGGTTTTTGTTGATTCGGTTTGATGCTACTTAAGATTTTTACAAATATGAAGGATTATTCTGTTGCGAGTATAGGCGAAAGATTTAGATTCTTTATGCAATTTGCTTTTGAGTTAATGAAATTTTGATCGTGTGATTATTGGATTGAGTCTTAACACTATTTCTTTTACTAATTTGAGACGTTGAATTACACTTCAATTTCAAAAACAAAATAAGGTAATACATGAACAAGGGTAGTTTTTGAAAATTGAGAATGAGCTTTCTTTATAAAATGTCTTGCCATTTACATCAAAAGCTAAATTACCAAGGCTTTTGACATTGCTGATTTGTTACAAATGTCAATAAAAACTGAGATGTGAATTTAGAGGCACCCACACACAAATATAAAACACACACACAGAGGCATTCTTTAACTTTTAGTCATGTAATGTCACGAGAAAACCGCTTTTATAAACAACATTTTCTACTGTGGTGGTCTTTATATATTCCATAATCATGTGATCATGTCATGTTTTTTCCTTTTAATGTTTAGTAATCCATACATGAGTTTACTATGTTGAATTGTGCTTCTTTTTTGGTGCTTTATGTATCAAGAGGGAGGATTTTGAGATAGAACGGGAGTGTGAGGCTTACCTTTGATCTTGGGTATCAATTGATTTCACTGTGTTGCGCATTCTTTTTTTAGATTTTACTAATTTTGTTCTGTTATGATTGCTTTTTGTTATGTAGCAAAAGATTTTTGGATACATTGTTTCTTCCAACAAAATAACCTTTAGTTCACTTTCCTCTCTTTTATGCTATGTACACATCAATAAATAAATTCTCTTTGCAAAACAATTCAAGTAAAATGGAAAAAATGGAATCTCCTTGAACTAGCTTAATGATTGAATTTAGTGATGGTTGCACTGTAATTAGGTCTAATAATTGTAACCAATTACCAATCAATCCACCCAACTCAACCCAACCTATTAATTATCCAACCAAACCCATTAATATTTTTAGGTTAAAACGGGTAACCCGTTTCGACCCAATAATATTAACTAATCAGGTCGGGTTAAAGCGGGTTGGACCCATTGCCCATTTCAATCAATGATTTTTTATGCTATAAATTGATGTTTTTTGGGGGAAAATGTTGGGTTGAGATGAACCGATCCGCTTTAACCCGTTACCGGTTTCAACCCGTTTGATTCTAATGGATTTCGACCTATTTCAACACATTACTTATTCCAACCCAACCCAAACCAACCTGCCTATATATATATATATATATATATATATATATATATATATATATATATATATATATATATATATATATATATATATATATATATATATCAGTGCATCTAAGTTGGCTAGCATCAACTAACACATAGGAAATAACCTCGTTCTTAAGCTACAATTATGAGGAATTAATAAATTTAGTAAAAGAAAGAGTCGGTAATTCTTTTTAAAGGGGCTAAGTTGTAGTAGTAATTCCTTTTTTTCATGGGTAAATAATAAATATGCAAAATTATTACTATGAATTATTTTAAAGGTTATAGAGGAAAAAATTTATAAAATCAAACTATCAGACGTCGTTTGTCTAATAAATTGCACCCACAATGATACGTAAATATGTTAAGCAATTATTCAACAGATACTGCAATAACTTGATATCGTTTTTATCTCACGTGTAGGCGGAAAATGAAAAAAAAAAAGATATTGCAGTTTGCGTTTCTGAACCAATTATTGTTGTAAAGCAAGAGCCTTAAAAAAAAAGACTAAGTTGTCATTATTGAGAATACAAAAAAAATATAGTTGCTACATTTTATTTATTAAATTCCAATATTTAATTACTGGTTTTCTTACAAAAGAAATGAATTGTAATCGATTTGTATTTCATTTTTTTGGTCATTTAGTCTTATTTACGCCTTACAAAACATCGAGCATGCAATGATCTGGTCTCATACACTCACATCGAATCATTATCATTGGCACAAAACCTAGGTAGTAAGTTAGGTAGTGATCGAAAAGAATCGTTTGTTCAATGAGTTAATGAAAGAAGATTTGGTTAGTAAGGATTGAAACATATATCCCTATACACATAATCCACATTCCAAGAAGGTTGGTTACAAACCTTAAATTGAACACTAACTTTGGTCCATTTTCGTTGTTCAACTCGAAATTGAAGTAAAATTTCCCTTTGCCTTTCCTTTTACTTCTTTCTTGATGGCGAGGAGAAGATCCCTCTCCTTCCTTTCCCCCTTAAGCATTCCTAGTACCCCACTTAATATTTGTTGGTTCTATCTTGGAAATTAATATCAATGTATATTTCCATTATTATGTATATATTTTCATGATAACTTAAAGACATTGGGAAAGGGAACATTCAACGTAAAACTCTCAAGTTTTAACATTTTTTTGCTTAATCATATCAAAACTTATTTGCTATTAGTAAAAAAATCTCCAAGTTTTAACAAATAATCTACTAAAGAGAAAATAAAAAATTGCAAATCCATGATCTTACTCTTAGGAAGAAAAATTGATCGACCACTCTAAAACAAAAGTACTGGAATAATAGTTCACCACTCTGTACCATTATCATGTTATCGGTTTTTCATGAAAAAATTACATATATTTCAGGATCTTAAGGTATAATTACTTGCAAACACAATGGTCATTTTAAGAAATCTTATAATGGATTTCAGTCTCATTTATGCATATATCAATATTATACAAATACAAAAATAAGTTCCAGAAACAAACTAAATAAACCATGCATCGCACGGGTCTTAACCTAGTAACTATTACTAAAACATAAATCTTTACTGCCACGTGGTAGCTTCCAGTAAAATCGTTGCACCATGTCAAATTTATGTAAAATAAGAAAAAAATTGTTTTTTTTTTGACAAATATAACTTAATTTAAAACTAGATTTTATCGTATTTAATTTATACAAGTTTAACTTGACTAAAACTCTTCAATTCTCGTCATATTTTATTTCCCTACTATTTGTTGTTTAAAAGTAAATCGAGACAATTTTATATTGATTTTTTCTTCTATTAATCTATATGTAACACCTCGCTCCTTCGTTAGCTCGGTTTGCGTGTCATACTTGCACTTCTTCCTTTGTCGACTGTATGTTTGGTTTGCGAGAGGGTCTAGATATGTATGAGAGACCACATTAAGACCAAAACACTATTAAGAAATGTCATATAGTTGTTGACTTGCTAAAGTCACAAGTCTTGACTCGAGGATAGTCGGAACGTGACGCGATTGAGGGTTTGCTTGCATTTTGCGTTCGTGACCTCGGTTTGGTCCTAGACCTTTATATGATGGTTTATTAACATGTTTAGATGTATTAGACTTCAAGTTGGAGGTGTTCCTTAAGTCTATCGGTGATTTGGAAGCTTTGGAGATAGCATTCGTCTCTATCGCGTAATTCGGGGATTGAGTGGCGTAATCGTCTCTCCTTTGGAGTTATTATTTCCCTAGTTGTTATTCAAATTTCTAGAAGTATTCAAACTTCTTCATTAGCCCTTAGACTTGCCTTAAAAGTCTCCTTTCATTGCTCGTTCAATTGCGAGTTCATTAGTCGTTTCGGTTTCACGTTCTTGCACCTCTTCCCGGTTTCGCTCCGAGTTGTTTCGGGGGTTGTTTGTGAGTGTTCTATGGGAGTTATAGACCTACTTTGGATGAGGTTTAAACCTTGTTAGGTTTGGTAATGTGTTTGAGGTCATTTGCGGTTGAATTCTAAGCTATTTTTGGTCTGTGAGGCTTGCGGTCGTAAGGGGGAAAGACCTTGCCCCCGCAAGGTCAATGGAAGAAGACACCTAGAGAGGCTGGAGAGCTTGCGGTCGCAAGCTCTAGGGGACCTTGCGACCGCAAGGTGCCCCGACCCTGTTTTGCCCTGTTTTGATTTTAGACGAGAAATACCTATCCTACCCTCATCAAACCCCATCTAAACCCATCCTAACCTCCCATACTTAGCCCTAAACATGTCCTAACATTAGTTGGAAGTTAATTAAGGTTATATTAGTGAGTGATTACTCCTAATCTCTACTAATTGTACTAGGGAAATGACTATTGTGCCCTCTTTATTTTTGGGGGTATAAATACCCAAACCCTTTGCATTTTTTCAGAAAATCTCTTCATTTCTCCTCCTCCACCATACGTATTAGAGAGAGAGAGAGAGAGAGAGAGGGTTCTTGGAGATTTTGAGCCCTAGCCTCCTTCTCTCTTCGATTCATGACGATCCAACCGTCGGATTGTCTTCAAACTTCAGATTCGTGAAGCCTTCGACGAGTAGAACAAGTTCACCGATCAGATTTGTGTTCTTTGGAGTTTTCATCAGAGCTAGGTAAGTTACTTTCTTTTGATTTTGGTTCATTGGCCCTAAGAAAAACAATCTATATGCTATTTGTGGGCAATGAACACTTGATATGTTATGTATGCCCATTTTGGGGATTTTTGGAAATATGAACTTGTTAATAGCATGAATGAAATGATTTGAATGATATTATGTGTTGTAAGAAATGGGTTATGATTTATGTTGGGTTTTGTTATGAATTTTAGGGCTTGAGAATCAAGCCCGAATTATTGGAGAAATTGTTGTTAATTGAAGTGGCTGTTAATGTTGAGATTGATGAAATGTGTAAGAAATGAAACTTAGTATTTAGACTCAACGGAGTCGAAATAAGTTCAATAATGTGTTAATGAACTCGGGTTGAAATCCTACGACATTTGAGTTTCGTTTGACTATGATTATAATGAGTTCTTGGGTTGTTAGGCTTGGGAATCAAGCCCAAATGAATTTTGGGATTTTGTTGTATATATGAATGAAATGTTTAATTGTGGGTTTTATGAAACACATAAAGAATGAAATGTAGAATTAAGACTCAACGGAGTCATTATAAGGCTAATAATATGATAACAAGCCTTGGGTTGAAACCGTACGATGTTCGGGTCTTGTTTGGTTATGTTTGTGTGCACCCGAGTATCTCGTTTGGTTTCCAACTGAGACACACATATTATAGAGACCTATTGGGAATTTGTTTAGAGCGTGCTTGTAGAGCACAGAGCATTGGAGACCAGACCAACCTATGGTCTCAAGTATATTAAGAGACGATTAATGAATGAATTCTCTCTTTAAGGAATTTGGTCACGTGCACATGAATGCACTTGCGAGGGAGTGACTATGGGGTAGTCTTGATGTTCTTGAGTATAACATTGAGGAAATCGATTATATATGATAATTGGGACTATGGTTGAGTCCGGTGTGCTTTTAAGTGAAACCAAATGCTAAGCCTTGATTGTGGTTGTTCTTAGACTAAGTAATAGTCTTTGATTTAATCTTGAGTAGAGGACTATAGTAGACCTCACGTTGTGATTTATTGAGCTTATAAGCTATTCTTGAATTGGTGATGACTTGAGGATTATGAATACCTCAATATGTGGTTCTTGAACTAAACTTACAAGTTAGTTGAACATGTTAAGTGTGTACATTTATGTGCATTGTTTATTGGGTTTTGTAGAGCATTATGACCTACTTGATTTGATGAGTCCTTTCGTGATGGACTTGGTCCTTATTGGTTTATTCAAGTAAATATCTACTTGAGCATCTTGATTTGAGTCCAGCTGGCGTCTTGGTCGTTTCGTCAATGGGACGATTCATAGCCTTTGGAAACATTCGCTATGAATCGCCGCATTGGTACCCTTTCTCCTCACTATTTGGCCAATAGTGGGATGTGGTCTCGTATTAGCGCCATCTAGCCTGATATCGAGCTCCCATTTCTCATCCTAGGTTGGATGAATGTAACGAGGTACTCATTAAGAAAACTGATGAGTTGTGATCATTTGAGGATTGAAACCCATATTATGATCATTTGAGGGTTGGACCCATGGTTTGAATATTGAGGGTTGGACCCATGGTTTGAATATTGAGGGCTGGGCCCGGATTCTGGTTTACATGTTTACTTATGAGCATTTATGTGAAAGATAATATGATATGTGGCTTATGTGAGATTATGTGCTTTGATAACTAAGTACATGTTTATTGTTGGTATACTAGTATGATACCATGATTTTTATATATGCTTGTGCATTATGCCATGCCATGACATGATATGCCATACAGTTGCATTTAGTAACTTACTGGGTCATTATGACTCACTCCGTGTGTTTGTTTTCCTTAGTGTGTGCAGTGATCCCGTTAGTGCGCTTGGCGGCTTCGGATAGTGATTTCTAGCAGGTGGTCTTCCGGGCTTTAAGCTTGGAGTTATTATTATTATTGTTATTATGTATTTGTAAGACACGAATGTAAAGTTATGTAGACTTTACTTAGGTAGATTATGTTAGTATTTCATTATCGTATTATTTGGGGAGCCGACTTGTTTGGTCGAGCTGTTGTATCTCTTAAGAGTTGTTCCCTTTGTTATTTCGAGCATGCTTTAGCTCACTCATTCTAGTATTGTTGGTATTGTCATCTCCGACGACATTAGTCGAGAGACTTGGGTTTAGTTGTTAGTATTTAAATATCTTATTCGTTTAGTTGATTTGTCCCTCCGGCATGTTGTAGCCGTTGAGTGGTTGTTTATCAGGTTGGTATTTTGTTGATTCGCCGGCCTTAGGTTTGCCGATGGTTTGTTGCCCGTGCGCAATGTTGCGTCACGCGCGTCGTATATTTGTCGAGAGATAGTTTATCTCTCAACCTGTGTTCCTTTGTTTAGGATTAAAGGCTTCGGTTCCACTTATGATTTGCTTCCGCAGATTTTAGTTTTTGTTGTTCCGTATTGCTGTTATGGCTTTACCTTCCTGTTTTGAGCTTGTTGGCTCAATTTTTGACCTGCACCATTATGCTTAGCAGGTGCTTGTCCGTCTTCTAGGTTAGCTATAGGTTAGCTATTTCGCCAGGATAAGTTCCTTGGCCTAGTTTGGGTGGGTTTATTGTTGAGTTATTAACGTTGAGTGTTCTTTGTAGGCGTATTATGTCAGGAACTTGGCGTGGAGCTAGTTCTAGTAGACCTTCGCGGCTCGTGGCAACGAGAGGGGAGAATGTTAATGATCCGTGTGACTCCTCAACAAATGTTTGGATTGGAAGACAATTCTACCATTCTTGCAAGATTCTTGAAGTTGAAACCTGAGAGCTTCGATGGAGGACCCGATGCTTCTAAAGCAGAACTTTGGATAGAAAGCATGGAAAAGATCTTTGCAGTTATGGGTTGTACGTCAGAAGAGATGGTGACCCTAGCAGTGTTTAAATTAAGTGGTGCGGCTGACCATTGGTGGCATGTGTTACGATATAGTTGGAGAAACCATGGAGTGCCTCAAGTGTGGGAAAACTTCACGATGGAGTTTATGGCACAGTTTATTCCGACAGTAGTTCGGAAAGAAGAGAAATAGAATTCATGGCGCTAGAACAAGGATCTATGACGGTGGCTCAGTATTCAGCGAAGTTCACAGAGTTGGCTCGCTATTGTGGTTACTTAGTACCAGATGAGGCTAGGAAGACCCAACGGTTTGTGAAGGGCCTAAGGATGAAATATCGTAGGCGCTCGTTACTTACGAGGCGCTTACCGTGGATCGTGCGTATGCGATGGAGTTGGACATCGAGGAGTATGCTCAAAAGAGAACCTCGAGTACTATTAGAGGCAATGATGGTAATAGAGAGCAGGCAGCACCTCAGACAGTTAGTCAAGGAAATGTGCATTCTGGTGACCGGAGTGGTGTTACTACTTCTACTCAGAGGCAGGGAAGTGATGAGTTGATATGCAATTTCTGTATGAGGATGGGACATGCCGAGAATAGGTGCCGGGTAAATCAGAAAGTGTTTTGCTTGTGGCGGTGATCATGTTCAGTAAGATTGCCCGAGGATGAGAGTTAATCGGTGCCGGAGTACTAGTCAACAATCTAGTGGCTCCAAGAGAGATGGTGATGGTCGGCCTAGAGTTTGAGGTCGTGCGCGCGTGGCGGTTGGCCATTGTGGAGTTTTGAGACCTATCCGAAATAGGAAGGTATATTCTTGTATATATATATATATATATATATATATATATATATATATATATATATATATATATATATATATATATGTAAATTATACCGTGGCTACTATTACCGTTATTATGAGTACACGTTTTAATCGGTAGCTCATGTGCATTCATACATACATTATATGGTGTATTGTGTATTATTGGTTATTTGTTTGATTGGGGATAATACCCCAATGTGAGATCGATATATAATATGGTTTGTTTTATGGATTACCGGTAGGTAACCACATGTGGTGTATGGGTTCTTGTTTAGTCTATATATGTGTAAGACTATGCTACATATAGAGTTGTGGTTTTGTGTGGTTATATAAAGGCCATAGTATGTATACGTATGAATATACATATGCATATATATGAAGTATGAATTGTGTGTTGATACTTAATTGGTTTGGTATTGTACTCGTGTGCACTATAGAGATATGTGTAATGTGATGAATAGTATGATATAATCCTACATTATTCAACTAATATGCGAATAGGGTGTACACGATTGGTGTGAAGGTTAAGCGTTGCGATTTAGAGGGTGATTATGGTTGCACGAACGAGTATGTCATTTTACCACGAGTATTGAGAAGTTAACGTTGTGATAGGATGCTTAGAGTGTGTGTTGGTTGTAGACTTGGTCTAGAGCTTAAGGAAGGATAGTCTTGCGAAGTATAGATGTTACGAGTATCGGTAGACGTGTCGATTCCTTGTGATTCCTAGTGAGTTATCTTGGTTGAGTGTACTAGGTACACGAGTTTTGTGGTAGATATGATTGTTGTTTGCCAAGGTAATAGACCTTGTTACTTGGCTTGATTTTATTCAGTTACGTGCATTAGTTGTAGGAAACACCTACTTGATGCATTCACCTTGTAGTATATTAAATTCTCATTTCATAATTATTATCTCTTGTTCATTCATTTCATTAGCATAGGAGACTGTTTGAAGGATGCTTAAAATTTTTATTCATGAACCTTCGCATCCTTACGACGGAAACTTTTGAAGCTAATTCAAGTAGGTACCACGAATTGGTGAGCAAAAGGTATTCGTCGTTGGACTAGGATTGGTAAGAATTAAGTTAGAAATTGACTATACCCGTTACCAAATTAATGAACAGAAATGGAACGAATTTTCAAAACATTTCATTAATGTGCTCTTATGTGTTCTTACCCGCGATGGGGAAATTGCGAGTGTGATTTACATGGTTTGAAATGCTGACTTGATTATCTCTAATTTGTTTGCGAATTGCTCCATAGGAAATTATTATTTCTTTTAACTTAGAATTTCTTGTGATTGAATTTCATGTTGTGCCCCGAAACAAATAGTTTCGGCAGTTGAATGTGTTTTTATGTTAAAATTTGGGAGTCGTGCTTACATGATTGGCATAGTGCTGATCGTATGTGTATTTACGACTCAAGTATGGGTCGTAGTATTTTCAATCGTAAGTGTTTGATGTTGTTTTGACTATGGAGTGTTCATGGAATTTGGAATTTGGATTATTGTAGTTTGACCCTTGTGTAGTATGTGGTGGTAGACTCGGAGATTCAAGTCAAGGTTGGTGGTTTTGAGATCAAGTGTTAACCTGGAATTAAGAGACACAGTAATCGTTGTCTTGATGTATTGTAGTTGAGTGTTGACCTGATGTTGGATTGTGTTGTGGTTTAGAATTCGGGACGAATTCTTTTTAAGGTGGAGAGAGTGTAACACCCCGTTCCTTCGTTAGCTCGATTTGCGTGCCATACTTGCACTTCTTCCTTTGTCGACTGTATGTTTGGTTTGCGAGAGGGTCTAGATATGTATGAGAGACCACATTAATACCAAAACACTATTAAGAAATGCCATATAGTTGTTGACTTGCTAAAGTCACAAGTCGTGACTCGACGATAGTCGGAATGCGACGCGATTGAGGGTTTGCTTGCGTTTTACGTTCGTGACCTCGGTTTGGTCCTAGACCTTTATATGATGGTTTATTAACATGTTTAGATGTATTAGACTTCAAGTTGGAGGTGTTCCTTAAGTCTATCGGTGATTTGGAAGCTTTGGAGATAACATTCGTCTCTATCGCGTAATTCGGGGATTGAGTGGCGTAATCGTCTCTCCTTTGGAGTTCTTATTTCCCTAGTTGTTATTCAACTTTCTAGAAGTATTCAAGCTTCTTCATTAGCCCTTAGACTTGCCTTAAAAGTCTCTTTTCATTGCTCGTTCAATTGCGAGTTCATTAGTCGTTTCAGTTTCACGTTCTTGCACCTCTTCCCGGTTTCACTCCGAGTTGTTTCAGGGGTTGTTTGTGAGTGTTCTATGGGAGTTCTAGACCTACTTTGGATGAGGTTTGAACCTTGTTAGGTTTGGTTATGTGTTTGAGGTCATTTGGGGTTGAATTCTAAGCTATTTTTGGTCTGGGAGGCTTGCGGTCGCAAGGGGGAAAGACCTTGCCCCCGTAAGGTCAATGGAAGAAGACACCTAGAGAGGCTGGAGAGCTTGCGGTTGCAAGCTCTAGGGGACCTTGCGACCGCAAGGTGCCCCGACCCTGTTTTGCCCTGTTTTGATTTTAGACGAGAAATACCTATCCTACCCTCATCAAACCCCCTCTAAACCCATCCTAACCTCACATACTTAGCCCTAAACATGTCCTAACATTAGTTGGAAGTTAATTAAGGTTAGATTAGTGAGTGATTACTCTTAATCTCTACTAATTGTACTAGGGAAATGACTATTGTGCCCTCTTTATTTTTGGGGGTATAAATACCCAAACCCTTTGCATTTTTCGAAAATCTCTTCATTTCTCCTCCTCCACCATACGTATTAGAGAGAGAGGGTTCTTAGAGATTTTGAGCCCTAGCCTCCTTCTCTCTTCGATCCATGACGATCAACCGTCGGATTGCCTTCAAACTTCGATTCGTGAAGCCCTCGGCGAGTAGAACAAGTTCACCGATCGGATTTGCGTTCTTTGGAGTTTTCATCAGAGCTAGGTAAGTTACTTTATTTTGATTTTGGTTCATTGGCCCTAAGGAAAACAATCTATATGCTATTTGTGGGCAATGAACACTTGATATGCTATGTATGCCCATTTTGGGGATTTTTGGAAATATGAACTTGTTAATAGCATGAATGAAATGATTTGAATGATATTATGTGTTGTAAGAAATGAGTTATGATTTATGTTGGGTGTTGTTATGAATTTTGGGCTTGAGAATCAAGCCCGAATTATGGAGAAATTGTTGTTAATTGAAGTGGTGTTAATGTTGAGATTGATGAAATGTGTAAGAAATGAAACTTAGTATTTAGACTCAACGGAGTCGAAATAAGTTCAATAATGTGTTAATGAACTCGGGTTGAAATCCTACGACATTTGGGTTTCGTTTGACTATGATTATAATGAGTTCTTGGGTTGTTAGGCTTGGGAATCAAGCCCGAATGAATTTTGGGATTTTGTTGTATATATGAATGAAATGTTTAATTGTGGGTTTATGAAACACATAAAGAATGAAATGTAGAATTAAGACTCAACGGAGTCATTATAAGGCCAATAATATGATAATGAGCCTTGGGTTGAAACCCACGATGTTCGGGTCTTGTTTGGTTATGTTTGTGTGCACCCGAGTATCCCGTTTGGTGTCCAACTGAGACACACATACTATAGAGACCTATTGGGAATTTGTTTAGAGCGTGCTTGTAGAGCACGGAGCATTGGAGACCAACCTATGGTCTCAAGTATATTAAGAGACGATTAATGAATGAATTCTCTCTTTAAGGAATTTGGTCGCGTGCACATGAATGCACTTGCGAGGGAGTGACTACGGGGTAGTCTTGATGTTCTTGAGTAAAATCGATTATATATGATAATTGGGACTATGGTTGAGTCCGATGTGCTTTTAAGTGAAACCAAATGCTAAGCCTTGATTGTGGTTGTTCTTAGACTAAGTAATAGTCTTTGATTTAATCTTGAGTAGAGGACTATAGTAGACCTCACGTTGTGATTTATTGAGCTTATAAGCTATTCTTGAACTGGTGACGACTTGAGGATTTTGAATACCTCAATATGTGGTTCTTGAACTAAACTTACAAGTTAGTTGAACATGTTAAGTGTGTACATTTATGTGCATCGTTTATTGGGTTTTGTAGAGTATTATGACCTACTTGATTTGATGAGTCCTTTCGTGATGAACTTGGTCCTTATTGGTTTATTCAAGTAAATATCTACTTGAGCATCTTGATTTGAGTCCAGCTGGCGTTTTGGTCGTTTTGTCGACAATGGGACGATTCATAGCCTTTGGAAACATTCGCTATGAATCGCCGCATTGGTACCCTTTCTCCTCACTATTTGGCCAATAGTGGGATGTGGTCTCGTATTAACGCCATCTAGCCTGATATCGAGCTCACATTTCTCATCCTAGGTTTGATGAATGTAACGAGGTACTCATTAAGAAAACTGATGAGTTGTGATCATTTGAGGATTGAAACCCATATTATGATCATTTGAGGGTTGGACCCATGGTTTGAATATTGAGGTTGGACCCATGGTTTGAATATTGAGGGTGGGCCGGATGCAGTTTTACATGTTTACATATGAGCATTTATGTGAAAGATAATATGTTATATGGCTTATGCGAGGTTATGTGCTTTGATAACTAAGTACATGCTTATTGTTGGTATACTAGTATGATACCATGATTTTTATATATGCTTGTGCATTATGTCATACCATGACATGATATGCCATACAGTTGCATTTAGTAACTTACTGGGTCATTATGACTCACTCCATGTGTTTGTTTACCTTAGTGTGTGCAGTGATTCCGTTAGTGCGCTTGGCGGCTTCGGATAGTGATTTCTAGCAGGTGGTCTTCCGGGCTTTAAGCTTGGAGTTATTAATATTATTGTTATTATGTATTTGTGAGACACGAATGTAAAGTTATGTAGACTTTACTTGGGTAGATTATGTTAGTATTTCATTATCGTATTATTTGGGGAGCCGACTTGTTTGGTCGAGCTGTTGTATCTCTTAAGAGTTGTTCCCTTTGTTATTTCGAGCATGCTTTAGCTCACTCATTCTAGTATTGTTGGTATTGTCATCTCCGACGACATTAGTCGAGAGACTTGGGTTTAGTTGTTAGTATTTAAATATCTTATTCATTTAGTTGATTTGACCCTCCGGCATGTTGTAGCCGTTGAGTGGTTGTTTATCAGGTTGGTATTTGTTGATTCGCCGGCCTTAGGTTTGCCGATGGTTTGTTGCCCGTGCGCAATATTGCGTCACGCGCGTCGTAGATTTGTCGAGAGATAGTTTATCTCTCAGCCTTGTGTTCCTTTGTTTAGGATTAAAGGCTTGAGTTCCACTTATGATTTGCTTCCGCAGATTTTAGTTTTTGTTATTCCGTATTGCCGTTATGGCTTTACCTTCATGTTTTGAGCTTGTTGGCTCAATTTTTGACCTGCACCATTATGCTTAGCAGGTGCTTGTCCGTCTTCTAGCCTGTCTTGACGGCACGACCTTGGGACTTCGCATTGGAGTCCGGGTCGGGTCGTTACACTATATCTATTAATCATCTATTAACTATTACTAAAACAGAAAACAATGCTTCCACGTAACAACCTTTTGTGTAATGATTGTCATGTGTCATTTTTTTGTAAAATAAGACAAGATTTTATTTTAGTTTTTTGTTAAATATAGTTTAATTGAAAACTAGATTTTATCATATTTAATTTATATAAGTTTAACTCGATTAAAACTCTTCAATTTTCATCAATTTTCATATCTTTATACTATTTTATTTATATAAGTTATTTACGGGATAATTTTAAATTAATTGATTCTTCTATTAGATTATATATATTAATTATTAATTAAGTAATTTTTTTTTATCAAATGGCGATGTATATATTTTTTACACAAGCGGCTCTTGAATCATGACACGTGCCAATCACAATCTTTGTCTTGATTTATTTAGATTTTGGTTGCCCACGTATAGTGTTAAATTGTCATTTGTGTTTAAAAAAAAGTCTACACCTCAATTGGATGAAAATTTAATATTAATTACAACTAACATAAGTCACTCATGCCACATGACGACTTTAGTTAAAATGATCAATTTCACCAAAAAAATACTAATTAATGTACATATGTTAATTATTAATTACTTCATTTTTAAGTTCTTTTTTCTACAGAAAATTCCTAAGAAAATCTTACAATTACCCATTTGTATGATCAATTTCAATCTATTATATTAATTATTACTAAAATAGAGTTGTTGTTGCCACATGGCAGTTTTTCGATAAAATGACTGTCACGTGTCAACTTTCTGTAAAGTGAGAAAATGTTTTGTTTTTGTTTCATCAAATATAGCTTAATTTAAAACGTAACATTCTATTTAATTTATACAAGTTTAATTTAACTGAAACTTTTCGATTTTCATGAATTTTCATTTCCCTACTATTTTATTTAGGATCAATATAATTTTTGGACCATGAACAATTCACGAAATATGCGTTTGGTCCCACTATTTAATTTTTTATTTGTTGGGTCCTTGTACCCATTTTTTGTGATGAAATCCCCTCCTTACCGGGTCACCGTGAGTTTTTCCGTGAAAAACTTTATTGAAATCTCAAATTTATCCTAATGTTTTAGGGCATCTTATGAAGATAGAAACCCAGATCTGCTTCTTCTCCCAACAAGAAGATAGAGTAGGAATGAATCTTTTTTTACCATGAGGCTGGATCTACAATTATAACTCGTAGATTGTTTGATTAACTTCTGTGTTTATTATTGTTTTAATTGTTTAAAGTCTTCCGTCGTTTAGTTTTTTTTTTATTTTCTGGTCGATGCACCTCCGGATGCAGCTGCATCACAAACTGCATTGAGAGATTCTTTGAATCCTAGCTACTATTAATCTTTCAATTAGTATCAGAGCTTCCTCTTGACGTCACTAAGAGAAGATTCTAGTTGTAGCCATGATGGATTCTCAATATGAGAATTTTGTTCGTCCTCCTACCTTAACAAATATGAATTACTCAAATTGGAATGTTGAGGAATTTGATTTTGATGAAGACTCAATAGATCTTTTAACAACAAAGTTTAAAAATATTTTAAAAGCAAAAGAACAAAATGAATCTCCTTCTTCAAATACCAAAATTGTTTTCAAAATTGAGCCTAGCAAATTTGTTCACAAATAAGACTCTTTCCAAACCCCTGAAAAATCTTTTACCAACCTTTTTGATAAGCAGTCTACATCGAGTGATAAAAATATTGATTCTATTCAATGTAAGACTTGTCAATGGTTTGATCATTTTGCTATTCAATTTGCTAATACTTTGCGTTGAAAAGGTTTATTTTCAAAAAAATTCAGATTCTGTAGTTGATGGACATTCAGACACTGTTACAGTTCCAGAAATTACAGTTGCTGCAAGTTCTGAAAATTCAGTAAATTCAGATGCAACTGCATCACAAGCTGCATCAGAAGGTGCATTGGTCATAGATTCTGTGGATGCTGAAACATAAACTGAACAACCTGAAACACAGTCCAGTATAACTAATCGTAGCCAAGATATTCTCAGTCATATTTAGAAAGTTCTTCCTTCTTCTCAAGTGATAGATAATGTACATGATTGTATGTCTATTAGGAAGAAAGGTAAGATTAACTATATGAAATTAGAATTACTTTATATGTAACGCCCCGTATTCTTGCATGTGCGTTGTATGCTTGTCTTCTTACTTTCTTGGTTGAATTGTGAGCATGTCTACTTGTTATATAAATGTCTTAGAATCATTTATAGATCATTTTAAAAGTTCATAACATGTTTAGAATCATATAAACTTGTTTGTAGAATCGCCGGTTTAATCGCGTTGAATTTGGTCTTAGCGATTCCTCTCGTTGCTCGTATTTGCTTCTATTTCGACGTACGAAGTGTTCGTTGAGTTCTTGGCTTTCTATTCAAGTCTTATTCATGTTGAAACAAACCTTTTTCATGCCCAAGACACCCTAGTTTGATTGGCGTTTGATTTGAGTTTAATCCGTTGTTCATTTGTCGCGTGGTTCGCGCCTTGTCCTAGCTTGTTCCGGGGGTTGTTCGGGTGCGTTTCTAATGTGTTTTGAGTAGGGTTAGACCTTAGAATGGTTGCCCAAAAGTTTGGGACCATTTAGATCAAGTTTAGACCAAGTTTTAGAGGTTCTGGAGCCGAGGCGGCCGCATGGGGCTGGTGAGGCGCCCGCCTCAACTGCTGAGAGTAATTTCTGATTGGTCTGAACTTTGGGAGAGGCTCTGTTGTTGAGGCGGCCGCATGGGCCTTAGTGAGGCGCCCGCCTCACTTGTTTCTCTGCTACGGGCTGATTTGTTCCTGTTTCGGAATTTGACGAATTGCTTACTTTAAACCCCTACTTAAACCTATCCTAAACCTCCCTAACCCTTCCTACTTAAGTCCTAACATCCCTAACTTATTTTTAATGATGGATTAGGAGGCTTGTAGATCATCCAAACCCTATCCTAAGAATCTCAAAGGGACCACAAGTGGTTGACACTTGTCCCACCCACTTTTTGACCACTTATAAGCCCAAAATCAGATTTTTGACCCTCATATCTCTCCCTCACTTTTCAAAAACGAATTTCCATCTTCTCCAAGACTCTTCCATGGTTGCTTGAGGTCTTCATCATCATCTACCTTCATCCATTCATCCATTGCCCAAGACTCATTCATTAAAGTTGAAGAGCTCATCAAGGGGAGCATTTCTATCCGAATAGTTCCTTCTAGTTCCTTCGTTGGTGTGTATCAAGTAAGTTACCTACTTAATCTTCTTCTTCTTCTAGTTCTCATTGACCCTAAGGAAGCAAAGTCTATGTTGGTTGAGGTCAATGAGGGCACTTGTATGCTTTACATGCTATATTGTGGTATGTTGAGATTTGATCTTGTTAGGAGCATGTATAGGTTAAATGCTTGCTTGTGAAAGCCTATATTACTCTTTCATCTTGCCTATTTAAAGCTTTAAACATGTTAGAGACATGTATATTGTTTGTTGTTGGAAGTTTGTTCACAAGAAAATGCCCTAAATGGAGCCTACATTATATGTTGCTATGTTGAATGTGTTCTATTCTATGAAATGAACTCTATGATGAACTTGAATCACTTTGCATTGCCTTGGTGAGTTTATAATCTTGTTGAACCTAGAAATGACCTAGGTTGGGTTATGAAGCATATAGCTTCAATTTCTCCAAATTTGGGAATTTAGAGCAAAGACTCAACGGAGTCGACTTTAGGGAATAATTGAACGTGTTGAACCCTAGTTTCAATCCCTACGAAGTTTGGACACCGTTTGATTGGTTTACTCAAGTATGAGATTAGTTTGATTGTTTATAACAAGTTTTTATGAAAGGTTGGTTTTGTGCAATTTAATTGCCTTGATATGATTTTAAAGTAGAGATTGATACCCTACTTGGTTGGTCGAGTTCGCTCTTGTCGAATTCGGTCTTTGATTGGTTTAGTCAAGTAAATATCTACTTGTGCATCACATTGAGTCCAGCTGGCATTATTTGATTTGTTTATCGGGTCAAGGTGGGACGATGCATCGCCTTCACGAATTATGGGATTCGTGCTCGCTATGGATCGCCGCACCTAGGACTTCACACACACCTCCATTGTTGGCCGCAATGGGGAAGTAGCCCCTTTGCCGTATCAGTTAAGTGCCGCATTGGCTTGCTATCTAGATCGAGTGGTACTTGATAAAAGTTGATGCATTCACGAGCATCAATGTTGCACGATAAAGTATGATAAAGTTTTATTGCGGGGAGCTACGGCGGCCGTGACTATCATATCCTACTTGTATGATTTACTTTTCCGCACTTATGTGAACTATGTGCTAAGTGCTATATGATGATCATGTATGATAAATGAGATAGATGTCATGCTATAACATGTACATGCATTATAGTAACTTACTAAGTCTTTCGACTTACCCTATTTGTTTGCTTTGTCTTTCCTTAGATCCGAGCCGAGGAGACGGTCCGGGATAGACTCGCTTGTACTCGTTGGTTGTTTGTTTTAGCAGGTTGCTATTTTGGACTTTGGTTATTTAGATTCTTATTTTG
The DNA here is from genome assembly GCA_013146195.2 of Codonopsis lanceolata. Classification (NCBI taxonomy): domain Eukaryota; kingdom Viridiplantae; phylum Streptophyta; class Magnoliopsida; order Asterales; family Campanulaceae; genus Codonopsis; species Codonopsis lanceolata. Next base: position 52,559,689 of record CM028379.1, read on the forward strand.
GTAAGGACGATGGGAAGCAAGTCATGTAGACTTAGCTTGGGTTTATGTTGTTTTGATGTAATAGACTTAACTACTTAAACTTGTAATCTTTTGGTAAGCGACTTATATGTCGAGAACTGTTTATATGTGTATGGTTCACTACTATTTTCTTCCGCTAAAGCTCGTTATTTATTGTTGTTGTTGTTGTCTCCGGCATGTTGTGGCCGTTGAGTTTATTATAAGCATGTGTTAATAATTGTAGGAGTAGTTGTTGGGTTCCGGCTGTAACGTCGCCGATGACTTGTTTAAATTAGGTTGCTTTTAGGCCAAGTGTAGCCGAGTTGTTGTATGTATGCGATGTTGCGCCACATGATTTTTGTGATCCTACTATGCATGCTTGTGTTATTATCTATTTGGGCCGGCGACGACTCGGGATCTCGCATTGGGGTCGGGTCGTCACAGTTGGTATCAGAGCTATAGGTTAGCTGTCGGCCAGGATAGGTTCCATGGCCTAGGTGGGTTGGTTATTTGTGTGATGATTCTAACGTCGAGTGAATTCTTGTAGGAGTTCGATGGAAAATCCTAGGAATGGGAATGGCCGCGGTAGAGGTAGGCCCAGGAGAGGTCCGGCCGAACCCGAAGTTGAGGTACCGCCGCCGCAGAATCCGGTGGGTCCGGATATGGCAGAGTTACACCGTATGTTGATGGCTTTTTGGCTCGGCAAGGGCAGCCAGTGAGGTCAAGCCGGGGAGTACCACCACCACCTCGACAGAGGATGCTATACCACCACCGAGACCGAGGACCGACACTACCCTTTGAGAGGTTTCTAAGCTAAAGCCTAGCTCATTTCTCGGGGAACCAAAGCCGAGAGAGGCCGAATTGTGGATGGAGGAAATGATTAAGATATTATCCATGATGGGGTGTACTGACGAAGAGAGGGTTACGTTAGCAACCTTTATGTTTAAGGGAGCCGCCGAGCATTGGTGGACTGTCTTGAAAGAGAGTTGGGAGATGCAGCAAGTTCCCATTACTTGGGCCAACTTCCAAAGAGAGTTTAAGAATGAGTATGTGCCGGATGTGGTTCGCAATCAGAGAGAGAAGGAGTTTTATGATCTCGAACAAGGTAGTATGACGTGGCAAGGGTAGTATTCTCGCAGTTCACGCACTGAGCCGGTATTAACATTTATCCATTCTGAGGCAGGCGAGAACACACAAGTTTGTGAAGGGTTAAGAACCTGAAGCAGTATTTTAGCACTTAAGCTCACCGATTATCTGACCGCAGCTTGATAGAGCGTATGAGGTAGAAAGCAAGACATTGATGAACACAGGTTAAGAATAATGCTAGTAGTGCACCTGCAGACTACTCACTCAACAATCGTGAAATGGGTAGAAGGGGTTATCAAGGGAACCGCTGATCGGAGAAGTGGAGGCCAAGGTAGGCCACAAATGGGAAACAAGGTAATAATATCAGATCTAAGGGGCAGCAAGGGTCTGGGAGTGAAGCTAAATTTGTTCATTCCTCGCTGTGAGGTCTGCACACAAATTGAGATGTCGGGGGAAAATGGGAAATGTTTCTATTATGAGATGGAACTCATATGAAGAAGGATCGTCAAGTTTAAGTCGGGCCGGGTACATCAAGTGCCAGCCTGGGACTAAGAGAGATGGGGACGGTGAAACCTAAAGTCCAAGGTCGGTGTTTTCGCTGTTGATCGCGAGGTTCCGGTCTACGGCTGAGAGGTAATACTTTCTATATTCGATCATGGCTTTAGTTCTCATAGATCCGGTGGTCTTCACACCATATGTTGCTTCACACTTTATTGAGAACCAATGCTTTTGCCTCAACCTTTGCCATATTTGCTTGAAGTGTCTACCCGCTTCAAATATATGTCCGGCTGGTTTAAGTCTTGGATGTTTTGGGGTGACCACACTTTTAATCCTACGCTGATTTGTGTAGTTCTTCCTATACGTGACTTTGATGTTATCTCTTGGCAAGGAATCGT
>CM028379.1:52561767-52612074 GCA_013146195.2 Codonopsis lanceolata
CCACGCACATTCGCCATTTATCATTTGCTTTTTGACCATCACCACATTAGCTAGCCGCCTGCACGAATCTCCTCGATGATGTCCGCCAGGAGTTTCGACCTTCGCTTTTGATCGCCACATTCTTCTCAAAGTAGTATCGTTTCGCCGCTGATGGGCCTAAGGTAGGTCAACATTGAGGTCGTGGGCGGCAATGCTTACCGATGCCCTCTGTCCACTACGCTAACACATCTAGGTCGCTTCTTCAATTACCAATCATCCCGGCCTCGAGCTTCGTGAGGCATACTGCCTTCCCGATTTTGATTTTTGCTCTACAATGGGATTGATAATGACCTCTTCCAGCCGCCTCGGGTTGAATATCAAAGCTCATCCCTCGACTTGCAAAGTGTCCAACTCAATGTCACAGGACTGGGGCACTTCTCCTCAAGCGCCTAGAAGGGCCTCGAGGCCGAGCCCGCCCGAAATCTTTACCGGAGCTTGCTCGAGGATCTATAGCCACGGGCTCGCCTACGTAGCCCCTGAAGTCGATGGAAGGACGCCGGGTAGGCTCAGAAATCGCTTGCAGCTCGATCTAGAAGGTCCACAATCGTTTAGGATCAGATCCGATCGATCGAATGTCCACACCGCTTTTTCTCGAGTTTCCTGACATACTCCCACATTGCTCTGGTTTGCCGCTGAGGATCCCCACTCCATTTTCTCAGATAGAACTTGTCTTTCTCGATGGGGAATGGAGGTGACCATCCGAAATTTGCCATCGCCGAGCACCTAAAATACGCTTGTATGCCGATTTTAGGTCGATCACTAAGAATGTGATCATCTCAATCCGGCTTTGGGCCCCATCACCCATAAACACCTCCACCGATCGCGCCCTTGACGCCCACCGTGGTTGGTGGATCCTTCAAGCTTTCCTAAGGCTTGAGCATGGTGTCCGGAAACTCCAACCCCTCGAAGCGTGAATAAGTACATGATGCCCCCGCACGCCTCGTATTCAGCGCAAAACTCCCCGTGAACCCGCCAGCTGCTGACGAGGCAGAAATGACCAGAGGTCGCCGGATGCCAATGGAGTGCTCGCCACTGCCGCGAGAAAAACATATGCTCGGGCCTCGCCCGGAGACGCTGAGCGTTGACGCCTCTAGACAAGGAATAAATATGTTTCCCGAGCCGTGGCTGGACGGGAGCTCCTCCTCGAATCATGTTTATCACCCCCCTCGAGGGGCCCGGCCACCTCTTCTCTCGGGGTCTCCTTGATCATTGTTGGCTGTTTCCTTCGCCTGTCTTTTTGAAGCGCCTAACTTGCCCGCATTGATCAATTTTTGGATTTCCTCTTCAACACCTTACACTTCTAGGTGTGGGCTGGCCGTGGTGGTACTCACAAGATTTCGTGTTGTCCCGAGTATACTCGAGCTCTGGTCAAGAGGATAGGATAGCAGAGCACACGCCCACCTGAGCATGATCTCTTTCCCGTAGTGTTTAACCGGGTAACCGAGATTCTCTCGAACAATTTCGCCTCGGAGTGGATGACTTCCTCCCTTGCCTTGCTGAAGGGCGGGGGTGTTCTCTTGCTCGTCACTGCGAGGCCGAGCCGCCATGAGCCTTGTCTTTTTTTTGGCTTTGTTCGCTTTAACGCCTTTGCCGAAAGCAAAAAGATGAGAGTTTGCCAAAGAATCCTTTGAAGCCCCTGTTCATTTGCATAGTCTTCGGGGTCCGCCTCATGTTGTCGAGATAGCAAAGGTGATCTCCAAGTCACCGGTCGCGGTCACCGCCGAGCATCTCCTCGAATCTTTTCGTGTAATCGTAGATTCGTTATCTCCTCGCTAATCTTAGCAAGGTCGAAACGATTCTGGGTTGGGCCCGCATTGCCGAATTTCTCCAAAACTTCTCTGAGCACCGCCCAGCCTCCCAATGGTTCCCCGGAACTGGCCAACCAAAGCTTGCGCTTTCTTCCCCGGAGGGCTCAAATGCCCGCATTTTCAAGGCCTCAATATCGCGGACCATCCGAATTTGTGCCTCGAATGATCGGAGCCAATCGCTTGCCCGCCTTCCCAAAATATTTGTCAAACCGTGGAAGATGATCCTTGCGCGGTGGCGATTCTCAATCTGAGTGAAAGGGCCGCCTCCAATGCTTAGTGGCGCCATAACCGCTTGGCCACGGCTAGGTTTGCCATTTGTTTTGCCATGTCCCTTTCATGGACTCCATCTTCTGGACAGGCGCTTCTCCACGCCTTCGTCACCTCAAGAATGGGCGGGTCCGAGGGATCGCCACGCACATGCGGGCAGAAGGTGGGCGCGCAGGAGGACCCGACCTCCTGTGTGATGCGGGCTTTGTACTTTGCCGCGCGGCTCGCTTACGTATTCCCGCCCGGCCGCGGCCATGACTTTTCCTCGTGCATAGTGCTCATGACTTTTCTCTCGCATAGTGGTTAGCGCGGCGCTGCGGTGGGAATGATGTCGACGGTCAGATCTACTTTCACCGGTCATCACCGCTTTTACCGCCTTCCACCCTTTCGGACGGTATGGTATGGACGATAGAGGGCATGCGCCCGCTTGGCGCTGGCAATCGTTGGGAGGCAGGCCATATCTCCAACAAAGTTGGATTAAGCATTGCCATGTTCGCAATCGCACCGGCATGGCCCAAGCCGAAAGCAGCTTGTTGTATGAGAGCATACATCTTGCTATAATACTGGCCTCGAACTTGCAGAGCACCGTTGATCGGTGGTGTGTCCGGCAGTTCATTTGGCTGCCTGATCGTTACTTCCGGCGGTTAAGTTGCATCCTGAGATCTTGTGAGCGAGCATCGCGTCTCATCGATAACCAATCTTGCCACGTTGCTTGCGCTGACTTTGGCTAGCATGCTTGGAGACTTGCCCCTCCACAAATGGCACTTCATTGCCTTGGGTCGCCCGCCCGCAGCCCACCCTTTGTTCTGGTTTGCACCCCGTGCTCTGGGGAGGGTTGTTTCCAACTTGGTGGTCGCCACTGTTGATTGCTTGTGGTGGCATGGTGTTTGCTACCCTTCCAACCATTGCAATAGAGAAAAATTGAAAGTTTTACCGGAGAAAATGTAGAGGAAGTGATGAAACTGCTTCCTCGCAACAACGGAACCAAACTGATGTGGCAAAATGCACTGACTTGGGCCGTCCTTGAGATGGGTAGGATATCTGGCTTGTAATCGTCCCTCCTTGAGCCTCGTTAAGATCACAAGAACACTGAGTGGAAGTGCAAGGCAAGGCCTCGAAACCCTCCGGCGTGAGAGTAAGTATCGAGTGATTGTCAAAAGACGAATTGACAGAGTAACGAGGCTCAAGAAAGTGTGTGTACCTTGTTGATGATTATGGAGAGGTATTTATAGGCCCTCAAGGTGATTGAATCCGTCTAGGATTCAGTTTCCATAGTTGCCGAGACAATCAAGGAGGAAATCCCTTGATTATAGGCGAAACAGGCGGTTGACCGCGAAGTTATAGGAGTTGATAAGGCAAGTATTCCGCCTAAACAGGGAAACCTTTGACTTGCCTTGGAAAGCAAGCTACCAGCGTCTCGTGTTTGATGTGTGCTCGGGCGAGCAGGGCTCTGTCCGGCTATTCTGTTTGTATTGATCCCTGGACTTGTCAGTCGGAAGATCGGCCCAGTCGGGGGCAAGGCCCCGGTGTAAAGTAAGTCTGATTCCTTTGCTAAGCGTGCATGAGTCCCGATCATGGTCCCTGGTCGGACAGGCAAGGCCTTTGCCCGCCCAGGTTTGAGTGAGGATTACGCTGCTCGGTGCTCGCTGGACTGTCTCATCTTGCTCGCTGGGCCGTGGGCCCCATAGGTACTATGCCCGTGGATAGCACGTGATGTTAACTCGTGCCTTGCTCGTGACCCAGTTTGGGCCGGGCGTATCAATCCTGAACCCTTTTTATCATAAGTCAATTATAAACATACCACACTAACATCTATTGTATTATAAATTAGTCAAAAATTAACAAAAACCACAAGTATTTGTTTCTAACAGTAACATCCTCGGCTTCACATCTCAATACCACTCCACTCAACAATCATTCTCGCATTCTCTCTCTCTCTCTCTCTCTCTCTCTCTCTCTCTCTCTCTCTCTTTCTCTCTCTCTCTCTCTCTCCAGTCCCCAATCCCCTCTCCTAATCTTAACATGGAATTCCACAGTTTGAAAACTTTTCTTTTCATCATTCCACTTACTTAATTAATAATTTGTGTACGAAATTACGGTAAAAAAAACAAGCAGGACAAAAATTAAATTAATTAAGTTAATTACGATAACAGTTAAAAAAAACAAATATTTCAAATTACAAAACTTACGATTTTTTTTAAATTTTTTAAATTTGTATACGAAAAAAATTAAAAAGAAAAAATACAAATACAAATTTTTGCAACTATAAAACTATAAAACTGTAAAACCGTAAAATATTAATTATAAAACCGTAATATCTCTGTAAAAGAGTAACTAATTTTCGTAAAAATTAATTAAAAATCTATAAATTAAATATTTGTTTAATTAGTAAAACCTAAATTAAAAATCTATAAATTAAATATTTGTTTAATTAGTAAAACCTAATTGTGAAATAGTAAATCAGTAAATCACACTCAATAAATGGCGGAAGATGGGAAGAAGGGAATTGGTAACGGCCTTCGCACATGTGAGAGTTGAAGAAAATACTGGCCGTTTGATCACCATAAAATAGTAAATCCTGACAATTTTTTATCCCAAGTCAATTATAAATATGCAACACTGAGCTATATTGTATTATAGATGTTAATGTTATAATTTATGAGCTAGTTTTCTCTGAAGTCCCTCCAATTATAATTTATTCAATAACTTCCTTTTATTATTTAATTTACTTTAGTATAGTTGAATATTTGAATTGATGTTTTGGAATTTTGTGGGTACTTCTTTATTTCCTTATTTTAGAAATCTTGACGTATTCTATAAATTATATTCTCTAATTGGGGTAAATGAGTGATTGTTTGTCGCGTGACCCTAAATTATATACTTAATATTTGCATTATAAGTTTGTAGTGATTATTTATAGATCGTTATTCTTATAACATGATTTGAAGTTTTTGGAACTCGTAGAGTTAGATTTAGTTAGATTAATCTTTTTTTTTTTTTTTTTTTGCTTAAGCTCTTTAATTTATATATGTAATATTTAAAACTCATTAAGTAACCAATTATATGTAACTTTTTTTCTTTAATAAATAAACCTATTTTTTACGCTTGTTACTGTTTACAATATTTTTAAATACCAAGCCCACGTGATTTCAAAATCCTGATATAATAGTTAGGAAAATATGTATGCTTGTTTAAGAAGTAAATATGTTCTTTTTAACAACGGTATATAAATTTAAAATAAAATGAAAAAAAGGAAAGGCCAACCGTTGGATTGATCCAAAACAACGAGCTGAATTCGGTCAAAACTCAATCAATGAACTTGTTCCATAACAGCCACGTGTTGAGCTTGTTTCCCATCAGCGTATTACGTGGACTTAGACTCATTTTTCGTTCATAATAAAAGCTTTATCAATCAAACTTTGGATTTGATTTTATAAGGCTAAGTGATAAGTGATAATTAACATCTATATTATAAAAAAATTCAGGATTTAATTGGCGGTCTTAATTAAAGTATGATAAATACAACAGATGATCTAAATTGATTCGTAAGTATATAAGTTACAAATGAACCTTTCAGTTATAAGTTATGTTTGAATTACTCATCTACAATCATATATAAAACCTTAAGTTGTGAGTTTTGTTTGAATTACTCCATCCATTATAAGTTTTGTTTATCCCAACCATTCATTAAATTGCTCTTATACCAACATCATTCCTATGACATATGCACGTATACTAGTCTATATTATAAAAGAGCTCAAGGTTTAACTGGTGACCCTGGTCGAATTATGCTAAACATAACTGACGGTCCAGATTAATTTGTAAGTATGTAAGTTACAAGTGAACCCCGCAATTATACGTTATATTTGAATTATCCCTCTACAATTACATATAAAACTTTCAGTTGTGAGTTTTGTTTGAATTACCCCGGTAATTATATGTTTTGTTTATCCCGACCATTTATTGAACTGATCTCATACCGACACCGTACCTATGGTACGAACACATATACTAGTCTTGAATTAAAAAGACGACGACAATACAAATGATTATTTGATTTTATGTGACGTGGATCACATCACTAAAATTAAATTTATCAAAAAAAAATTTAAAAATAAAATGAAATAATCAGCTGGAAGAGTTTTTTAAAAGAAAATGTTTACAAGGATGTATTCAATTTGAAAAACTTTGGTTCATACGTCCACAAAACCTTTAGACAATTACATTGATAAGGTGGCTGTGAAGAAATTAGATTTCAGCAACGATTTATACCTAATTTTTTTGAACGAAAATATATTTTCAATACAAATGTGGAAGAGAGAAATATGACGTGTCAATCAAATTTGTTCTTACTGTGTATAGTAAAGTTAAAATCAAATTCACGGTTACATTGGTTATCCTCTTATCCACAGCTGAATTTGATTATTTGTTTTTTCAAAAAATGTATAAATGGTATGTAGCAATTATTTTTTCCGACATTCACATCAATATTACTTCCTCCGTTTTCAAAATATTGTCTTTTTTGACTCAGCATATCGTTTAAGAAAAATTAATTGACTGTTTTATAAATATCGGTGAAATGTGTGGTTTTCTTTAATATCCTTACGCATGTGATTATAATTAAAGTAGATAAAAAAATACGAGTAAATAGAGGAAACGTTTTTAAAACGATTGAAAAAGGAAAGGATAACGATAATTTAAAAACAGAGGAGTATATCTTTCCGTACCAAACTTTCTACTGTTAATAACATGAGGGGGGGGGGGGCTGTCGGGATTATTAATCCCCGCCAGGGAAATATGATATTATTAATCCTTTTACTATTAATATATTGAATAGCCAATGAATGCTTAAATAGAAATCACATTAACTACTAAGAAGAATATTAAATACAATTTGTTACATAAACACATCTTCGTGTCCAAAAAAATGTTTTATTCCTACCATTATTCGTCTAAATTCATTTAATACCAGCACGATGCGCACGTGTGCAAATAATTTTAATATTTTTATTAGTAATGTGAGCTCTAAGGTATTTAACTATTTATTAGTAAAATTACTTAAAAAACAATCTTATTGATTTTCATTAAAAAAAATGCGACTCATTTAGGGATGAAGAGAGTAATGTAAGGTGAAGCATATGAGTGTAAGTGGTTCGGTTTGGTTTGGTTTATGCCAAAACCACAAATCAAACCGCCTCCCAGTAGTTCCAAAAATCTCAAACTGAACCGAATCAAGTAAGACTAGGAACCAAACCGAACCACTCGGTTTGGTTTGGTTTGGTTCGGTTTTGTAGTTTATATAAATTATTTTTAATGAAATTAACTAACATTAAAAATAACAATAAAAATAAGATTTTAATTTTGAATTAACATCAACATTAGGAAATAACCTACTAACAACAAATTATCAAAAATAAAACAATACAAATTCTAAAATAAACACAAACAATGAAAAAAAATAATAGTTCTCAAACAATTAAAATTTTGTTTGATTTATTATGTGTCTATATATATATATTAAATGAATAAATCAAATGCTCAAAATAGTTAATAAATGTAATATAATATATAATATAATAAATAATAATAAAAATGTTGGTTTGGTTTGGTTCGATACCAAAAGGCGTAAATCGAACCGAACCGCATGGTTTGCCAATTTCTGAAACCGGAACCAAACCGTTTTCGACCAAAATCGAACTAAACTGACTGGTTTGACTTGGTTCGATTCGGTTCCATGATTCAATGGTTCCGATTTACACCCATAATGAAGCGTTTTAAAAAATACAACTTTTTTGAAAAAGTTTCAATCCGTAATGGTGAGAATTAAGGGTCCATTTTAATAATACAACTTATTCAAACGTTGCACTAAAACATAACATAATTGAAAAGGCTGTGTGTTTTTCTTTTTTTTTACCAAAACGCAAACAAAGTTTTAATATAGTAATTAACCTATGGCTGAGTGGTACTGGGAATCGTCACTCAATGCTCGAATTCGATCCCGGAGTCGTAGTCTTTTGGTAAAAAGAAATTACTCCATCTGTTTCATCCGAAAAGTTTACGTTTGAAAATTCTAATAATCAATACATATATTATGTCATTAGAGTTATTTATAATTATAAAAATAATTCAGTACAACCAATCTATATTATAAAAAATTACTCCATCTGTTTTATCCGAAAAGTTCACGTTTGAAAATTCTAATAATCAATACATAGATTATGTCATTGGAGTTATTTATAATTACAAAAATAATTCAGTACAACCAATCTATATTATAAAAAAGCTCAGGATCTAACTGGTGGCCCCGATCAAATTGGGCTAAACGTAACTGACGGTCCAGATTGATTCGTAAGTATGTGAGTTACAAATGAACCCCTCAGTTATCAGTTATGTTTGAATTACCTCTCTACAATTGCATATAAAACCTTCAGTTGTGGGTTTTGTTTGAATTACCCCGTCAGTTATGTGTTTTGTTTATCCTGACCATTTATTGAACTGATCTCATACCGACACCGTGCCTATGACACGTGCACGTATACTAGTATATTTACAATACAAGTGGATGAGAAATATGAAAACTTATGCAAAATGTAAGCATAAATTTTGAAAGTAAATATTTTAATTAAAAATATCATAAAATAGAATAGTGAACTTTTTGTCAGAAATAATGGTTCCGTTCTAGCCAAAGAATACTCCATGTTGAAAAGTCTAAATATTTAGGGCTATATTAAATTAAAAAAATATTTAACCACAACCAACGTACTTACAAAAACAAGTGGAAATAAAGATAAAATGTTACTAAAATTACAATCTTAATTTTTTAAAGTAAATTATTTACGTGGATCATTTAAAATCAAATAATTGACTTTTTATCAAAATAATAAAACTACGATCGACATGCTTTACAGATGTTTGTCAACGATTAAAGGATTATGAAGTTAGTTTGGTGCAGTCATCTTTTTTTAATATTTTTTATAAGGTTGGAGGAGACATAAATCGTATTTTAATATTTATTTTTTTATTTTAATGTCTTGAAAGACTACAATAATAAATATATGATATTTTAGGTGTGCCTAGAGCAAATGGTGTTTTTGGTGACGCTTTAAACACCTGACCTCTTAGTTAAAAGTAGTAAAATACTAGAGTGCCTCTGGTAAGATTTGAACACTTGACTACTTTGTTAAGATAAGTGAGCAGCTAAATAGGACCTTTTTAGTAAGGCTTGAATAACAAATGATACCTCTCGAAAGGTTTGAATATCTGATTTCTTTATTGAGAATTGTAAGTCCAAGGTATTTCTAGTGAGACTTAAATACCCCATCTCTTCATTAGGAGAAGTGATCAATATCAGTTGTGATAAAGCTGGTGTTTGCTGTTTGGTGCGATGATCATTGAAGAATCAATTATTAGACACCTACTCAATCATTGATCCAAAATTTATCTTTATTTATTTCCCTGTGGATGCCCAATATAAATTCTCTCTTCCAATAGAAATTTCACTAAAAAAACACATCTCCCACAAGCAAATAAGATAGCCTTTCCTCCTCTAAAATGGCCACACACCTACTGAACACCCCACAAAATCCCCCTAAACCAAACAACATCATCAAATGGTATCCTCAACAATCAAACCAGATAGCCTTTTGGGCTCTACTAATTTTATCCATTTTCATCTATATTTCCATATTCTATGTCTTCAATCTCCAAATTTCCACTCTCCTTAGCACCACCAAGTTCTGGTTTTTCATTTCTAACACCCTCATTGTCATCATTGCCATTGATTTCGGCAATTTCTCTTCCTCGAAAAAAAATGATCATCCCTACGGCAAGTTCATGGCAAGTTTACATAGTCGAGAAAGTACTAAAGTTTACGTTAAAACGACATTCCATTGCTCAAGTTTCTGTCACAACATGGTCACAGATAAGTCTAATGTACATAGCCTTATGATCACTTCAACCAAAGATATAGTTTCTACTTGCTCCCCCACAATTGTTACCGAAAATAAATTAGATATTTTCGTAAGAGATCATAACTCAAGAAAGCCTAGTCATAGTTTTCGTGAGAAGCCACTACTTCTAGAATATGCTTGGAGTGAAGCTTGTGAAGAAGAAAAGATGGAAGCAACCATGGCTAAAATCGATGACCGATGCCAAAAGACGAGTCTTCTTCAACCAAAACTTGAGGAAAACCATAGTCATGTTGAAGAAAATGAGTTTTCAACTATGTCAAACGAAGAACTTAATAAAAGAGTTGAAGAGTTTATTAGAAGATGTAATCAGCAAATTCGACTCAGGGGTGGCTCTACTGGTAAGGCAGTTCCAGAATCTTAGGCCTCAATATATATATATATATAGAGAGAGAGAGAGAGAGAGAGAGAGTTTGATCTTGCCCAATAGAGGAAGGAGGTATCTCGAGTATGGTTCTCTTTTGGTGTCTTCTTCATATTTGTAAAAGCATATCTTGTTTTGAGTTTTAAGTAATCCTTAACTTAGTCTGTAAAATGAACTGAGCCAATTTTTGTTCTTGAACTTGACTCGAATATATAACTAACGGATCGACTTGAACTTGAGCATAAATGAGCAAGCTTGAGCTCGAGGACAAGCTCAGTAGTATAATAGAGCTGGAGCTCGAGCTCGAGAAAGCAAAGCTCGGCTCATGAACTCGTAATATTGACTCAAGATTAATTTAGCTCGGCTAGTATCCACTCGACTTGGCTTTATTAACTTTTAAAAACTTTATTTTGGATATTTAATTATTTATTACACAATAAGTTTATTTATTTTTTAGTAAAAAGTAGCAGTACCCATGTGTGATGCACAAGAAATAAAAAAGGTTTTGTTTTTGTTTTTTTTTGTCAAAAAATTGCAACAAACAAAAGCATGGAGGAAAAAAGAGAGTAGAAGAGAAAAGAATAATTACAGAGAAATTTTCTAATAAAAGAATTGCTAAATATTGGAAAACGAAGGTTTTTTGGTGGGAGATAGAACAGGTGAGAGAGTAGAGAGGATAACCGAAGAGATAGAGAGATATTGAACTGTCGAAGGGTAGCCCAAAGAATATGATTAGTGTTATGTTAGACATCTTTTTTTATTAGAAAAAGCATTTTCATAATAGTTTCATTTCTTAGAAAAAACCTAGTCGAAAAATCTCCGAAAATTTGCTCCGATCAAGTTCGCTAGTTTAAAGAGTAAGCTTGGCATTACGGGTCTAAACGAGAAAATGAAACAAGACTTTTGCAACCAATTAGCATACGGGCTTGTTTGCTAGTCGGATAAGGATAAACAGTATTAGTAATCACAGTACTATTAGTGCTCTCGCTATTAATCATCATTTGTATATCGGGGGTAGTTTTGAGATTACAAATGTTAATTCCAATTTTTTTTAGTGAGGGCGCTAATAATACCACCCTCCCCTTGGTATTAATAATAAGGGGATAATGATTTTATCTAGATAACTCGTGCTATTAATCCCGATCACCTATTGCGTACCAAACATCAGACAACTCGGCTTATTAATCCTATTTAACCTTAATTCTGACTACCAAACGATACCTACAACATTATATAATGCGCATTTTATTGGGCGATGGTTGGCGAGCCAGCAAAATGGATGGAGTATCGAATCCAGTCACTCCTAGGAAGATTTTTTCCACCACATGGTTAGAATGGAATAGAACTTTGACGGAATTTTATAAGCTAGTTTCTATTTTAGTTATAGTTATAGACGAGATCATGTGTATCAATGATTAGTCCAAAACATATGTATGTATATTGCCTAGTATAAATAATCAAGACTAATTCTTCCAGTGTAGTTTACTGGTGTGGGAGCTGGGAAGCTTTATTTGTTGGATCAATTTTGAACAGGAAAGAAATGGGGTAAAATTCATCTCTTTTTCAAAGTTTTTAACCTCAAAACTTTATTTTCTTTTTTTCAATAGTAAAAGACCACTTTTTGAAATATTATTCCAAAAATTTCATCATCTTCTTCGACAACTCCGACAACACATTTTAGATTTGAAAATCACGATTGTGCGTAACGAAATAGGTATCGACCTGCCCGGTTAGGTCGTGGGGGTTCGAGGCAACGCCCCCGAAAGGTAAATGAGTTTTTTGATTCATGAAATATGAAACTATAATGGATCTGTGCTGGGTTAAATGATTTTTCAGTTGGGACGAAGGAGGAGGAGGAGGAAAAAGAAGACACATGCTCATTAAGGGTATCACAATCATTTCATCCTTAAAAATGTCATTTTCTGATTAAAAAAAATATTAAACTAGAGGGATTATAAACTTTAAAAAGTTGACCGACATGTAATTTTATCAAAAAAAGTTTTACTTTTATTTAGAGCCCAAAAAATATTTATTGATAAAAAAAAGTGTCAATCTATATATTTTTGAGCCTTAATGTTTAATGTTTTGCCATTAGACTCGAATTGTCTAATACTAGATCTTCGTGTCCGTGCCTATGTCACGGTGCCAGTATATTTTATTTCGTCAATTGAAACGCCAACGTCTAAATAGAAAGTGCGATTTTAAAAAATGTTACAGTTGAGATGTACATTATTTCAAGTGGTAATTGAGCTTTATTGTGAGATTATATTAACGTAAGGTTAATGTTCTGTAAGGGGTAATGGTTTAAAAAATTAATCTCAGGGTGTGACTGCTCATAATATTAATTGTAGGGGGTAACTTTGTAACATGATAAGAGAAAATAGCGAGTTAAAAGTGGATAACTACTTTCACACATGTGAATATGAGAGTGAATCTCCACCATTAATTTTTTAAAGATAATTTAATCTCAACCTCTAAATAGCTTTAGTCAATTGCACATGTGTAAGAATGAGCTCTATTATAATATAGATTAGGCTCGGTGGGGGCTCAAACTTGTGAATCGTAAACAAGACCGGGTGGGGGGGTGGGAATTTCTACGTGATTCTTTAGTATTGGGGTTGGGATAAACAGTATTATTAATTTCAGTATTATTAATATTCTCGTTATTGATCCACATTCGTATTTCGAGAGTAGTTTTGAGAATACAAATATTAGTCACAATTTGTTTTAGCGAGGGTGCTTATAATACCACCATCCCCTTGCAATAATTAGCGTGGGGATAATGATTTTATACAGGTAGCTCGTGCTATTAGTCCAGACCACCTAATACGTACCAAATATCAAACAACTCGACTTATTAATCATATCCGACTTTAATCCTGGCTACCAAATAATATCTAATAGTCAAGCCTACACACCTTCTCGATAACTAGGCTCAAGCTTGTATAAGCTTGGCGTAATAAAAACAATTAAGTCGAGCTCAACCAAACCGATCTCAGCTCGATTGGCTCGATTATAGTGTTGGAAAATTGTGTTTTTATGAAAGAAAATTTTGCAATCTTGAGGCACAAATTTCTTTACGAGTCACTCGTGTAATGACAAGAATAATTGTGGAAGTGTGTTCTACTCCGTGAGAACATCAAAATCATATATTTATTTGTCCGATTTGGTATTTGGATAATAAGTTATGAGTGATTAAAGTGTAGTGTTGGAAGCAGGTTTGTTTCACATTGAAAAATAACAAAGGATAGCTTAAGTGGTTTAAATACAAGTACCTTATGTGTAAGGTGTAAGCTCGTGTAGCGTAGATACTCTCTCTCGCTTGCGCCCGCAGGGGAGATGGTGCAAATCATGGTTTAAATTAGCCTTTGTTCTATGGAACTCATGTACGATCGCGTCCTGCAGACACGAATTTCGAACTAAATTTCGTTTTTTCTATTGGCCTATATAAAGAGGTTGTTGTTTTCCACAATTCGAAAGACACAGTTTTTGACATCTTCCTAAACACTGTTGCATTTGCATCTTGATGAACGACGTCCTTTGGTTTCCTATTTTCGTTGGTGATTTTGTTTGGGCATAAATTCAGTTCGTCAGAATCTTAAGCGCAAAGATTTCCTGGTGTCGCCATTATATCGTGGGAGATAGACGCCCGTAGAAACTTCAAGGCACTTACAGGGATGAGACTAATTTGTTTTAAGGAAATTGTGTTCAACATAGACCTCGGACCAGCAGACGTTGGTTCTGCTTCAGTAGCCTTTTGACTACACTAGTAAGCTTTGCAACAGCTCCAGTGTACTCCAGAAGCAGACTTGGTGCACACTAGCAGCAGACTTCGTACACACCAGTAGATTTTGATGCACACTAAAACTCTTCACTAGCTTAGCACATCATCAACCTTTGTGAAGCCATGTACACTAGCAGACTAAAAGCAATAATATATTAATTGTTTCTTTATTCTGTAATTGTATACATTTCTTTATTCTGACAAACATTAAAATTATTTCCAAGAGTTCAAGGGTTTATTTGATATATTTGAAAGCTTGAAGGCAAGATTCGAAGCTATTTAGAAATTTGGAGGAGTTAAAAGTGAGTTTTAGCAAAGATGTTAAATTTTGGGTGCCTAAACTGTATAGCTGTCAACTGGGCCGGGTTAGCTTGGCACAAGTCCAATGTGTTTGGCTTGACAACGGGCCAGACCGATAATATGTCGGGCCTTGAAAACCTCAAGCCCAACCCAACCCATCTCCGGGCCTATCGATCAAAAAAATATTTATTTTTATTCCAAACTAAATAAGAAAACCAAATACCTTTACATATTTACATTATACTATTTATACACAATGATGTCATCATGCATCACCGAGATTCCCACAGACAATCAAACCTTATTCCTTCCAGTTATTCAATAGAATTGACTTGGACCTGCTGTATCAATTAAGTATGACTGTACGAGTAATTGAGCAAACAATCCAACCTTATTCCTTCCAGTTATTCTGACCTTCTGGGTAACAGGATGTCCTCGCAGTCACAGTAACATAACAAATTAACAACATATAATCACAACTCAATACAAATAATTTTAGGAGGAATCAGACTCCTCAAGAGGGCTTTCGGGCTTTTAAAAACCGCTTTCAATGATCGGGTCGGCCAGAAAGGCTCGAGGTTTTTTGGGTCATCAAATGTGAAGCCCAGTCCCTTGAAAAATCGAGGAGGTTGGACCAGGCTCAATTTTGACAGCTCTAATAAACTATGAAGAAGGTGATCGCTTCTTCAAGGAAAGGGGACCGCATTCGGCCGGCTTAGCTTCAACGTGTTTTGATAATTTTATTTTGGGTCTTTAACCGTTTTGTTGTTTAGGTATTTTTAGGGTTTTAATTTCCTTTTAATTATGGTTTTTTCCTAACATTTAGCTTTAAAAGTTTCCTTTTTAATAATTTTTTTTCCCGACAAAAATTGTGATTTATTTTGTAAGCCTTATATAAATGCATTCTTAAACATTGTTTTAGTAGGTTAGTTGATTAATAAAATTGAGTTGATTTTTTGGATAGAAAATTATGTTCTTATTTGAGTGTTCTGGATTGGAAGCTCAGTTTATAAATATCGTGAATTCACTTTTTATTATTGAATTCGACTTAACTGTTGAAGAATCATCCCTATACTAGTGTTATTCACAATGCCCAAATTCACGTTATCTTAAGAGCGTTGGGTCGCGGAGTCATTTGTCTTAAAACCTTTTTAAGAGATCTTGGGTTCCCATCATATTTCCGTGTATTATTTCTAACATATAGTCCCCAATTCTTAGGACTTGTTAATTTCTATATTGAATTTTGACTTAGATTAGAGCAATAATATAATGTTACAAACAACTCAAATGAAAGGTACTCGATCATATACTAATACTATTGATAAATCCTTAAATAGCAAAATCAACACGTAATTACAATATACTATCCATTAGTATGCATAGTTAATTACACCGTGTCAAAGAGAACTTCATTGCTGTCAAAAATGTATACTATATTAAAGCATATGCTTAAATATCAATTTGGTCACCTTACTTTCGCCCAAAATTTATTAAGCTAACTCTACTACATTTTTCGTCAAAATAGTCATTGTACTTAACAATTGTAATCACGTTCATCATTCTGTTAGTCTACAGGTAACGACAGTGTAATTTTTTGATGATAACTCGAAAGTACCCTTATTTTCGCATGTGCAAGGCACGTTAAACACACAGTCTGAGCTCACAAAGATAATCCATATCTGATAATCGAGCTCAAACAAAGACTGAGCTGAAGCTAAGAAAACGAAGACGGAATTCTCGTATCCATCGAAGACAAAGAACACGAGCCACCATTGAGCACGAACAATTGAAGGCTGAAAGGTTTGATTCTTAATCGATCTCATTTCTACCATGTCGAGTAGTTCAAGTCGAGGTATTTGAAACCCTAATAACTCAAATCATACGATTGAAGAAAGATTATGTGATTGTGGTAAAAGGGCTCGTATGTGGACATCGTGGACTGCGGAACATCCTGGGATGAGGTTTTTTGATAGCCCAAATTGGAAGGTATGCGATTCTCTTAAAAAAAATTGGTTTTAATTTCGAGAATTGGTTTTCAATTGATTGCCCAAAATTAGTTTTTGTTATTGGTAATTAGTTATTGGTTATTTATTTTTGGTTTTTGATTTTAATTTCCCCAATTGGTTTTCAATTCCTACTATCAGAATTGTTTTTGATTATTGGTAATATCTGCTTGGTGTCTTGTTTTTTGGTTTTAATTTCCGGAATTGATCTTCAATTTATTGCCAAGAACTTGTTTTGGTTATTGGCTATTGGTTTGGTTTCTTAATTTTTGGAATTAATTTCCAGAATTGGTCAGCTAGTTGGTTGCCCATATTTCAATTTTCATAATTGGTTATGCTTGTTTGTTCAATTGATTGTAGCAGGATGATGAAAAAAGGTGTCGTTACTTTGCTTGGTTCGACCCTCCATTGAATCAAAGAGCAAGAGAGCTACTTAATGATTTTAAGAAGAAGGAGGGTGAGATGAAGATAGTGTTGTCTAAGCTTGCAAGTACAAAAATCAAAGTAACAAATTTGAAGGCAGAGGTTGGAAGATTGATGGAAGAGAATGCTATTTTGAAGTCAAAATTGAAGGAGAAGAATGCCAAAATGTCAAAATGTTTGTGGGTTATTAGTTTAGTTGTAGTAAGTATAAGTGGTCTCTTATTGTGCCAGAATGACAAAATGTATCACCAATTCATGTTGCCTTAGATTATTTTGATGTAATATTCCTGTTTTGATGTAATATGATTTTGTGGACATGGTCTGAAATTTTCTTGTGTTGGTAATGATGATGAACATAGGCCTTGTATTTGAACCTTTGTGTTGAGTTTTAATAGACCAAATGGAACAATGTCTCTGTCCATTTTTGTATTTCCATTCCAAACATATATTTAAACCAAATTGCTAATGAATTTTTGTGTTGATTGAAAGTTGGTAAACAAATTCATTGGACATCCTGTAATAGACCAAATGGAACAATGTCTCTGTCCTTGTTTGTATTTCCATTCCAAACAGATGCTCAAACTAATATTTCCATTCCAAATTGATATTTAAACCAAATTGCTAATGAATTTTTGTGTTGATTGGAAGGTTGGTAAACAAATTCATTGGACATCTTGTAATAGACCAAATGGAACAATGTCTCTGTCCTTGTTTGTATTTCCATTCCAAACAGATGCTTAAGCTAATATTTCCATTCCAAATTGATATTTAAACCAAATTGTTAATAGTTTTCAACTGAAAGGCCAAAGCTAAAAGCAAAATGGATAACAATTATGTAATATAATTGCACAACAAATAAAAGCCAAAAACACTGTCATTACCAAAAACATTATCATTATATCAACATTCTGTCATTTTTACAAGTGACATAATGGACAATAGTCAAAGCCAAAAACATCATGGCTTGATTTGCATACACCCCAAAAAAGAAACTCTATCCCCTGTTTTACAGTTAAAGTAGCAAAAACATCATGGCTTGATTTGCATACACCCCAAAACAGATACTCTACCCCCTGTTTTACAGTTAAAGTACCAAAAACATCATGGCTTGATTTGCATACACCCCAAAAAAGATACTCTACCCCCTGTTTTACAGTTAAAGTACCAAAACATAGTCAAAAACTCTCAAAACACACTATCAACAAGTCAATCAATATCTATAAACTGTCCATTGGTCTTCTGACAATTCTTTGCAAAGATGTTGTTCATATTCCTTTGTGATCTTCTAATCTGTACCCCTTTCTCCAATTTAACTCTTTTAACACTCTGGGGTCCCTAATTGAAAGACAGACAATAAAATGTTAACAACATTTACAAATCAATCACAAGTTAATCACAAATATTCATAGAACAAAAATGATTTACCTGACTTGGTTGACTAGCAAATCTTATATTCCCTCTTGTTTGCCTAGCTCCCTCAGCAACAATTGGTTGGCTTTCTTGAGTCATGACTTGTGTATTTCCACTCCCTGGTTGCTGCCTTGCTACTTCCCCTACCTGCCTTGCCCCCTCTCCAACAACCCGGTTCTTTGCCTAGCTACTTCCCCTACACGCCTTGCCCCTCTCCAACAAGTTCGCCTTAGCTACTTTCCCTACCTGCCTTGCCCCCTCTCCAACAACTGCTTGATGCCTAGCTACTTCCCCTACCTGCCTTGCCCCCTCTCCAACAACTGCTTGCTTCCTAGCTTTGACAAGGTTCTGCCTTTGCTACTTCCCACATGCCTTGCTCTTTCACCACAATAATGGTTCCTATTTATAACACAAGAAAAAATTAAGCCAATGTAAACCGAAAGAAAAAAACCTAAGGAATTATAACAGTTCACGAATAACAATTTTACCTGACTTGTTTGAGTCCTGACTTTTGTATTTCCACTCATTGGTTGTTGTCTTGCTCCTTCACCAACAGCTGGTTCCTGCCTTGCTACTTCCCCTACATGCCTTGTTCCTTCACCACTAACTGCTTCCTATTTATAACACAAGCAAAATTAAGCCAATGTAAACTGAAAGAAAAAACCTAAGGAATTTAAACAGTTCAGAATAACAATTTAACCCGACTTGTTTGAGTCCCGACTTTTGTATTTCCACTCCTGGTTGTTGTCTTGCTCCTTCACCAACAAATTGGTTCCTATTGATAACAAGTAACAATGCTCAAAGAAGGAAAAAACCATAATATATAGCAGGTAAACTAAAAAAATAACTTATTTACCTGAGAAGTCCCATCAGTTTCCAATTTATTTTTGAGGCAACCTCTCTTATTGTGCCCAATTCCATTACAAATTATGCATCTCATTACCCTACCTTTCCTTGATAACCCGGTTTACGTGGAGGAGGACGACCTTGGCGATCCCTTTCCTCTTCATGTGCAGCCTTTAATCCTTAATTTTCTAGGTCCTGCCGGCTTTGGCATTTTCCTATTTAGTTGTATCATCATAGGTTTCTTGCTTGACTTTGCCCATCGATCTTCACCACCGATTGGACTCAAAGAATATGCATAAGCTTTTAAAAATGTTGATTTCGGTAACACTCATCCAAGTATTTTTCGGGCCTTTCACCTTTTGGAGTATGGCAAGAATTGCATGGGTACAAGGGATTCCACTAAGCCGCCATCTTCTACAACCGCAACTCTTCCTATCAATGTTTACCACATAACCCTCTTTTTATACTCCACCTCAAACTCTCCATTTCCATTATAGATTGAGTTCCAAAACCTCACATCTTCTTTGTTTTTCTCCAATACTTTTATGATAGCAGGACAATACTCATCATAATGTCTCATCATCCATGTTCTTCTTTTCTCCAACCTAGCCATCATATACAACCTGATTTCTTCTAACATATATATGATTGGCTTGAATCTAAACTCAACAATGGTTCCATTAAAAGCTTCTGCCATGTTATTCTCAACATTATCAACCTTAATATCAGTCCTAAAGAAGGCCCTGCAGAATTGCCCTAGGTCTCTTTGCATCAACCCATAATATGCTGCCTCATCAACCTCTTTCAGTTTATCCAATTCCTTCTGCATTTGAGTCTCATTACTTGCATAAGCCACTGCCCAAAAACATTTTCTCAGCTCACCTCCTTGAACTGCTTCTTCCAGCTTTGTAAATATGTCTAGCACAATTTCTATGCTCAACAAAGGTAGAATCTCATGTACGCCTCCATCGACCCTTATGTTGATCGAGATCACACCCATCCATCACCACTCCTTAAACCCAAGTCTTCCTTTAATAGTTCAATAAACCACTTCCAATTTTTTTGTTCTCAACCCGAACCACGGCCCATGCCACAGAAACATCGATTATTTCCATCCCTCCCTATTGCAACAAGTAATTCCCTTTACAAACCCCTTTCAAAAAGCATCCATCAAGGCCTAAAAGGCCTACTACACCCATTCAAAAACCCCTTCTTCAATGCACCAAAACATATGTATATCTTATCAAAATAGTATTCCCCAGTAGTTGGATGAACCCATTTATCTATCTCAATAGTGCTCTGCTCATTTCTTCTTTTTAACTCTTTTCTGTAATCCCAAAGTTTGGCATAGTGCCCATCAAATGATCCCATCTCTTCACCAAGAACCCTAGCCCTAGTTCTTAAGCACATACTCATACTCACATCTAATCCATGTGTATCCAACACCTCTTTTTTAAACTGTTTTACTTTCCATTTAGGGTTACTTAAAATCTTTTCATGATACATTTTAGCTAGCCATGCAACACTACAACATCTGCTCTTAAAGCTCTTTCCACATTGATGGACTGGACAGAAAGTTTTAATCTGAAATGTAGTTTCATCACGAATAGTGCTAGCCCAAACCTCCCATGTACAAACATCTGAATTAACACACTTTGCATGTACCCTTTTTTTTTATCATTTACCATAAATCTTATGTCATACCCATTCTTGCAGCCATAATCCCTAATTGCATCCCTACATTCCTGGACATTAGTGAAAGTTTCATGCAAGCTGAAATTTCTATTCTTCATATCACATTTAGGGTTATACATAGGGAACTTTTTTCTCACATCTTTCTGTACACTATCATCATTTTCATCTTCACTGCTACTATCAGAATCAGGAGAAATCAACATCCCTCTCATCAAACACCATCTCAGAATTTTTAAGATTATGGACTACTAATTGTTTGTCATCCTCACCACCAATTTTAGATGTACCCTGTTCAGCAAAATTATGTGTAAACCCTCTCCTCTTAATTCCAAAAGACTTTTCATTCATACCCCATTTGACATTATCCTTGGTCTTGAAGGAAATCACATTCCTCCTAGCAGTTAGTAACTCATCATCATTGAGGTTTTCTAGGTCCTCATCTTCCAAACTAAATTCAGAATCATCATCCCCACTATCTTCAGACCCAAGATAATCAACATCACTATACATCTCATATTCTGGTTCCCTATCATCATGTAAAATGTAAATTTCAATCTGTCTTAATTCTTCAGCAACTTTCATGAACATCTCCCAATCCCTAGGGGTATACAATGCCCTAAGCCCTGTGTCATTAGGATTTGAAACAATTGTACGATAAAAAATGGAAGTCACATGAGAATGCCCTAGCTCACTTTCTACTCTACCCTTTAACCCAGAAAATGAGATGTCTTTCATATCTAACTCATCCCAATAGTGCTCCTTCCCCTGATATCTACCAAACATTTCTTTGAGAAATTCACCCCCATAATGACACTTTACAGAAATTTTCATTGTGCCCTGAAAGTTTAATACAATAAGATGAGGGGACCATAATAATCAGACAAAACCAAATATTTAATATAATACAAAAATTTTTTAAAAAACAAAGTAGTGGAGGACCAAGCATAATATAAAAAAAATCATGCACACAATAGTGGGGGACCAAGCAAGATTGTAAAACATAGTGGGGGACCAAACAAAATGACTAACAAAAGCCCTCATATGCAGAACAAATTCACAAAATAAATTGACAAAAAAAATCACAAAAAATCATGTTTACTCTCACTATATGCAAGCAAAATCTTAATCTTTTTTAATGACATCAAAATCGAATAAAACTAACCAATGTTTCAATTAAAACCCTATTATGTAACACAAATTAGGATTTTTTTCAAGAAACCCTAATTTTTGTTACGGCCTCGTAACATATTTAAAACAGTCAAAAAAATTAGGGTTTTTGTATGCTCACCTTCAATCCTTCGTGATTTCAGCCAGTTGATGAACGATTAGTGTAAGTTGCCTTCAATCCTTCGTGATTCCCTTCGTGATTTCAGCCGGTTGAGAAATTTTGAGTTGAAGTCAATTGTTTGAAGTGAAGTGTCGAAGGATTTGGGTTACTTCCCTTAATCTGATTCGTAATTTCTGCTCATCACGTGCACGACATGTCTCTATGTATAAGGGCATTTATGACATTTCCATGATTTCCGTCCACTAAATAGACGGAAAATACATATGGTGACCTTAGTGATTACAATTGTTAATTACAACAACTATTTTGACGAAAAATTTAGTAGAGTTAGCTTAATGAATTTTTGCCGAAAGTAGGGTGACCAAATTGATATTTAAATCTAAAGCATATTAGTATAGTATACTATATACTCCCACTATCCCTAAATTATTGTTGTGATTGACCCGACAGTCCGACACAAGAATTAAGAAAAATTAATTGATTTGTTATAAATATTATTACAGTATCTAGTTTTTTTTTTTTAAATTCATGTGTTCAACTATTATTAAAGTAGTAGGAAAACACATGACTAAAATAGTAAAAATAATTTTCTAAAAAAACCGTATATATTCACGACAATTTTTTGGGTATTACAAATAACCCCTTAAGTATAAGTTGAGTTTGAATTACCCCCTCAACTACCAATTGTAGCAATGTGCCCTCCTCAGCTATCACATTTTCTATAATCACATTTTATGTTTAGGCACTATCGTTTGGGTTGACAAAAAATGCGCACCTAAGCAACCATCTTTACATATTTGTCTTGACCATAATGTCATTTAAATACTTTAAGTGGCTATTTTACCATTGACCAAAAATAACTAATTTTGTATATTGATGAATTACATATTTTTTTAAAAAGGGAAACATGAACAGTATCCTATTAGATTTTATTGATAGGAAAAAAAATAATAATGTGACATCCCGACCCGGACCCCAATGCGAGATCCCGAATCGTGCCGTCCAAATAGTCAATAACACAAGCATGCGCAAGTAGGATTATAAAATTCATGTGGCGCAACATCGCATACGAATAACAACTCGGCTACACTTGGCCGGAAAAACAACTTAATATAAACAAGTCATCGGCGTTACAGTAGGAACCCAACAACTACTCCTACAATTTTAATACATGCTTATAAAAACCTCAACGGCCACAACATGCCGGAGACAACAACAACATTACTATTTAAAAGAGCTTTAGCGGAAGAAACTGAAGTGAACCATTAACATATAAACAAGCTCGACATATAAGTCGGCACACAAAAGATATTAAGTATTAAGTTATTAAGTTTACTACAACAACAACAAAACCCCAAAGTCAAGTCTAGATGACTTGCTTCCCAACGTCCTTGCCAAAAATAAAAGACTAACTACCAAAAGTCCAAAAGAGCAACCTTGAGCTCACAAGCAACCAAACGTGATATAGCGAGTCTATCGTGGACCGTCTCCTCGGCTCGGATCTAAGGAAAACAAAGCAAACAAATAGGATAAGTCGAAAGACTTAGTAAGTTACTAAAAATGCATGTTCATGTTATATCATGACTTTGATCACAATTATGACTCATATTATTCATATAACACTTAGCACATTTTTCATGTAAGTGCGGAAGTAAATCATACAAGTAGGATATGATATAGGCACAGCCGCTTCGTAGCTCCTGCAAAACAATTTGTTAACCCAATATCGTGACTACGATGCTCGTGAATTCGCATCGATATACCGAACTCCGCCGGCTAATAGCAGCCAGTGACGCACGTATTGTTACGGCAAAGGGGCTACTTCCCCATTGCGGCCTACAATGGAGGGGTGTGTGAGGTCCCAGGTACGGCGATGCATAGCGAGCACGAATCTCACAATTCGTGAAGGCTATACATCGTCCTACCCTGACATAAAAATCAAACCAAATAGCGCCAGCTGGACTTAATGCAATGCACAAGTAGATGTTTACTCGTTAAGACCAAATAATGATCGAATTCGACAAGAGCGAACTCGACCGACCAAGTAGGGTATAAATCTCTACAATAATTCATGTCAAGGCAATTAATTGCTCATAACCAAATAATCAACTTAAAATTGAGTAAACTTGACCAAACGGTGTCCAAACTTCGTAGGGATTGAAATTAGAGTTTAACATGTTCAAATCTTCCCTAGAGTCGACTCCGTTGAGTCTTTACTAAAAATTCCAAATTCCGGGTAATTGAAGCTATGTGCTTCGTAACTCAACCTAGGCCATTACTAAGCTCATCTAGGTCATAAATTCATCAAGGCATTATAATGTGATTCATGTTCATCATAGAGTCCAATATTGAGGATATAACACATAACAATTTTCACAACATATCACATAGGCATAAATTAGGGCATTCTCATATAACAACACTTCCATCAACAAACATAATACATGTTTCTAACATGTTCAAGACCTTAAATAGACGAGATGAAAGAATAATATAAACTTCCAAAGGCAAGAAATCATCCTATACATGCTCCTAGCAAGTTCATACTTTTAAAATACAAGTGGAAGGCATAGGAAGCAATTATGTATCCTCATTGACCTCATACATCATAAACTTTGTTTCCTTAGGGTCAATGAGAACTAGAACAAGGAAGAAAGGAGGTAACTTACCTAGCTTGAGTGAAAACTCAAGAGAATCAAAATCCTAACGGTGAAGTCGTTCCACCCGTCGCATACGTCAAGAATCCGAAGTTTGGCGGCAATCGGACGGTTGGATCTTCGTAGATCGGAGGAAGAAGAAGCTAGGGCTCAAAACTTCAAGCCCCCAACTCTCTCTCTCTCTAATATGTAAGAAGGAGGAGAAGAAATGAGAGGATTTACTGAAGAATGCAAAGAGTTTGGGTATTTATACCCCCAAAATGAGGAGGGCACAAAAGACATTTCTCAAGTACAATTAGTAGAGATTAGGGGTAATCAATCACTAATCTAACCTTAACTAACTTCCAACTAATGTTAGGACATGATTAGGGCTAAGTATGGGTGGTTAGGATGGGTTTAGAGGGGGTTTAATGAGGGTAGGATTGGTATTACACGTCAAAACACAAAACAGGGGAAAATCCCGTAAGTGTGTATCTGATGTTGAGGCGGGCGCCTCAACATTCTCCAGGCGGGCGCCTCATCTTCTGAGCCCATCTCCAGATTTTGTTCATTTTGTAATTGCTCCCAGAACTTGAGGCGGGCGCCTCACAAGATGCCAGGCGGGCGCCTGGGCTTCTGGACCTTCTTTATGTCCTCAAAACTTGGTCTAAACATGTCCTAAATGGTCCCAACTTATGGGCAACCATTATAAGGTCTAACCCAACCCTAAACAAGTCGGAAACGCACCCAAACAACATCCGGAACAAGGTAGAACAAGGCTCAAATCATGCGACGAATGATTAACGAATCAAACACCAATCAAACTAGGATAACTTGGACATGAAAAAGGCTTGTTTCAACATGGTTATGACCTGAATACAAAGCCAAGAACTCAACGAACACTTCTCACGACGAAATAGAAGCAAAACGAGCAACGAGGGAAAAATCGCTAAGGCCAAAACAAAGTAGTCGAACTGGCGATATAACAAACAAGCTTACATGATTCTAAACATGTTAAGAGCTTCATGAATGACTTATGAATGATTCTAAAACATTTATAAACTAAGTAAACATGCTCACAAACAACAAGAAAACAAGAAGACAAGCATACAATGCACATGTAAGAATACGGGGTGTTACAAATAAAGTGGGGGACAACCGACCTTAACCCTGGGAAAGGGGTTGGGGGGGGACAAATGGACGTAACCTCGAACAAAAACATAGGGCTTAAAAAGAAGAAAAAATTCCTCAAAAAAATACAATTTAGAAATCCTAATGTAGGGAGTATCCATCATGTTAAGGTTTATAGTCCCGCAACACCGAAGGGGAAATATAATCAACAAAAATATCTTAAGATGGTCGTGAATCTCAAATGAGCATTTTTCATCAACTCAAACATCAATGTCTGAAGATCCGATAGAAAATTTGATAATTGAGAGCACACATTGCTTAAATTAATAATTGAAGAAAGCAATTTAAACTTGATCCTTAGTTGATGAAGGTTATCTATAATTTACCCATGTTTTTTTTTTTGGAAGAAACATAAAAATAAAAAGTAGAATAATAATTTTTCACGGGTGCTAAATACAGCACTCGCGAATGTTAAATACAACACGTGGATTTTTTTTCTCCAAATTTCCTCAGAATTGAATCACAAATTACCCATGATTTCTTTGAAGATCTTCTTGTTGCTTTTTAAGGTTTAGCACACAAAAAAAAAAGAAAAGAAAAAATTACAAGGCTGGTTTACTTTTTAAAGTTTCTAACCCTTCTAGTCTAGGTTTTTTTTTTCCAATCGGAAAAGGACACTTTTGAGGACGAAATGACTACAATACCCTTAATGAGTCTGAGGCGCGTTACGTTTTTGTATCGCAGTTCAAAAATACCGAGTTAAATTTATGAACCGCGATGCGATTAGAATATGAAATTAAACTATTGAAACACGGTGCAAAAATTAATACAATGAAATTTATGAACTACGATTCAAAAATAGATTATGAAATTAAACTTTGAACGACGGTGCAAAAGTTAATGCAATGAAATTTATGAACCGCGATTCAAAAATAGACTAGGAAATTAAACTTTGAACCGCGATGTAAAAATTAATGCTATGAAATTTATAAACCCCGATTCAAAAATAGACTAGGAAATTAAACTTTGAACCGCTGAGCAAAAATATTATCTAATTCATTTTTGCATCCTGTAACAAAAGCATAAATACACAGTTTACGTCCTCCACCTTCTTCTTCCATCTCCTCCGTCGTAAGTCTTCTTCTTCCTCCTCCTCCTCCACCTTCGTCCCAATTGAAAAATTATTCAACCCATACAGATCAATTATAGTTTCGTATTTTATAAATCAAAAAATTCGTTGCGCACAATCGTGATTTTCAAATCCAAAGTGTATTGTCGGAGTTGTTGAAGAAGACGATGGCATTTTTGGAACAATCTACTATCTAGTCTCCACTATCTGCTATCTGCTATCTGCTATCTACTATCTACTATCTACTATCTACTATCTACTATCTACTATCTACTATATCTACTACTACTATAAAAGTCTAGGTTGTTTCTTACAACTTAATGTATGGACAAAACTAACCATGCACCCAGTGTTCTAAAACTCCCCGCCTAGCTCCGCCTAGGCGCTAGACCCCTCTCTACCGCCGCGACTTTCTTAGTCGTCGCCTAATCGACCAAGTCGGCGTTTACGCCAAACCTCGTCGACCTTAATTTATTTTTGTAATTTTGATTTTGTGGCATGCGGTGACTAAAGAAGGAAGGGGGGCGAACTGGAGAAGGAATGGTTAGTTGTAATGGTGAGGCAGAGAGGAAGGTAATGGGGGGTGAACGGGAGTAATATCTTTTTTGTTTTTAGTTCTAAATTTGGCTGGTTTATTGTTTTGGGGTTGTTGAGAATTGAGATTAATGGTAAGTTTGTATATTTTTGTTCATTTTATAAATATAGACAAGTGTTTGATAAAATGACAAACATAAAAAAAAATTAAATTTGTATTAATTGTGTTTGATCTTTGATGTAAATTATAAAAAAAATAGTAATTATGCCTTAATTCTAGGCCCCAACTAGTCCCCTAGGCGCTAGGCGCTAGTGTGCCGCCTAGCGGCCGGCTAACGATTTTTAGAACCTTGCATGCACCTAATAATCATCCACGATAGAAATAAGGTTAAACAAGTAAAATTTGTCATACGTAGAAAATAATGTATAGAAATAAATAACCCTAGATTTAATAAACTATTTACCATTAATTATTGCTAAACAAATAAATTTGCATGAGCTAATCAATTCTTTGAAGGATGAAATTGAATTTGGTCCATCAACTTATACCTAACTTTAAATTAGATCATACATTTTTTTAATTATATTCATTTTGTCTCATATGTTGATTTTTTTTTTTTTTGTCATATTCTCTCTTTGTGTCATATTCTCTCTTTGTGTCATTACAATTACAAATGTCATATAATATATTTGAATATCACAAAAATACACTTACTCAGTTAAGAGGAAAAATAATATAATTTACCTTTTTAAATTTGTTTAACATTTGCTACGGTAAAATTTTGACTACGACAAGCAACCTTAAAAGACTATCATATTGGTCTCTAAGTTATAGATCTTACTAACAAATCTTTATTCAGTTAATTAATTAACTTTTGTTATGACCATATTTATCTTTCTATATAAAAGTGTGAGTGTTTTCTTACGTATAAATTAGTGTACAGGCAACAATAAAGATAATCAACCTTAAATCTAGTTTTTAAAAAAAATGTATGGACGAAACTAACCATGCACCTAATAAACATTCAAATTAAAATTAAGGTTAAACAAATAAAATTTTTCATTAGTAGAAAATAACATATAGACATAAATAACCCTAGATTTAATAAACTATTCACTATTAATTATTGCTAAACAAATAAATTTGCATGGGCTAATCAATTCTTTGAAGGATGAAATTGAACTTAGTTCCTTAACTTATACCTAACTTTAAATTAGGTCTCACCTTTTTAAATTATATTCATTTTGTCTCATATGTTGATTTTTTCTGTCATATTCCATCTTTGTGTCATTACCATTACAAATGTCAAACAATATTTTTGAATATCATAAAAATACACTTACTCAGTTAAGATAAAAAAAATAATATGATTTATCTTTTTAAATTTGTTTAATATTTGTTACTGTAAAATTTTAACTACGACAAATAACTTTAAAATACTATCATATTGGTCCCTAAGTTATAGATCTTACTAAGTAATCTCTATTCAGTTAACTAAATAACTTTTGTTATGACCATATTTCTCTTTCTATATAAAAGTGTGGGTGTTTTCTTACGTACAAATTAGTGTATAGGTAATAATAAAGATAATCAACATTAAATCTTGTTTAAAAAATAACAAGAAAATTTTTAGGTAATCAACCATAGATTTTGATGTAATGTTTATAAAATACTTCAAATTTGTTCTGGTGAAATTTAGATAACATTACTAGAGGTGTATGATTTTTTTTAAACTATTGTAATAGATTTGTTGGTGAGTGTCGAGATATTAAACAAATCGGTGGAGAGTTTACTAATTATCAGTGAACAAACCAAGATAAATGAGTTTAAAAAAAGAGAGCTATTGTTTAAGATGATGAAGAAAACAATGGAAAACACATTTTATGAATATGTACATTTTGTCGAAGAAGAAAGCAAAAATTTACAGTTTTCTCCCTTTAATATTTGAATGCTACAAGTAACTCTAAAGGCTAACATATTGGTACCTAAAAAATACCTCCAATCAATTAATTAGGATTTTCACTTTCCTTTAAATATTGAAATTTTCGAATAAACCCTTAAATGTTAAAGTAAGTATGTTGTCTATAGTTATTTCATTTTGTAATATATATATATATATATATATATATATATATATATATATATATATATATATATATATTAACGTTGAAGTAAGCATGTTGTTTTCTAATTAATCACTACTAATAATATTTACACATTCTTCTGTTTCCCTTTGTATGGTTTATTACCATATTTAATATATTACATAAATTGTAGAGCTGGGAGAGAGAGAGAAGAAGAAGTTTGAGAGATAGATAAAAAAATGAATTATTTTTTCTTAGAAACTACAACAATTGTGAGAGTGAGTAATAAGTATATTAACCTTACATCTTGAGATTGTGTTTTCAATATATTTCACAATTTTTATGATGAAATTGATGCAGATATTACTAAAGTTATATGTATTTACTTAACTATAATAACATATTTGATAATGCGTATAGAGATACTTAGGAAATCATTGATGTGTTTAGTGATTATCAGTGAACAAATTAAAAAGAAATGAGTTACGAAAAGAAGCTATACTTTCAATACGATGACAAAAAAAATGAAAAATACAGTATTTGTTGGAGAAGATAGCTAAAGTTTACAGTTTATTGCATTGAATATTTCTACTATTACAAGTAGCCTTAAAATGAAGATATTGATACCTAACAAACCACTAATCAATTAACTAAACAATTGTTGTTAGGATTTTCACTATCCTTTCATTGCAGAGAATTTTTAATAGACCCTCATATGTTAAGAAATATACAGAAACCCATAGATACATATTAATGTTAAAGTAAGTATATTATCTTTGATTATTTTATTTCTTAATATGAATATATAACTTCTTAAAAATAAATATAAAATGTACTATTAATCAATTATCTTCAAATTAACCATATTATGAATATTTATATTTTTAGAATAAGGTCACTGTAACACCCCGTATTCTTGCATGTGCATTGTATGCTTGTCTTCTTGTTTTCTTGTTGTTTGAGAGCATGTTTACTTAGTTTATAAATGTTTTAGAATCATTCATAAGTCATTCATGAAGCTCTTAACATGTTTAGAATCATGTATACTTGTTTGTTGAATCTCCGGTTCGATCGCTTTGATTTTGGCCTTAGCGATTCCCCTCGTTGCTCGTATTGCTTCTATTTCGACGTACGAAGTGTTCGTTGAGTTCTTGGCTTTGTATTCAGGTCATAACCATGTTGAAACAAACCTTTTTCATGTCCAAGTTATCCTAGTTTGATTGGTGTTTGATTGGAGTTTGATTCGTTAACCATTCGTCGCTTGATTCGAGCCTTGTTCTACCTTGTTCCGGGTGTTGTCCGGGTGCGTTTCCGACTTGTTTTGAGTTGGGTTAGACCTTAGAATGGTTGCCCATGAGTTTGGGACCATTTAGGACAAGTTTAGACCAAGTTTTGAAGGTTCAGAAGCCCAGGCGCCGCTGTGGCACCCGCCCCGCCTCAAGTTAAGGAGCAATTACAAAATGAGCAGAATCAGGAGAGAGCCTCAGCAGTTGAGGCGCCCGCCTCAACATCAGGTACATTTACGGGATTTTTTCCCCTGTTTTGAAGTTGAACGATTTCTACACCTAAACCCCCTATCTAAACCTATCCTAAACCTCCCTAACCCTCCTCACTTAAGTCCTAACATCCCTAACTAGTTATAATGATGGATTAAGAGTGCATTAGTGATCATTAAGCCACAAAATCAGATTAGAAAAGAGACCACATTGGCTTGACACATGTCCCACTCAACATTTCACCTCTTATAAGCCACAAATCAGCCATTTGACTTCTCATTTGCTGAGAGCATTCCCAAAAACGTGAGAGAGAGTTCTTGAGAGTTCTCCCATGGCTTCTTGAAGCTAATCCCTTGGTCTTCCCTCATCCATTCTCCATTTGCTCAAGACACCTTCATCAAAAGGATAGTGCTCAAAGAGTAGAGCATTTCCATCCGATCAAACTTCTCATTTGCTTTCTTTGGTGTAGATCATGTAAGTTACTCTTCTTCTTCTTCTTCTTTTAGTTCTCATTGAACCCTAAGGAAACAAAGCCTATGGTGATTGAGGTCAATGAGGACACTTATATGCTTCCTATGCTATCTTCTTGTATTTTGAAATTATGAGATTGCTAGGAGCATGAATAGGATGATTTCTTGCCTATGAATGTTTATAATACTCTTTCATCTTGTCTATTTAAGGTTTTGAACATGTTAGAAACATGTAATATATTTGTGATGGAAGTGTTGATATATGTGAATGCCCTAGTTTATGCCTTCATGATATGTTGTGAAGTTGTTATGTGTTCTATCCTCAATATTGGACTCTATGATGAACATGAATCACATTATAATGCCTTTGTGAATTTATAACCTAGATAAGCTTAGAAATGACCTAGGTTGAGTTATGAAGCACATAGCTTCAATTACCCAAAATTGGGAATTTAGAGAAAAGACTCAACGGAGTCGACTCTAGGGAAGAATTGAACATGTTGAACCCTAATTTCAATCCCTACGAAGTTTGGACACCGTTTGGTCAAGTTTACTCAATTTTAAGTTGAGTTTATTTATGTGCAATTGAACCCGTTATGATTATTTGGTTATGAGCAATTAATTGCCTTGACTTGATTTATTGTAGAGATTTATACCCTACTTGGTCGGTCAAGTTCGCTCTTGTCAAATTCGATCATTATTTGGTCTTAACGAGTAAACATCTACTTGTGCATTGCATTAAGTCCAGCTGGCACTATTTGGTTTGATTTTTATGTCAGGGTAGGACGATGTATAGCCTTCACGAATTGAGAGATTCGTGCTCGCTATGGATCGCCGTACCTGGGACCTCACACACCCCTCCATTGTAGGCCGCAATGGGGAAGTAGCCCTTTGCCGTAACAATACGTGCGTCATTTGCTATTAGCCGGCGGAGTTCGGTATATCGATGCGAAGTCACGAGCATCGTAGTCACGATATTGGGTTAACAAACTATTTTGCGGGGAGCTACTGGCGGCCGTGCCTATATCATATCCTACTTGTATGATTTATTTCCTTGCACTTACGTGAATAATGTGCTAAGTGCTATATGATGAGCGTGAACTATAATTGTGATAAATGCCATGTTATAACATGATCATGCATTTTAGTAACTTACTAAGTCTTTCGACTTACCCTATTTGTTTGTTTTGTTTCCTTAGATCCGAGCCGAGGAGGCGGTCCACGTTAGACTCGCTTTATATCACGCTTGGTTGTTTGTAATCTCAAGGTTGCTCTTTTGGACTTTGTTAATTAGTCTTTTATTTTGGAAAGGGCGTTGGGAAGCAAGTCATATAGACTTGGCTTGGGGTTTTTTGTTGTTGTAGCAACTTAATGATTTAACACTTGTAATCTTTTGTATGCCGACTATATGTCGAGCTTTGTTTATATGTTGTTGGTTCGCTACTGTTTCTTCCACTAAAGCTCGTTTAATTATTATTGTTGTTGTTGTCTCCGGCATGTTGTGGCCGTTGAGGTTATTATAAGCATGTGTTAATATTGTAGGAGTAGTTGTTGGGTTCCGTAACGTCGCCGAAGACTTGTTTATTTTAAGTTGTTTTAGGCCAAGTGTAGCAGAGTTGTTATTCGTATGCGATGTTGCGCCACATGAATTTTATAATCCTACTTGTGCATGCTTGTGTATCTTGTCTATTTGGACTGACACGACTCGGGATCTCGCATTGGGGTCGAGATTGGGTCGGTATTTATCGAGCTATAGGTTAGGCGTCGGCCGGGATAGGTTCCATGGCCTAGTTGGGTTGGTTATTTGTGTGTTGATTTTAACGTCGAGTGAATTCTTGTAGGAGTCAGATGGATAATCCCGGAGAGGTAGACCCGGGAGAGTTCGGTTGAACTGAAGTAGAGTACCGCCGCTTGAGAGAATCGGTAGGACCGGATATGGCTGAATTACATCGCAGATTAATGGCTTTTCGGGGCGGGCCGAGGAAGGTCAAGCGGGGAGGCGACACCACCACCACCTCCACCACAGAGACCAGGACCGACACTACTCTCCTAGAGATTTCTTAAGTTAAAGCCTAGTTCGTTTCTTGGGGAACCGAAACCGAGAGAGGCCGAGTTATGGATGGAGGAAATGATCAAAGTATTGTCCATGTTGGGGTGTGCAGAGCGAAGAAAGAGTTATGCTAGCAACCTTTAAGTTTAAGGGAGCCGCCGAACATTGGTGGGCGTGTTGAAGGAGAGTTGGGAGAGATGCAACAAGTTCCCATTACTTGGGCCAATTTCCAAAGAGAATTTAAGAATGAATATGTACCGGATGTGGTTCGCAACCAAAGGGAGAAGGAGTTCTATGATCTTGAGCAAGGTAGCATGACAGTAGCGGAGTATTCCGCGAAATTCTGAAATTGAGCCGATATTATGCGTATCGATTCCTACGGAGGCACGGAGAACACATAAGTTTGTAAAGGGGTTAGAGCGAGTTTAGAAAGCGATTCTAGCGCTTAAGCTCACCGATTACGGAGTGCGGTTGATCGGCGTATGAGGTGGAGCAAGACATTGAGGAACACGGGTCAAGAATAATTCTAGTAATGCACGACAGACTACTCAAGAACAATAATCGGGAAACAATTCGGGTAATAGAAGGGGATATCAAGGAAACCGTGATAGGAGAGGTGGAGGCCAAGGTAGGCCACAGTCTGGGAAGCAAGGTAACAATACTTCTTCATCTAAGGGGCAACAAGGACAGCGTAGTGGGAGTATGACTTGCAGTTATTGTCAGAAGCTAGGACACACAGTTGATTGGTGTTGGGCGAAGCTTGGAAAGTGTACTCTTTGTGGAGATGGTACTCATTTTAGGAAGGAGTGCCCGAAAGCTGGGGCAACTCAACCGGGAAATGTGGCTCAGTCTGGAGCCAAGAGGAGTGTAGATGGGAAACCCAAGGTGCAAGGCCGTGTGTTTGCGCTTGATCAGCGCGAGGTTCAGGGGTCTACGGCCGTGATAGGAGGTACTCTTTCTATATTCGATCATAAGGCTCGAGTTCTCATAGATCCAGGGTCTTCGCATTCTTATGTTGCTTCGCACTTTATTGAGAATCTATGCGTATTGCCTCAACCTTTGCCATATTTGCTTGAAGTGTCTACCCCGCTCGGGGAATATATGCTCGCATCTGAAGTGTTTAAATCTTGTGATGTTTTGGTGGGTGACCACACTTTGCATGCGGACTTGGTAGTTCTACCTATACGTGATTTTGATGTGATTCTTGGCATGGACTGGTTATGTGCTTATCATGCTATAGTTATTTGCCCATAAGAAGCGGGTTACTTTTTATATCTTAGGGTGTGCTGAGTTTACTTTTGTGGGTGATCATGCATCAGTGACTTGCATTTTATTTCCGCTCTAAGGGCTAGAAAATTCTTGTCTCAAGGGTGTGCGGGTTATCTTGCATGCGTAGTTGATAAGAAGAAGTCTTCGCCGAACTTTAGAAGAGGTTCGGTAGTATGTGAATTTCGATGTGTTTTCTACCGACCATGCTATGCCACCCAGATAGAGAACTAGAATTTTGTATTGAGCTTATTCCGGGGACTTCACCGATTTCTAAGGCACCGTATAGGATGGCGCCGCGGAGCTTAGGGAGTTGAAAACCTCAGTTGCAAGAACTCCTAGAGATTGGTTTTATTAAACCGAGTGTGTCGCCTTGGGGCGCACCGGTCTTGTTTGTGAGGAAGAAAGATGGGAGTTTGCGGTTATGCATAGACTATCGGGAATTGAATAAGGTGACCATTAAGAATAAGTATCCTCTACCCCACATTGATGACCTCTTTGACCAATTGCAAGGGTCTATCGTCTATTCTAAGCTTGATTTGAGATGGGGTTACTACCAATTGAAGGTTAGAGAGGAAGACATTCCGAAGACGGCTTTTCGCACTAGATATGGGCATTTTGAATTCGTAGTGATGCCGTTTGGGTTGACAAATGCACCAGCGGTGTTTATGGACTTGATGAACCGTGTCTTTCATAGTTATCTTGATTGTTTCGTGGTGGTCTTTATTGATGACATCTTAGTGTATTCGAAATCTCGGGAGGAGCATGAGAAACACTTGAGGGTTGTGTTGTCTATTCTTCGGGAGAAACAACTTTACGCAAAGTTTAGCAAATGTGCCTTTTGGCTTGAGGAAGTATCTTTTTTGGGGCATATAGTTTCTAGCGCCGGGATAGCCGTTGATCCTTCTAAGGTTGAAGCGGTGATGAATTGGAAGAGGCCTAGTTCAGTTACCAAGGTTCGGAGTTTCTTGGGTTTAGCGGGTTATTACCGGAGGTTTATTGAGGGTTTTTCTCGGATTGTGACTCCTATGACTAGATTGACACAAAAGAATGTGCCATTTGTTTGGAGCGAAAAGTGTGAGGCTAGTTTCCAAGAGCTTAAGAAGCGGTTGACGACGGCACCTATTTTGGCTTTGCCTAGTGGAGGAGATAATTTCGTGATTTATAGCGATGCTTCTAAGGAAGGTTTGGGTTGTGTTTTGATGCAAAATGGAAGAGTGATCGCCTATGCGTCGAGGAAGTTGTCTATTCATGAGCAGAATTACCCGACACACGATTTGGAGTTGGCTGCGATTATTTTCGCGTTGCATAAATGGAAACACTACTTGTATGGGGCTAAGTTTGAGATTTTCACCGACCATAAAAGTTTGAAATATTTGTTTTCTCAAAAGGAATTGAACATGAGGCAAAGAAGATGGATGGAGAAATTAAAGGATCATGATTGCACTATTTTGTATCATCCGGGGAAGGCAAATGTAGTAGCGGATGCCTTGAGTAGGAAGGTTCACATGTCGTGTATGATGGTTAGAGAATGGAAGATGTTGGAGGATTTGCGAGATTGGGGTCCTAGTGTTTATGATAGAGGTGTAATTTTCGCGAATGTTCGTGCTACGCCAGTTTTATTTGGGAAAATTAGAGAAGCGCAAAGGGATGATCCGGAGTTGAAGAAAATTATGGATGGGTTGGTTGAGAATGTATCGCCTGATTTTGTGATTAATAGTGAGGGTACTTTAACATTTCGAGGTAGGATTTGTGTTCCTTCTAATACTGAATTGAAGAGGTTGGTTCTTGATGAGGCTCATAAAACGAGGTATACCATTCACCCGGGGAGCACGAAGATGTACTTAGACTTGAAAAGACAATTTTGGTGGAAAGGCATGAAGAGGGAAATTGCGGAGTATGTGTCAAAGTGTTTGACTTGTCGGCGAGGTTAAGATGAGCATCGAGGCTGCGGGATTTCTACAACCACTTGAGATTCTGAATGGAAATGGGAGTTCATTACTATGGATTTTGTGACAGGGTTACAGCGCGAGAGGATTTAATGCGGTTTGGGTTATAGTTGACAGATTGACTAAGTGCGCACACTTTATTCGATAGCTATCACTTATTCGTTGACTCGGTTAGCGACTTTGTATATTCGAGGAGATCGTGAGACTTCATGGCGTACTGTTAGTATTGTGTCGATAGAGATCCGAGGTTCACATCTAGATTTTGGAAGTCGTTGCGAGGAAGCTTTGGGGACGGATTAGACTTCGATCTGACTTTTCATCCAAAGCGGATGGTCGGTCAGCGATTGATTCAGATTTTGGAGGATATGCTACGAGCTTGTGCTAGTGGATTTCAAGGGAAGGCTGGGATTCTCACTTACCTTTAGCCGAGTTTGCGTATAATAACGACTATCGATCGAGTATCAAGATGGCGCCGTATGAAGCTTTGTATGGGCGTAAGTGTAGATCACCAATTTGTTGGGATGAAGTTGGAGAAGCGAAACTTTGGGGTTCAGAGTTAGTGCAACGATCGGTTGAGGCGTGAAGTTGATTAGAGATCGATTGCGCCACCGCTCAAAGTCGACAAAAGAGTTAGCGGACAATCGAAGACGAGATCTTGAGTTCCAAGTGGGAGACTACGTGTTCTTGAAGGTGACACCGAGGAGAGGTACGAAGAGATTCGGCAAGAAAGGGAAGCTTACACCGAGGTACATTGGCCCATTCGAGGTTCTTGAGAGAGTTGGGTCCTTGGCGTATCGTATCGCATTGCCACCTTCACTTTCGGAGACTCATAATGTCTTCCATGTTTCCATGTTACGAAAATATTTGAAGGATGAGTCCCATGTACTTGAGTATGAGGAGATAACGTTTGAGCCGGATATGTCATATGTTGAAAAGCCCGTGAAGATATTAGACACCAAAGAGCAAGTGCTACGAACCAAGAGAATTCCCTTAGTTAAAGTTCTTTGGAGAAACCACAACATTGAGGAAGCGACTTGGGAAGCGGAGCGGAGATGCGAGAAGCATCCACATTTGTTTGATGAACTTGGTAAGAATTTAGGGACTAAATTCCTAAAGGAGGGGAGAGTGTAACGCCCCGTATTCTTGCATGTGCATTGTATGCTTGTCTTCTTGATTTCTTGTTGATTGTGAGTATGTTTACTTAGTTTATAAATGTTTTAGAACCATTCATAAGTCATTCATGAAGCCCTTAACATGTTTAGAATCACGTATGCTTGTTTGTTGAATCGCCGGTTTGATCGCTTTGATTTTGGCCTTAGCGATTCCTCTCGTTGCTCGTATTTGCTTCTATTTCATCGTAGGAAGAGTTAGTTGAGTTCTTGGCTTTGTATTCAGGTCTTAACCATGTTGAAACAAACCTCTTTCATGTCCAAGTTATCCTAGTTTGATTGGTGTTTGATTGGAGTTTGATTCGTTAACCATTCGTCGCGTGATTCGAGCCTTGTTCTATCTTGTTCCGGGTGTTGTTCGGGTGCGTTTCCGACTTGTTTTGAGTTGGGTTAGACCTTAGAATGGTTGCCCATAAGTTTGGGACCATTTAGGACAAGTTTAGACCAAGTTTTGGAGGTTCAGAGGCCCAGGCGCCCGCCTGGCATCTTGTGAGGCGCCCGCCTCAAGTGCTGGGAGCAATTGCAAAATGATCTGAATTTGGAGGCAGCCTCAGAGGTTGAGGCGCCCGCCTGGGAGAGGCTGAGGCGCCCGCCTCAACATCTGGTATACATTACGAGATTTTTTCCCCTGTTTTGATATTGAACGACTTATACACCCTAACCCCCTATCTAAACCTATCCTAAACCTCCCTAACCCTCCTCACTTGTGTCCTAACATATCTAACTTGTTTTTAGAGTGGATTAAGAGTGCATTAGTGAGTCATTAAGCCACAAAATCAGATTAGAAAGAGACCACATTGGCTTGACACATGTCCCACTCAACATTTCACCTCTTATAAGCCACAAATCAGCCATTTGACTTCTCATTTGCTGAGAGCATTTCCAAAAACGTGAGAGAGAGTTCTTGAGAGTTCTCCCATGGCTTCTTGAAGCTAATCCCTTGGTCTTCCCTCATCCACTCTCCATTTGCCCAAGACTCCTTCATCAAAGGTGTAGAGCTCAAAGAGTAGAGCATTTCCATCCGATCAAACTTCTCATTTGCTTTCTTTGGTGTAGAACTAGTAAGTTACTTTCTTCTTCTTCTTCTTCTTTTAGTTCTCATTGACCCTAAGGAAACAAAGCCTATGGTGATTGAGGTCAATGAGGACACTTTTATGCTTCCTATGCTATCTTCTTGTATTTTGAAATTATGAGCTTGTTAGGAGCATGTATAGGTTGATTTCTTGCCTATGAAAGTTTATAAAACTCTTGCATCTTGTTTATTTATGGTTTTGAACATGTTAGAAACATGTATTGTATTTGTTGATGGAAGTATTGTTAAGTGAGAATGGCCTAAATTGAGCTTACATGATATGTTGTATGTTGTATGTGTTCTATCTTCAATATTGGACTCTATGATGAACATGAAACTCATTGCCATGCCTTGGTGAATTTACAACCTTGTTGAACCTAGAAATGACCTAGGTTGGGTTATGAAGCACATAGCTTCAATTTCTCCAAAATTGGGAATTTA
This sequence comes from Codonopsis lanceolata, assembly GCA_013146195.2. Lineage (NCBI taxonomy): Eukaryota > Viridiplantae > Streptophyta > Magnoliopsida > Asterales > Campanulaceae > Codonopsis > Codonopsis lanceolata. The sequence continues at coordinate 52,601,390 of CM028379.1, forward strand.
GAGAAAAGACTCAACGGAGTCGACTCTAGGGAAGATTTGAACATGTTAAACTCTAATTTCAATCCCTACGAAGTTTGGACACCGTTTGGTCAAGTTTACTCAATTTTAAGTTGAGTTTATTTATGTGCAATTGAACCCGTTATGATTATTTGGTTATGAGCAATTAATTGCCTTGACTTGATTTATTGTAGAGATTTATACCCTACTTGGTCGGTCGAGTTCGCTCTTGTCGAATTCGATCATTATTTGGTCTTAACGAGTAAACATCTACTTGTGCATTGCATTAAGTCCAGCTGGCACTATTTGGTTTGATTTTTATGTCAGGGTAGGACGATGTATAGCCTTCACGAATTGAGAGATTCGTGCTCGCTATGGATCGCCGTACCTGGGACCTCACACACCCCTCCATTGTAGGCCGCAATGGGGAAGTAGCCCCTTTGCCGTAACAATACGTGCGTCACTGGCTGCTATTAGCCGGCGGAGTTCGGTATATCGATGCGAAGTCACGAGCATCGTAGTCACGATATTGGGTTAACAAACTATTTTGCAGGAGCTACGAAGCGGCCGTGCCTATATCATATCCTACTTGTATGATTTATTTCCTTGCACTTACGTGAATAATGTGCTAAGTGTTATATGATGAACGTGAACTAAAATTGTGATAAATGCCATGTTATAACATGAACATGCATTTTAGTAACTTACTAAGTCTTTCGACTTACCCTATTTGTTTGTTTTGTTTCCTTAGATCCGAGCCGGGGAGACGGTCCGAGATAGACTCGCTTTATTCACGCTTGGTCGTTTGTGAGCAAGGTTGCTCTTTTGGACTTTGTTGATTAGACTTTTATTTTGGAAAGGACGTTGGGAAGCAAGTCATATAGACTTGGCTTGGGGTTTTTGTTGTTGTTGTAGCAACTTAATGATTTGACACTTGTAATCTTTTGTATGCCGACTATATGTCGAGCCTGTTTATATGTTGTTGGTTCGCTACAGTTTCTTCCGCTAAAGCTCGTTTAATTATTATTGTTGTTGTTGTCTCCGGCATGTTTTGGCCGTTGAGGTTATTATAAGCATGTGTTAATTGTAGGAGTAGTTGTTGGGTTCCGGCTGTAACGTCGCCGATGACTTGTTTATTTTAAGTTGTTTTTCCGGCCAAGTGTAGCCGAGTTGTTATTCGTATGCGATGTTGCGCCACATGAACTTTATAATCCTACTTATGCATGCTTGTGTATCTTGTCTATTTGGACGGCACGACTCGGGATCTCGCATTGGGGTCCGGGTCGGGTCGTCACAGCCTAATGGGGCAGTAACAAATCTGATGCAAAGCTTGTGACCCAATGTGGAAAGCACTACTCCCCCTGCAGCACCTCATGAAGCATCAACCTCGAATGTTCTCCCAAACACCAACCCATAGGTCCAAAATACCAATTCTCCACCAAATACCAATGTCCCGATCACCAATCCCCCACCAAATACCTACTACCACAATTCTAACCCTTTCTTTCTAAATCAGGGTTACCTTTTCCCAAACACTGGTATGCCTCAAGGATCAGGTGGTCTTCCATTTCCCATCACTAATCCACTACAGAACAGCCAACATGCGAACCCCAGAAGTTATGTCCAACAAGTACAAGTGACAACCTCTCTCCCGTTTAATGATTTTGATCATCAAGCATAAGCGGCAAATATCGCACCTCCCCAAAATGCTTACCAGGCACCTCAGTCGGTTTCAAGAATAAATCCAGCTATAGTAAATCCCTCGAATGTATACAATATATCTCTGATCCCACCCCTCTCAAAAGTGGAAATAGATAATGAAAACCTCAAGGAATTACTGCTTAAGGTTCTAAAAAAAGGGGAATTATCTGCACTTTCGCTGACACTACAACCCTCAGCTATGTTGCCACTAAAATTTAAAATGCCTGATATAGAAAAATTTGATGGGATCGGTTGCCCTATCTCCCACTTAAAGTCATACTCCATAGCAATGCAATCAAAGGGAGCTAGTTTTGAGGCTATGGCTTCGAATTTCCATCTGACTGTAGTAGGGGCAGCAAAACAATGGCTAATGTTAGCAGATGGTAACACTATGGGTACTTGGGATTAGATAGCTGAAGATTCCCTGTGGCGACCCGACCCGGATTCCGGAACGGAATCCCAACGTCACGTCGCAAGGACAAGGCAAGAAGAGAACAAGCACTTATAAATTAATAGTGCGAGTCGGACAGTCGAGCTATCAAAAGCTCTACTCACAAATATAAGGCCGTACTAAAAATACGGGTTTACAAAAATCAGTAAGCGGAAACGACAAGGAAAAGTAGTCCCGAGCTATGAAGCTCGAAACCAAGGCCAAAGATACCAAGAGAGACATAAATCTCACGAAGGAAAGAAAAGAAACTCGCGTGCCGCAACATTGCGACGTATTTGGACAAACCATCGGCACTCGGTAGGCGTTTCAAGGGACCAACCTGATATAACACTTACCCACGGCTAAAGCATGCCGGGGTTAACCAACAATAATAATAACTAGGATAGAGAAAAGCCCAAAGCTACTGCGTGCCTGGGATACAACTGAATATAAAAACCAAGGCCATGAGCAACGACACAACACGTCGGCCCAAAGGAGAACCAAATCAAAACCCAAGTATCCTACCCGACTGTAAAGTCTAAATAACTTTACAATACAACGAGCTCACAAGAATATTAAAATATGATATACAAGTCAAGGATGCTAGATGAGATAGGAGTCCACAAGCTATTACTCGGAAATATCGACTATTACAATCACGAACACACGTACTAAGCTCGGCGTCGATCAAGCGTGATGCTGCTACGGTCACGTACTATGCGTCCTCGATAAGACTTCCGAACTGCAACTAGAAAACAAAGTACGGGATGAGTCATAATGACCCAGTACGTTACTACTAAACAATATGACATAATTTGAATATTGCCATAAGAGGAAAAGATATCGTTTTACGACGAAGACCCAGTAAGTCGGGTTGTACTGAATGAAAATCGTTCCTTTACCAGACTACCAAGATGAATCAGGGTGAATCCCCTGTTCACAAACAATCAAACAAGTCAGGGAGCAAGGCACAAGAATAATCATGATTATGGATGTATATCTTATTGTAGAACATCCCAAGTCTCTCATAGAATAATTAAGTAGAAGTATGCATATTTATAAATATACATATACCAAGTCTCTCATAGGATTATCAAGTGTGGTATGTAAATTCGTTTATGTACCAAACAATTCATTCATGGAAGTGTATCATGTAAGGATATGCATATCTACAATTATATACATATGAAGACAATCAGGGGGCAATCAAGTAGGAGTATGTATATCTACATATATATACATATGCAGGCAATCAGGGGAAATCAAGTAGGAGTATGTATATCTACGTATATACGTATCATACAATTCACAGGCCTATCACGAAAGTCAAGCGATCAAGAACAAGTATATATAGGCATTTAGTTTACATATTCATGATAGCACTTTGTTTTCACAAATGCTAGAAGAAATCCACATATAAGAGGATAGGATATAAATCTGGTGCCGCAATGTAGCTCCTGCAAGATAAACTGTTAAGGAGCGTCTTTGTCGTATGTACGAGATGGTACATCGACCCAGGATAGTATTATTCCAAGCGCCCTAATGGTTACACAAGGTACTCTTCTCCAAAGTGATCAAGAATGGAGGGGTTTGCACGTTTCTGGTTCGGCAACCCATCACTATCACGAATCTCATGATTCGTAACGGTAGACGAATTGTCAACCAGGGAAGACAAGATAGGACAAGACAAGTATGCCAGCTGGACTTATTGGGGAAAACAAGTAATATTTACTTATTTAAGAAATCAAGCAAGAACGAGCACGGTAATAGCGATCTCATTCAAGTCAGGTGGGCATGTTATTCTTTACGACTAATAATCAAGCATGATCATGAATTAAATTAAGAATCTCGAAACTAGTATTCTAGTTAAGCAGTTTCAAGCGTCGTAGGGGTTTATCGTTGAGTCGGTATTGTTAAATGACTCACTAGCATCGACTCCGTCGAGTCATTTCTATAATTCCAATCAAATAGAGTTTGAACACTATATGTGTTCCAAGACTCCTTTCTAGGTTCTTGTTTGAGGCATGGCTAAGTTCTCGTTCCCTTTAGGAACCTTAGTTCAAAATCACTAAGTCGTGTATAAAAGGCGGAAACCTAAGTTGATTATCGTCAAACCAAGCTTAGTTCAATTTCAAGTTCGAAATTCCATTTGTTAATAGAATCATAAATCAAAGCACGTTGATACTCAATAGGAAGATAATTACGAAGATAAGACACACAATATGCTTAAAGGTCATAATCTCAAGTAGACATAGAAGTTCATGCATCATTCACAAACAAACCTTATCAAGCTCAGTTCCATAGAATCATAAGATATATAACGTTATAAAATCCCCTCGAGGTTCCCTTAAGAACTAAAGATCAAGCATGCACTTCTTGAAGAACAGAAGACTTAAGACTACTCAAGATTCATCAATTAACCAGGTGATGGTACTTCATAAGTCCATCACCACACACATGACTTGGATGACTATTCAGTCATCTTTACGACAACTCAAGATTCTCATCATAGAGGGTACTAAGGCATACACGATTCAAATGTCATTCCTAAGGGAGAATTGTCACGAAGCAATCCCGGATTTTCCAAGGATGTTAACAAGGTTCCCAAGTAAGTCACATATTACATTCCTACGAATCTTGGGACTTCATTAAAAGTCCACTAGTATTATTGGTTCTAGTTCATAATTGAACCCATTCAAAACGTCTTTCATTCGAGTTACGCATTCTCGACTCACACATAAACCACCCAAGAATTAGCGATAATCTCGCACTTAATCATCATTCAAGAGACTCGATTAGAGTCCTAAGCCAAGAATCAATCTTATTACCAATTTGGTCTCACCCGAGAAATTCTCAAAATTTCGTAATTGAGATTCAATGAACACAAGAAGATATAGGAATTTATCCTAAGGTTCAAATAACAATTTTTATAATTAATTGACTTCATTTGGATTAAACTACAAAGTTCCAAATTTCTAGTTCGAGGCATAAATTCGGGATTTACAATTTATCCGGGTTTCTAACCCAACAAAATAAATCTTAAATCATATCAATTCCAATGTACTCAATAAACCCATTTGGTTTCAAACACTAACCAAAATCTATTGATATCCATGAAAACATATCATTTTGACATGTATAACAACGATAAATCACAAGGAATATATCTCTAACAACCTATCATCAAGAGGTATGTAGAGAGAGAAACTAGGGCTTAAGTAACGTACCTCAATCGAGCCACAAACGTCTAGGAAGTGGAAAACAAACCGAGGGGAAAGACTCTACTCGGCGAGGGCTTCGCGATGGCGGTCGCGGCTCGACAATCCGATGGCCGGAACTCCGGGAATCGGCAAATCTCCCATGGAAGCTCCTTCTCCCTCTCTCTCTAAAACTCACGGTGGATGGTGAAAATGAGGGAGGAAGAGGATGAAATTGGATTATAAAGGGTTAGGGATGACCATCCTGCCCTTCCTAGCTGTGGACAAGGCAAAGGGGAGTGGTTAAAATGGGGGTAGTATAGGTTTTTCACGCCAAAAATCAAAACAGGGAAAGAAATCCCGTAATTGCACATCCGAGGCGGGCGCCTCACCCAAGCCTCAGCTGAGCAGAGGCTTCTCCCAAGTTCAGTCCATTTTGCAATTGCTCTCTGTATTTGAGGCGGGCGCCTCGCAAGGTGCCATGCGGCCGCCTCGGCTCCAGAACATCTAAAACTTGGTCTAAACTTGTCCTAAATGATCCCAAACTTATGGGCAATCATTCCAAGGTCTAACCCTACTCAAAACGAGTCGGAAACGCATCCGAACAACACCCGGAACAGGATAGAACAAGGCTCAACTCACGCGACGAATGATCAACGAATCAAACTACAAACAAACACCAATCAAACTAAGATGACTTGGGCATGAAAAAGACTTGTTTAAACATGGTTGAGACCTGAATATAAAGCCAAGAATTCAACGAACACTTCGTAAGACGAAATAGAGGCAATACGAGCAACGAGGGGAATCGCTAAGGCCAAAATCAACACGGTCGAACCGGCGATTCAACAAACAAGCATAAAACTTGTGTACCAAGGCCTTATGAGACTCAAATAACTCTCAAGACAAGTGGAGGAATGACTAAGAGTACAATCGAGGTCTCACGAAAGAACTACGCGAGGAAACACTAAACCGAGTCAAGTAACGAACAGCGTCGGTATGCGACTTGTAACTTTAACTAGTTAAGGTCTATGGAACATATGGAACTAATGTATTGGCCCCTATATAGCCTACCTATATTAATCAAGGTTCTTGCCTCAAGTCAAGTAAGCGAGGTTACGGTTAAACGACACGCAAGGCAATAAGATCAATTACACGAAGGTTCGGGGTCTTACATTCCCAAAAGAGGTACAAGATAACAATAGCTTTAAGAACAAAAGGGAAATTGAAGCGTGCACCTAAAGGGAAAAGGAAACTTGTGTAGACTTTGCATCCAGGTGGAAGAAGAAAATTGCCTAAACACTCGATAGACCCGACCCGGCTGAATCAGCCAGGATGTTCGTACAGAATCTCCAACCAATTTATCTGGAACACATAAGGTATTTCCCTTATGATAACTTCATTGCCATAGTGGAGGTAGGAATTTGCATTGACGAAGACATACGTACTGGGCATTTAAAGGTCGATACACCTCCAAGTTCATTTCGTTATTCCAAATGAAAAGCAAAAGCATCAGGGGCAACAATTAACGTTGTTGGAAACATTCCAACAACAATGTCACTAGTTAACTTTTCTACTCAAACCTATGGTAATGTACCATGGTCCTACGGAGCAGAGAGATCCATCAATGCAGTTGGTGGAAATAATGGTCCCAACAGGAATTTTAGGGGTCCATATAGAGGAAACAACATACACTACGATGAACTGCATGCTCCCATGTCCCTAATACTGCATGGTTAATGGCACAAGGAGTCTTGAAGTCATTAGAGAACTATAAGCCACCAAATCCTCTGCCTGGCACAGGGAATCACTCTCAGTTTTATGAATACCATCGCTATAGTGGTCATCCTACTGACAAATGCTACACGCTTAAGAATGCTATCCAAGATCTTATCGATAATAAAGTCATCAAGAAACCCCACCCCATGCCAAATGTGGTAAATAATACATTGCCTCAAATCAACATGATCGAGGCTGATGAAGGAAGTTGTGTACTTACCAAATTTGAAAGAAATAAGAAACCTTTGCCTTACAACGTTGTTCCTCTCTCTCCAACGAAAATATAGCTCACTTGCAACATGCTCTCTTGGAACACTATCTTAGGCAGTAGTCAAGCTTCGTCCCAAGATAAAATAAGCATCGAAAAGACCAATTGGATCGGTGGGGACGTCAGCCACCTCACTAGATCCGGTCTTGCCTACCAGCCAAACCAAGAAAATGGTGAGCACTCTTGGAAAGATAAAGTAGTTGATACTGGGGCTAGAAGTATGGAAGATACTCTACTAGCTCAAATGAAGAAAACTCAAGATAACATATCCACCTAGGGTTTGTTGTGTGCCTTTAAAAGCCATCGTGACACACTGACCAAGTCTTTAAGCCAGGCGGTCATTCCTATCGAAACGTTTCCTGACGAATTGACCCAAATGTAGGAAATATACATTTTGGGAATGTGATCATGTTCACTAATCTGGACCCACCAAAGGAAAGAATAAACCATATAGACGCTTTTCATATCACTATGGGAATCATGGAAAAAAGGGTACCTCGAGTCCTGATGGACAACGACGCATCTCTGAATGTTTGTCCTACCAGCACATTAGCCAAGCTTGGATCAAAGATCTCAGAACTAACCCCATCATCACAGATAGTAAGGGCCTATGACAACACAAACCGGTGTGTCCTGGGAGTGGTAACACTAATGATGACAATTGTCCCGCTCACCATGCCGCTTGAATTCCGTGTCTTAGATATTCTTGCCACTTTCAGCTTATTGTTGGGATGTCCATGGATCCACGAGGTAAAATGAGTAGCTTCTTCGCTACACCAACGGCTCAAGTTCATCCATGAAGATCACATAGTCTTCATACTTGCTGATAAAGTTATTGAAAATAAGGAAAGTGGAGACATCATGATCCTTGAGATAGAGCACGATGACACTGGTATCTTCCTGAGTGACTTTGAAATCAGCCCCCAGGCCAGGGTCAATGCAATTGAATACGAGCGAGAGACTGATATTACCGAAAAGAAAACCACAGTTTTCGGGTAAATAGATCCATTAAACATGCTTCGAAAAATGAACTACATGCTTGGACTGGTTCTTGGTAGAAATCAACAGGGGCTAATCAATTTGGTCCAAGAAGAAATTAAGGAATGTATACCTCCATTCGGTTTAGGAAACAATCCTACACCAGCCGAGTTGGCTATTGTCATGCAAGAGAAACGTGAAAAAAGTAAGAGAGAACGTGAAAGGCGGCCCTACAAATATCCTCCTTTACAGCAGTATAGGAAAACTCTGAATGGTTACTTCATGAAAAAAGGTGAAACAGCTACCTATCTCATGTTCCCAATATGGTGGATAGATCGAAATGGTAAAAGACACCCTGGGTGGGAGATATTCGAAGATGTAAGTCTCACCACCAGTGAAATGGAAAGGGTTATCTTGGAATCTCACAGCACCGCATACAAGACTGTTACAGTTGAGAATACCTAGACTATAGACCAAGATGACTGTGACCTGGATTTGTTCGGTACTGACTTCCTAGGAGATGGATTTATGGGTATGATCGACGGAGGCACTAGCTTTGAAGAGCTCTCGACTGAATTTGTGGCTATTACTGATAGTCCACTGCAAAAATGGTACACTACTATCTTGGACCTCTCCCGATAGCAATAGACTTGGTGGATCACTTCGGATACAACTTTCCCCCTCTTTCCCTCTTTATCTCGGACTGGTCACCTACCAGCCCGCTTCCTAACCATAAAGTTGAGGATCCCAATCCCCAAGACCTCAATAAAATAGCCAACTCTGTAATCCCAGTTATTAATAATGAAAATCTCAATGTTTCCGTGTATTCCTTGATTGCACATGCGTTAAAAATGAATTAAATGAAAACATAATTGAACCAGTTAATAATGAATTATTTAACAAAGTAGAGCAAAAATATAAAGAATATTTAAACGAGCTCGCAAAGTTGGTCAAGCAACGAGACAAATTCAGATTAGCAGCGGTAGAAGAAGACTTGTCCACCATCATCTAGGGTTGGACAGTGAGATCAAAGAGGTCAATATTGGCAGTTATCTTCAAGGGGAAGAAAGAGCAGCTTTGGTCGGTCTACTCAAAGAATTTTTTCGGACGCCTTCACATGGTCTTACGAAGACATGGCTTGGTTGGATCCAACAATTGTAGATCATCGATTCCTACATACTCGATGTTCAACCAAATAAGCGTAAGCTCCATAGAATTAAGCCTGAATTGTCACTAAAAGTGAAAGAAGAAATCATGAAGCAGCTACACGTCAAATTCATTCGGGTGGTTAAATACCCGATATGGCTATCAAACATAGTGACAGTGCCAAAACCTAATGGAAAGGTTCGAACTGCTGTGGACTTCCATGACCTCAACTAGGCATCTCCCAAAGATGACTTCCCTCTACCCAACATTGATATTGTGGTAGACGCCGTGGGCTTCTCATAAGCTAAGATCCTTTGTAGACGACATACTAGGCTATAATCAAATCAAAATGGTAGTAGGGGACCATGAAAAAACTTCCTTTATCACTCCTGGGAACATATTGCTACATGGTCATGCCATTTGGGCTAAAGAATGTTGGGGCTACATATTAAAGAGTCGCTACTACTCTCTTCCACGACTTGATACATAAAGAAGTCGAGGTGTATATGGATGATATGATTATTCATTCTGACGACACAAATGACGCCCATGTCAAAGACCTTCGAAATTTTTTCAAAAGTTTACAAAAATATCATATGAAGCTCAATCCAACAAAGTGCATATTTGGGGTCACCAAAGGCAAAGTCTTAGTATTTATGGTAACCGAGCAGGGAATTGAAATAGAACCTGCAAAAGTAAAATCTATCATAGATATGCCACAACCAAGGACTCCAACGAAAGTCAAGGGTTTCTTGTGCCGACTACAATATATCAACCGCTTTCACCGTGATAGCCGACACCCATGTGTGAGCCACTCTTCAAGCAATTGAAAAAGGATACTAACTGGGTATGGGATGAAGAATGCCGCCTACATTTGAAATGGTCAAAGAATACCCCGTTAGCCCGTTAGTGCTTGCTCCTCCTCATATTCATAAGTCTATCTTGTTATACCTCATCACACAAACACTACGATCGTGGCTATGATCGCACAAGAAAAGGAAAATTCCTATGCCGAAAGCGCCATTTATTTCATAAGCGTAAAGTTACAAGAGCAAGGAGCTCAATTCAACTTCGAGAAAAGTTGTAATAAAGTTCTAGATAGATGCGGCTCGAGACCTTAGGCTCGACCTATCAAAGTAATCTCTAGAATGGACCCAATGATATACATATTTGAAAAGCCATCACTCTA
>CM028379.1:52612174-52648982 GCA_013146195.2 Codonopsis lanceolata
ACCTCGGGCGGGCAAGAGGGCCAGCGGCATCCCATATGGCGATAGGCTCGGCCGCAGGCGACAAACCAATGGCGGATGCCGAGATAAAGAGCATGGATGGAAAAATTAGAAGCTCGGTAAGCCTTTGCAGAGCAGAGCAGCGACCATCAAAAAATGGAGGGCCTTTCATAAAAGCGGTCGAGGGAGGTAGTTGTGCCTCAAGTAAAGATTCCGTATTCGAAGATTACACGGTACCACGGCGGACTGGATCATTTAGGGTTCGAGTTAAAATGATCATCGCGACTAGGCTCGGCGACATATGGTGCCTAGTGTTCGCGGGAACCCTAAAGCGAGGTCGGCGGTGGTATAATGGGTTGGCCATTACTCTATCACTGTTGGGATGACTTAGGGCCTTTACGAAAAAGTTCTCCTCGGCGGGTGCCGTCCCAGCGAGAGGACTGTGCGGCGTGAAACAAGAAAATGGAGAAAGCGGTGCTCTACATGCATGACGCTTTAAAGAGTCTGGACGGATCCACATATCCATGACACCTCCATAAGAATGTTAGCCGGGCTGACATTAAGAGAAGCGCGAGCAGGCTCTCGTGAGACCTCGGGACACGATCGGGGAAATGTTCCTATGACCCAAGTGGCTCTTGGATGGCGGCGGCCCACTGATAACAAACTCGCGGCGATCCACGTCCTCCAAAGCATAGCTAATGTTGCCGACCGGGCGCTGGCCCATGACAAAAAGCTACAAAGGAAAAGACCAAGGAAGGGCTCGACAAGGCGAGGTCCACCACAAAAAGGAGAGGAAGAAAGAGCTGAAAATTCAGCGAGGTGAGATCGAGGGGCAGGGTGAGACAATGGTAGAGGACTTTACCCCTACTCGATGCATCAGGAGCACATCATGGATGTCTTCTAACGGAAAACAAGATACGACCCCCTTCCCCAGTCGCACCCTCGTACTCGAAATCAAGGAAAAGATGCAATTTTCACAATAGAGATCGGCCACGTCACGGAAAGAATGCATCTGACTCAAAGAGTCATCTGCGGGTTATAAATGAGGGTGATCGAGGTTCGTGGCGAAAGAGGCCAAATCATTGTGCCCACGGACCGAGGCTCCGGGGCGACAGCAGACGACAGGATACTTGAACCGATTAATCAACACCATCAGAAGATGCTCGAGTATCACCTGATTGAAGAAATGCAATCAATTACTTGAGAAACTTCGGCCCGTGGCGTTATGGAAGGAATGGTCGAACATGAAATGGTTTCGAGACAGAGCTAGCCGTTAATACATGCGCTCGGCAAAACCCGCTGACTCTGCAAATCGGGATACAACTGACCTCGTCAAGCGAGTGCGATAGATCTGAGGTGGGAGGGGCGTAATGTACTCAAATGCTTTCTAGCATTAGAACTGGCGATTCCCACCTCACGAAGCCGAACCAGTGGAGGGTTCGTGGGCCATAAAGTAACGGCGAAGGGAAGTGGCCCTCAAATCGACACAGGAGAAGCGAGACACCGCCGAAGCGATGAGATCACTTTCTAGTCCTTGATCTCCCGTCTTCGTATAATGTCATCCTCGGCACCTTCAGCGAAGTTCGAATGAATTGCCTCATGTACATCGGAGGGTCAATCATGACCTCGTGCTTGAGGGTAGGAGTCCTCAAGATTGTTCGTACTACTAGAGTACCTCGTAAATGAAAGGAGAGGCGGAAAAAAATGAAAAGGCCGGACGGCCAGGAAAGAAGAGACAGCGGATGGACAAAAGCGAGCTGACGACTCGGCGAAAAAACTCTATCCCATAACAATCAAGGCGGGCAGAAGCTAAGCTAGCACATCGGGGTGAAGGGGCGTCGAGTGATGAGGCAGAAAAAAGCGAGATCGAGCGACCTCGGCGTCTGAGACCACCGATATTGACCCCGTGGAGGGCGTAGAAGAAGTCATCATCAACTTCACTACCCGATCAAAAATCAAGGTGGAAAGATCCGGCGAAGAAAGAAAAGCCATCATCGAGTTCTTAAGAAGCAACCAGGCGTCTTCGCATGGCAGGAGGATATGGAAGGCATAATTTGAAGAAGTCGCGGTCCATAGAATTTGAGCATTGATCCACATTTTCACCCATCCGTAAAAGCAGATATTTCTCCACGAAAAACAAGAAACAATTAAAGAGGAGATAGCCAGTAGCTGCTGGTAGGTAGAAATCATAAAAGAAATCCACTACCACGTGGATCGCAAATGTTGTGATGGTGAAAAGAACAATGGAAAGTGGAGAATGTGCGTCGATTTTACAAATACGAGCGAGGCATGCCCAAATGATTGGTACCCGTTGCACTTGAGGATAGATCAATTGGTGATCGACTACATCTCGGGCTACAAAATCTTAAGCTTAAGTAGCGCCTACTCGGGGTACCACCCGGATCGAGAATGTGGAAGGAGGATCAAAGAACCGGCCTTTCGAGCGGCGGGATCCTATCTTTGCTACAACACATGATGCCATTCGGCCTAAAAAATGCAGGCGCCACCTATCAGCGAATGGTGAACAAGGTTTTCGGGGACCAGTTGGGAAGGAACATCGAGGCATATGTAGACGACATGGTGATTAAAACCAGGGAGACCAGCCACATCGATGACCTCAGAGAAACATTTGCAAACCTCAGAAAACATAGGATGAAGCTCAATCTCGCCAAATGTGCATTCGGCATAACGGCGAAAATTTACAGGGTATATGGTGAGCAGCGTGGAATAGAGGCAAACCCGAAAAAATCAAAGCCAAGAGATGAAAGTCTGAAATGCATCAAGCAAGTCTGGCGGTTGAGCAGGAGAATTGTGGCCACAGGAAGGTTCATCTCAAAATCGTGAAAAAAGCCTCCCACTTTTCAAAATCTTGAAAGGCGAAGAAATTCACATGGGACAAAGAATGCGACCTCGCCTTCGCAAACTTCAAAGAATACCTCGGCGGTTTACCTTTGCTCGGTACTTGCCATACGGGAGAAAGACTACGTCAATCTACTCGGTTCTGGACAACCATAGCATCGGTCCTATTGCGAGAAGAAGGGGGCCATCAAAGACCCATCTACTACGTGTCCCATGCACTCACCGGGGTCGAGACAAGGTACATGCAGATAGAAAAGGTGATACTCGCATTAATGATAACGAAGGAAGCGAAGCCATACTTAAAGCACGAGATCGGGGTATACGGACCTGCCCTGCGAAGGTTCTTACTGGACGATGTATTTGGAAGGATGATGAGATGGGCTGTTGAATTGACAAAATATGCAATCATCTACATTCCGAGAAAATCCATTAGAGCTCAAGTCTTGGCAGATTTCATTGCCGAAACCTCCTTCACCTCAGCAGAAGGAGTAAACGACACACCAGACCAAGGACCCTCCACCAGCGAACAAGTGCCCAGGCGAGAGTTGCCTCATAAAAAGCGACCAGCTCAGCCCTGGACATTGTTAAGTAGGCGAATTAGATCCGGCAAAAAGGGAATGAAGCAGGCATCCTACTCATGACACCAGAAGGAACAGAGATCAGTAAAGCTCTTAAACTAAACTTCCCAGCGTCGAATATCGTTGCCGTGTATGAAGCACTAATAGCAGGGGCCGAGCTGGCTGTCGAAATAGGAGCAACTCAAATCTTAATCTTCAGCGACTCCCAGCTTGTCGTGAAGCAGATTTCGGGGGAATATGGGGTCAACCACCCAACAGGACAAGTCTGAAAGAGCTGCATACAGGCGTCCTCACCCGATTCGAATATTGGGAACTGAAGCAAATAGGAAGGGCTGAAAACACAAAGACTGTTCACCTCTCCAAAATGGCCACTAGCGAGCTCGGTGAGCTCCCTCCAGAAACATGGATCGAAATCCTTGATACCCCGGCCATTGATAAAGAAACAATAATGATGCTAGAGCAGGCCACGGAGTGTTGGATCGACGATATCAAGAAATACATCGACCAGGGGATACTACCCAGTGACAAAGAACAAGGATGGGCAATGGCAAGAAGGTCGGCCAGATACACCATAGTCGGGGACATAATATACAGACGATCTTTCACCAAACCTCTCCTAAGGTGTGTTCGACTAGAAATCACACAAGGACTGCTGGCCAAAGTACAAGGAGGGGTATGTGGAAGCCACCCAGGGGCTCGAACGTTGGCCGATAAGATCATTTTCCACGGATACTACTGGCCCACATTGAGGAAAGATGCCGAGATATATGCCCGAAAATGTGACAAATGTCAAAAATTTGCAAACATCCCAAGACTGCCTTCGGCACCTCAAACTCCAGTAATCGCAGCATGGCCATTCGAAATGTGGGGACTCGATCTGATTGGGTCATTCCCTCTGGCCAAGGGCAAAAACAAATTTGTGATATTTGTAGTGGACTATTTCACGAAATGGATCGAAGCCAGGTCCCTAGCGAGCATCACCGAACAAAGAGCCATCGACTTTGTTCGAGATAGCATCTGGTGCAGATTTGGGTTGCCGAGGGCTATCGTGTCGAATCATGGCACGCAGTTCTCCAACAGATTCACGATGAGCTGCGAGGAAAGGGGGATCCGCCACTGGAAGTCTTCGGTAGCACACCCTCAAGGAAACGGCCAAGCAGAGGCTGGGAACAAGCAAATTCTTCATGCCTTAAAAAGAAGACTAGATGAAAAGAAGGGCGCTTGGCTCGAGGAGCTTCCTGCCGTCTTATGGGCTATCAGAACATCTCGCCGAGGTTCAACAGAAGAAACACCTTTCTCCTTGACCTACGGTACCGAGGCCATGGCCCCAGTAGAAATGGCTCTCCCCACTGCAAGAGTCATCCATTTCAATGAAGAAGCAAACACCGAGTCAAGGACGTTGGACCTCGATTACCTGGAGGAAAGAAGGCTCGAGGCCAGGCTAAAAGCCATCAACTATAAAAAGCTAGCCAAGGTTCATCATGACAAACGATTGAATCCCCGCACATTCTCGGTCGGCGACCTAGTGCTAAGGAAAATCGAGGTGACTGGAAACAAGCCAGGAAGAAACAAGCTTTCTCCCAACTGGGAAGGACCATTCCAAATCACAGACACCATCCGGGCTGGAACCTACAGGCTCGCAAAACCAGATGGAACCCAACTAAAAAACTCCTGGCATTCAGACCACTTGAAAATGTATTATCAGTGATCTGCTATTTCTGTTATAAAGAAAAATCTTGGTAAAAATTTGCCTCTTCAAACACTACATCTAAAACCACTCAGTCTTTTGTCAAAACCTCCTCGCCTAGTCGAGGAGAGGCTAGGCTCTAATGCCTTCAAAACCTCCTCGCCTAGTCGAGGAGAGGCCATGCTCTAATGCCTTCAAAACCTCCTCGCCTAGTCGAGGAGAGGCCAGGCTCTAATGCCTTCAAAACCTCCTCGCCTAGTCGAGGAGAGGCCAGACTCTAATTCCTTCAAAACCTCCTCGCCTAGTCGAGGAGAGGCCAAACTCTAATGCCTCAAGAGTAATAATAGGAAATACAAACAGAGACAAGAAACACTTGCAAAATCACATCACAAAAATAATATTACAGGAAATATAGTACCATTGGACAACATTGTTTCATTGTTCATAAACCTACTCTACTCCCTCTTCCCTCTCACGGGCTTCCTCCTCGCGAGCTGCCACCTGCTCGGATTCATATTAGTGCTAGGAAAACTCCTCCCAGCTAGTCTTCTGGCCCTCGAGCTCCACCATCAGCCAATCGCCGACGTACTCGGCCTAGGGAGGAGAAACAGCCCTCGGCACCACAAAGTGGCGATAGCTTTCCTTTACCCAAACTCTTTCTCGATCCATTAGGGCAAAGAAATTGCCCACCTCTGTAGGGGGGGGGGAGGCACTCGGGAGCCTGAGCCGAAAAATCCGCATCCTTAATCTCGCCCAACTCGGTCTCATCGAAAGGAACCAGCGAGGAGACACCTCGGCACTCCGGACCATGGGAAGCAAGGCCCGCCATCCTCACCACCTCCGGTAGTGGCACACCAACCGCTACCGCCGCCCGGAAGGTCTGAATTCGGCTGGTCTCCATATAGTTCAGGGCCTCCTCCTCGTAAGGCTAGAGCCCCAGATACTTTACAGAGAACCTCATCACGATCAGGCCGCGGCGGCTCGGCCATGAGGCGGTCGTTGTCACCAGACAGACCCTTCAACTTAGCCTCGAGGTCAGCCACCTTACGATCCCTCTCGCCAACTCTATCCTGCAGCACCTTCTCCCTCGCCAGCCAGGCAGTCTTCTCAGCACCAAGCTTGGAGAGCTCATCATTCTTCAGCAGCAAGTCTCCCTCCAGGGACGTTATCTTCTCGGCCGAAGATGAGATCTCCCCCTTTGCTTTCAACAACGCCCGCTCCAGGCCCTTCATAGACTCGGAAGCCTTACCCAGCTTGGCGTTTTAAGTCGCGAGACCGATACCGAGCTGAAAGGGCAAAAAATAGGCAATGAGCAAACGAACCAAAAGAAGTAAAAAATAAAAGAACAAGATCCACCTACCTCGCTCATTGCCAGCGCACATAGATCATTCAATTGAAACTCTCTGACAGGGAGCAGCGTCTCCACGAACTCGATCGGTACACTCTAGCCCATTAATCTCTGCCCGTAGCCAGCGAAGGAGGCAGGAAAATTGTTGACAATCTTACAAATATGACCGATAATATATGTAAGATCCCGATTCCCGGTTAGCTTGAATTGCGTGCAAAGCTCGCATTTCCTCTTTCGTTGATTGCTCGTTTGGTTTGTGAGAGAGTCTAAATGTGTATGAGAGATCACAATAAGACTAAAACACTCCTATGAAATGTCATATAGTGATTGACTTGTTAAAGTCAAAAGTCGTAACCCGACGATAGTCGAAATGCGACGCGATTGAGAGTTTATTCGGGTTTTGTGTTCTGGACCTCGATTTGGTCCCAGATCTTTACATGATGATTAAATAACATCTTTAGATGTGTTAGAATTCTAATTGGATGTATTCCATAAGTCTCGTGAAGTTTTGACGCCTCGAGAATAGCAATTCTCCTTATCGCGTAGTTTAAGATTGAGCCGGGCGAACGTCTCGTCTTTCGGGAGCTTATTTCTCCTATCTGTTGTTTATCATTTGAGAGGCATTCAGGCCTATTTTGTAGCCCTTATAGGTGCTTATAATCATGGGTTATTACCCGTCGGTTTGCGGTCTCATTCGACGTTTAGATAGCAAGTTGTTACGTCTTGCGTCGGTTTTGCCCCGGGTTGTTTCGGGTGTTGTTTATGGGAGTCTAGACCTAATTTAAATTGGTTTGAGACTTGGATTGATTAGTTTAATGTTTGAGGACTTTAAGGGTTCAATTGTGAGCCATTTCGAAGCCTTAAGGCTCGAGGATGCATGCGGGAACGACCGAAATCGAGCAAGGAAGCAAGAAAAAGCCGGAAGGAGTGTAACAGGAGGATGCGCTCGCATCACTCCTATATGATGACGACACTTGAGGGTCTTAATTCCAGCATTACGAGTTTTGTCTGTTTAGTCTTGTTGTCAGAAATTTACCCCATTAAACCCATTCTAAACCCAACTTAAACCCACCTACTTAGCCTAAAACTAGTCCTAATCATTATTAGTGAGATTAGGGGTTGATTAGTGGGTGATTAAAGGGAACTAATCCCCCATATAAAAAGAAATCAGCCGCACTCTACCTCTTAGTCGGCCAAAACAGATCGACTTCTCCCTCGTCTTAGCGGAGCAGAACACAAGGGCATGAGAGAGCTGAGAAGAGGCGATTTCTAGGGCTTGAAGAGCTCGTCCTTGGTGGCCATAGCTAGAGGGCTTCTTCCCCCATTTCAGTCCGTGAGTTTGAAGAGGAGAGTTGAGGAGAGCAACCTCACCTCTTGGGTTCGGGTATGGCAGCTTGATTAGGGGCTGAGTAAGGTAAGTTTCTACCTTGATTCTCTTGCTTTTGGGCTCCATTGACCCTAGGGAAACAATCATTTGTGATATTTGAGGTCAATGGAAGCCATTGTTAGGGTTTGTAGAGAAGCATGAACCCTAGGTTTTCAAATTGATGATAGAATTGGATTGACCTATGTGAGACCATGATATATGTGAAATTCATGTTCTAACTAGTCTATTGAACTTGATTATGTTGATTATCCATGAGTTTTGATGTTGGTTTGGTTGAGATACTTGGAGGGTGTTTTGCCCAAATTTGGTTTAGCTTGCAAAATTATTAATGTGAGCTTGATTACTATGTTTTATATGCTTAATAGAGTATATTAAACTAGGTAGTATGATTTAATCATGAATTGGGAATTATGATTGGTAAGGTGAGCTAAATGAAATTGTGCTCAAAATGATGAATTTATTCTATGTTGAATTAGTGAAGGTTTTGTTGGGTTTATGTGAGTTAAACGAACCCAGGATGATAGCTATTGTTGATAGTTATGAATATTGGGGGAATTGAGACACATGGCCTCTATGCCCTAAAATTTTAGAAAGGGTAGATTGGACTCGGCGGAGTCATTATAAGTTCGATCATGTGCTAATTGAACTTGGGTTGAAATCCTACGATAATTGGATTTCGTTTGGTTAATGGAGTGAAGAACATAACTTCCAAACTTTAAATGGTTGGTGATTGAGATGTGTTTTGTGGATTTTTAGTCTTGGGAATTAGGCCCGAATGACTATTGAGATTTGGTTATAAACTTTAAGAAATTATTACGGTGTGAATTTATAGAACACATAAAGAATGAAATGTGTTAGTAAGACTCAGCGAATTAAATAAGGCCAATAAAATGATAAAGAGCCTTGGGTTGAAACCTACAATGTTTGGGTTTGCTTGGGTTGTGTTTGTGCACAGGGTTTTTGTTGTGTCCTATGGCGACACTTATGTTTTGGAGGCGACTAGAATACATTTTAAGCATGCTTGTTAGAGCATGGGACAATAGAGACCCACATAAGGTCATGCGATTATTTAAGAGAAGATTAAGAGAGAATCCTCTTCTCAAGGATTTTTGTTGCGTGTATATGAAAACAATTGGGAGAAGTGACTACGGAGTAGTCATGATGTTTTAAGTATGGTGTTGGTGTTATCGATCATGTATGGCGATTAGGACTATGATTGAGTCCGGTGTACTTAAAATAAAAGACTAAATAATAAGTCTTGGATTGTGGATATCTTGAGACTAGCGTAGTAGTCTTGGTTTGGTTTGAGTTGAGGATTATGGAAGTCCTCACATTATATTTTGTTAAGCTTGTAGGCTATACTTGTTTTGGTTGATGACTTGAGGAATAATGAATACCTCAATAAGTAGTTCTTGAACTAAACTTGTAAGTTAGTTGAACACAATGGTTATATGCAAATATATATGCATTGTTCATGATGTTTGGTAGAGCATTATGTCCTACTTGATTTTATGCAATTATATGCATGGTTTATGAAATTTAAGTAGAGTATTATGTCCTACGTGGTTATATGCGATTATGTGCATGGTATATGAGATTGTTGTAGAGCATTATGTCCTACATGGTTTAATGAGTCGATAATAATGAATTTGGTCTCATTAGTTTAGACAAGTAAATATCTACTTGAATGTTTGGTTAAAGTCCGGTTTTTTGTTGTGTCGGCAATGGGGCGATTCATAGTCTTTGGGAACAATCGCTATGAATCGTTGCATTGGATCCTTTCTCCTCACTATTTGGCCAATAGTGGGATGTGATCTCGAGTTATGCCATCTAGCTAGACATCGAGCTCTCATTTCTCATCCTAGGTTGGATGAATGTAACGAGTACTCATTAAAGGAAACTGATGAGTTGAGATTACTTGGGGAGGAAACCCCAGGGTATGATTGATTGGGAATTGAGCCCGAATCATGATTTGAGATTTGATATCATGGTAAGTTGGTTGGGTTTTGAACCCGGATTTGATAGTAATGGTTCGATTACGTTTACTGTTACACATGTTTATTTATGAGCATTTATATGAAAGATAAAATGCTACTTGATTTATATGAGTTTATGTGCTTTAAAGATTAAGTACATGTTTCATGATGGTATACTAGCATGATACCATGATTTTTATATGTTTATGCATTTATGCCATGCCATGTCATAATATGCCACATGTTGCATTTAGAAACTTACTGGATCATTATGACTCACTCAGTGTGATTGTTTTCCCTAGTGTGTGCAGTGATTCCCGTTAGTACGCGCAGCGGCTTCGGATAACGACTTTTAGCAGGTGGTCTTCCAAGTCAAAAGCTTGGAGTTATTTAATATTATGTTGTTAATTATTTGTGAGGCTCGAATGTAAAGTTATGTAGACTTTACTTGGGTAGATTGTAGTATTACATTATGGTTGTGTATTTGGGAGCCGGTTGTATTGCCGAGCCGTTGTATCCATAGAATTTATTCTCGTTGTCATTTCGAGCATGTGTGGCTCGTTTATTCTAGTTTTGGTATTATTGTTGTTCCTACCTCAGAGTTTTAGTCGAGATTTGGTTGGTGGTTTAGCATTGATTATATGGTTATAGTGAATTGTTCCTCCGGCATGTTATAGCCGTTGAGGGTTGTTTATCAGGTTGGGATTTTGTCTGTTGCCGGCCTTGGTTGCCGATGGTTTGTTGTGCGTGTCTAATGTTGCGTCACGTGCGTCGAATTTTTGGGCCGAGAGATTTACTATCTCTTTGGTTGTTTATATTTAGGAGCTTGATAGCTCGGGTCCCATTATGGTTTTTCTTCCGCAGGTTTTGTTTTTATTTTCCGTATTGCCGTTATGGCTTTACTTTCCTGTCGTGAGCCGGTTGGCTCGTCTTTTGACTCGCACCATTATGCTTAGCAGGTGCTTGTCTGTCTTTTAGTTTGTCCTGATGGCACGACCTAGGGATCTCGTATTGAGATCCGGGTCGGGTCATCACAATATAGTCATTATCGGTCACCTCCTCACTCATTTGGGTGGGGGAGGCCGAGGCTTCTCGGCGAGGGAATCGGGGAGGCGGGGCTGAGGTAGGGCCCAGCCTTTGTCTCTTGAGCCTTGGAACGTCAGAGGCGGGCTGTTTGCCCTTTGCCTTAGGGACCGGTGCGGTGGGCGAGGGACCACCTTGAAGGATCATCAAGCGCCCGACCATAGGTAGCAACCCAGCATTTCCATCGGCCTCTTGCAAGCGAAGCCTTCGGCCTCCCTCCGCTCCTCCTCGGCCCTCTTCCGGGCCAGAATGGCATCCCGAGTCAAACCCATATCTGCAAATCAGAAAGCTCGCATTAGAAACAAAGAGACAAATACAACAAAAATGATTGAAAAATAAACAAGGCAGGAGTAACAGTATTAACCTGGTGTCGAGCACTCGGACCTATCTATACCCTTACACTCCTGACATTACGAGCCAAACACCCATCCTCAGTGCAGGGCCCAGCCATCTCGACTCACATACTCAAAATCTAAGTAGGCCCTCTCCAACCCCTCGGCAGCCCGGAACTTGGCCGGCAATGAGGCCCTAAACTCCCCATATGGCCTTCCGATTATAAGAAGCGAACACATGCCCTTCATCGTTGAACAAGGGGGCCTTAATAGCGCTCTTCACGGCCTCATCGGAGCCCCCAAAGTCTTTGTCTTCAAAAGGCCATGAGGTTTTCCCTTAGGAGCCTCGAAATTCCACCCTCGACCAGACTCCACCAGGAGGACCTTCTCCGACCACCTATGATCTTTATTGCCGAAGCTGGCCAGCAAGGGAAATCCTTGTGAATGCCTCAAGACAGTCAGTCGATTCATTGAGATACTGACTTTGTAGTAATAGCAGAAGAGTGAGAGTGTCGGCTCGAACCTCTTCGATCGGGTACATATGATGAAGCTGACTAGCGCTCGGGTAAGGTTGGGTGTGAGGTCCAAAGGGACAGAGCTTGTCTGAGTCAGAAATTCGCAGATAAAAGGGTCGAGAGGTAGACGCATCCCCGACGACTCGAAAAGACTCGAATAAAAGCCTACGTAGTTGCGAAGATTGCACAGCTCGGAAAGACCCAAGCCTGAATCAGGGACCAAGCCCCGGAAAAAGTCGGAACCATACACCCGAGACCATTTTTCTACATCTGACGAGTTTATCTTATTCTCGAAAGGCCGCAAGTAGCGAGGCACCTTCTCGCCATCATTGCCAGCTCGCCCAGAAACAGAGGCCTCAGCTCCGCTCGCCATTCTCCCAAGTTGCCGACGTTGCAGGTTTCTTTCAATCTGACGGAAGTGCAGGACTCTCTCCCTGGTGAAAAATTGAGCAACCAGACTTAACGTAATACGGTCTCTGCTCAAAAGCACCCTCATAGGGGTGCTAGATGGATAATCCGGAGCAGAAAAAACTTCATCACCGAACTTCCAATGTGAGCTAACCTTCACTCCAAAGCTCACAAGGAGAAACCTCGCTTACCGAGGAGTAACCACTACCCACCTACCCTGACATTGCCTGTACATAGGACCCTTACGCAGAGACTTTTCGAAAACTGACTCAAGAAACGGGCCCTCGTCATCAGAGTCTATAGAGGAAATCGAGCACGGAGAAGAAGTACCCGAGCTCAAAGGGCCCACGGTCGTCTCCACATGAACAGTGGTGTCTACCACTCTCTCCTCGGCCAAACAAACGCTCACCTTGATACCTCTCCAGACTGGGCCGCGAGGGACAGACTCGGCCTCGTCATCACTTAGTACATCACCCCTATACTCGGCTAAATTAGGGTCCTCGGCGTCAGGATTAGCCGAGACCTCAGAAAGAACCTCGGCAAAAGGGATGTTCACACTTTGATAGGGTACTAGGGCACAAGAAAGATCCTCGGCCCGAGGAGACACGCAAGGAATATCCTCGGCCAATACCGAAGCCTCGGCCACGTTACTAGGAAGGGGAAGAAGAGGACTCCTAACTGACACGGGTATACGAATTACCCTATTCTAGTAATCTATCAGCTCCATGGAGGGGCTACTACAAGAAGAAGAAGAAGAAGAAAAAACAGGAAAAGGGATTCTACGAGACATACTCTAAACAAGAAAAGGAAAGAAATATCGTACCAAGAGATGAAGCTGGAAAGGACGCCGGAGAAATCAACAAAATAAGCAGAAACACGCCTGAAAAAACCAAAGAGAAGCCAAAAAATTAAGCAAGCAGGAGAAAAAGGCACCCTGGACGGAGTAACAAATCAAAGAATACAAACTGGTGACAATAAAAGCCATCAGAAAAAAGTAGAAAGTGGCAAGTGGAAAGAAAAGCAAAGCCGCCGAGCCAATACGAGCTCGCCGAAGACAAGGGGCAAGTAAAACATGTGGCTTCCAAAGCCCTCGACCTCGGCAACCAGAGTGGCTTCCAAAGCCCTCGACCTCAGCAACTAGAGTGGCTTCCAGTGCCTTCGGCCTCCGCACTAATAGCCCACTGTCCTTAGACCGCTCGGCCTCGGCGTTAGGTCAATGATCACCAGGTCTGACAAAGAAGCTTCCCCAGACCCGGTAAAGCCGCTACACGTAACCACCAACCCTCTGACAGCGGTCAGGCCACTTATTTCTGACAAAGCCACCAGTGCATTTAATATCCACCGCAACCTGTTCCCCAACAAGAAGCCGCCACGTTATCAGGAGAATCATGTATAAATAGGGGACATTCATTAATTGGAAAGGTAGGTATAATTTGAGATATCAAAACTCTCTTATCACAACCCCATATCAGACCATTTATTACTACGGCATATTTATTACTCATTTCCACCAGAAACCTTATCCTCACGCGGAGGGTTCCAATCGGACTACCCCGACTCCTTAACGGCGTTCACTGTTTATCCTGTGCAGGTAACTAGGAGACGTGACTAGGACAAGCGTGCAAGAACCGTGCCACTCCTATTTCATACGTGGACAACAAGACAAGATCACAACCAAAATTGCGTGATCACCTACAAAATTTACACATTTAGAAATTAAGGCTTTTGACTTTACAGAATAAACAATCAAAGATTTCATTTTTTGTGAAATTTTAAAAATTTCCGATGAAAATCTTGAAACCCTTGAATGTTTTGGATAAATAAACCAGAGAAACATTAACAGATGATTTCTAAGAGAAATGAGTACTCAAAGCACAAAGAAAACTGTTAGTTTCAAGGTTTTGAAAAACAACAATGGCGGCGTCGGTACGCAAAAGCATCCTTTAACTCGATTCCTTAAAATAACTCAAAAGAATAAAATTAATGAATAGTACCGAATAAAATTAATGAATAGTAAACCGTAGACCAAAGCAAAGAACCAAAGCAAAGAATAATTTGGAAATGGAGGGAGCAATTGCAGAGAGAAAGAGAGGGTTTGAGTAGAGAGAAATATCAGAGAGAGAGAGAGAGGGGTTTCGTAAAGTTTTTGGAAAGGGCGGTTCAAAGTTTATTTAAAGGAGGAAAAAATCTTTTAGCGAAAAAGCTGTAACTTAAGATTTTTTCAAAGTACTAATTTTTTTTGACTTTTAACCCCTTTTCCCTTTTAGAAACCTTTCCCGCTTTAATAAACTAAGTTGAAATACTAACCTGGTAAAAGAGAAGAGCTTAAGTCTGCCGTTAGAGGGCAAATAAAGTCTGTTGGTTATTAGAAGTCTAAGTCTACCGGTATGAAAGAAAAACTTAAAGAATAAAAATAAAGCAGTAGGATCAATCATACCAAGATTTCTCCTTAAGTAAGCAAACCTGGTTGCATCCAGTGGCTTGGTGAGAATGTCAGCCAATTGATGTTCAGTTGGAACGTATTCCAGACTGATGTTACCTTTCTCCACATGATCTTTGAGGAAATGATAATGGACATCAATGTGCTTTGTCTTCGAGTGCATCACTGGATTCTTGGAGACTGAAATTGCAGAAGTGTTGTCACACATGATTGGACAATTTGCAGTCTTGATGTTGTAGTCCACTAGCTGCTGCTTCATCCATAGTAGCTGAGAGCAACAACTGCTGGCATCAATATATTCTGCCTCTGTGGTTGAGTTTGCAACCGATCCTTACTTCTTGCATGACCATGAGACAAGTATATTTCCTAGAAATTGACAAGTCTCACTGTTGCTTCTTCTGCTCACTTTGCAGGCTGCATAATCTGCATCTCAGTACCCAACTAGATCGAAGTTGTTGCGTTTGGAATACCAGATACCTAGATTTGTAGTTGTTGAAACATATCTGTTGATACGTTTAGCAGCAAGCAAATGTGATTCCCTTGGATCTGCCTAAAATCTAGCACAAACACAAATAGCAAACATAATATCAGGTCTACTGGCAGTAAGGTAAATAAGTGAACCTATGATTCCTCGGTACTATAGACACCCCAATTTCGTACCCGTGATATGTAACTCCGGCATATGATATCAAGAACTGTTTAAACTTAACAAAATGTCAAGTTACATGGTTGAAAATGCAAAAGGAGAAAGTAGGATGCATGAATAGTGACTGCAGGGGGGAAAGTGTTGAAAAATGAGGAAGTTTTGCCCCTTGGCGCTGTGCCCAACATGCTGTTTGGCCGCGCCAAGGTCCTGAATAGTGCCCGATCAGTTAACGCATTGTACAAAATATCAAGCGCGTGGTACAAGCCGATGAAGCACGAATCAGACTATAAATAGAGGTCCCCGGCTACGCTTTGAGACAGATTTCTTCGACGAAGGCTTGAAGCCCAGGAAAACTCTACGTAATTTTAACGCAGTGTGCGATCCCCTCCTCTCATAAAGCCTCAAAACCCTGTCAAACCTCCTCCAAACACAAATCCAACCGATTAAAGTGATCCCTAGCCCTTTAGTTAGGTATCCACCTTGTTTCCCCGGCCCAAAAACCATAAAGTAAGCCGTTATTCTGCCCGAGTAAATAGGCTGAAATCACTCGAAATAAGCCGTTGTTCCGCCCAACCAAATAGGCCAAAACCACCAAAATTAAGCCGTCATTCTGCCCGAGTGAGTAAGCCAAAACTACCATAAATAAGCTGTCACTCTGCCCGAATCACATCAGCAACAACAGTAAAAGTCTCCCTCTCCCGAGAAGGACAGAGTGAGCACACTACCGCTCTAAAAGGTAATATAGCCTTTAAGGGTGTTTTCTTTATTTACTTATTTATTTATTATTTATGAAAGTTATCATTTAAATCCGGCCCAATGTAGTCAATATAAGCCGTTGTGTTGCCCGGATTAGATTAGGAAATATTATGTAAAAGAACCGTTATAATGACCAAATATTTTAAATACATTTGTAATTATTGTAAGGAAATGGCTGCAAGTCCGTAAATAATATAGTCACGGATGTATTTGCTTTATTTTTCTGTCTTTTAATACTTTATTTATCTAGCTAAATAAATATAACAATAAACATACTTTAGCCAAAAACTATTTTGAGACCGAAAGGGCGAGTTGGGTGCCTAGCACCTTCCCAACTCGTAACTTAGCCTCCGAACCCGCTTTCTATCTCTGGTTTTCTTTTTTTTTTTTTTTTTTTCTGGTTTTGCTTTATTTTTGCCTTAAAATAAAGATGACGACTCTAAAACTTTTTGAATCCAATGGGGCCTCGCAACACTCATTCTTTGTACTTTTTCGTTTTCCCCTAAAAAAGGGAGAGTGTGAATGGAAGAGTGATGTATTCTCATATCCTGATATCCCCTAAAAAAGGGATAACTTGATGCGGGAAACTCAAAGCTCTCATAGTGATCCGAAACGGGCCATAAGGCTATTTTTAATAAAATCCATAGTGGGGGCGTCGCAACATCCTTTTTTTTGCACTTTTCCGTTTTCCCCTAAGAAAGGGAAAATGAGAATAAAAGGGTGATGCATTCTCATATCCTGGTATCCCCTAAAAAAAGGGATAACTTGATGCGGGAAACCCAAAAGTTCCCATATTGAATCAAAAATCCACTAAAGGCAACCAAGGCGCATTCCAACGCGCTATCTTAGACAGCACTCCTCTCGCACTTTTGATTTCGTCTTCCCCTAAAAAAGGGAGTCCCGCATCCAAGCGGCGAGGCTCGAGGCTGGGCGCAAGACGTCCTGGAACCCAGTGGCGACTGGCTGGGGGAGTTGTTTTATTTTAAATAAAATGGAGGGCTAGACTCATAAAATAGAGCTTTTTTGTTTTTATTTGTTTCTGGCTAAAGTATGCTTGTTATATTAATTTATGTATTTGAATATTGCGTTCCTATACATCCATGTCTATATTTGTGGATATGATCCTACATCTTGCAGCAGTTTCGTTCTGATGACTATTACAGGTGTATTTAAAAATATTCTTTTCTAAAAAAAATCAAAAAATATCGAATATATATATATATATATATATATATATATATATATATATATATATTATATGTTACAATAAATTCCGGGCAGCACAATAAAAGGGCCGGGGCTTTATTTTAATTATTGCTTTATTTCCGGCTCTGTATTATTATTTCTTTCTGTTCATTTTTCCTTTTTATTATGTACATTTGTACATATCTGCATTCATTCTGTCATTTTATTTTGGGGACATATGACCAAATTTGTAATTAATAGGAATAGATAGTTTCCCCACTTTTCTTTCTATTTCTTAATGTGGTGTGCTTGCTTGCTTGCGCTCAAACTAAAAAGTCGAGAAAATCCACACGTAATAGCAAGACACGCCATATATGTTTTTACTTTCTGTTCATATATCTGTAAATAAATAAAGACTTTACTGCTTTCTAGATACCGCACACACATGCACGCATATAGGAATATTCTGAACTGTTACCCTACACCATGGCCAGCCTACCCCTTACATAAGCCAACGCTAGAATGCATATAGATTCTCAAGACACTTTATAGACCGACCGGTTTTTGCATCTTTGAATCGTGTGTCAACCCCTGTCAAAAAAAAATAATAATAATATAAAAGAAAGAGTCAAATATATATATATATATATATATGTGTGTGTGTGTGTGTGTGTGTGTGTGTAGAAAAAAATGCGCAAGTTAGAGAAATATAGTAAAAAAAAATGAAAATAAATTGCGCAACTAAAAAAAATATAATAAATAAATAGGGGCTGATTTATTATTCTCTGATGCTCGACCTAGACCATTTCGAATGGTGGATCCCGGAAAGAGTATAGGCCGCCGCTTTGGACCATCCGATCTGAGAGTCGAAGCGAGGTGGAATACGTTGGTCCTATACTCTGGAGAAAGAATCCACTGTTCCAGGAAAAGTCCTGAGACTGTCAAAATAAAGCAGGTGCTTATCCGGTCAATTGTAAAATAATAATAATAATAATAATAATAATAATAATAATAATAATAATAATAATAATAATAATAATAATAATAATAATAATAATAATAATAATAATAAAATATACTAATAAAGGCACATTTTCCTCCAAACCCGTAAAGCCTTGACACCTTCAAGGCAAAGATAATCGGCCGGTTGATACGGGAAATTAGTGCAGAAATTAGAACATAAGGTATCGATATCGATCGGACAAAGGCGAGAATCGATGCAGTGCAGATCCGAAGCGGTATGGCAACGAAGAGTGAGCGATGCGCTATGGGTGCATTCGGGGGGCTCAGGGGTACACTCCGACTCCGGTAATGCAGCGGTGGCTAGACCAAAATCTGGATGCACGACATGATCGCTTGCTAAGCCAAATAGCAAGTCTTATACAAGGTTCAAAATCCAGTGGTGAGGTCAACTCTTCCCCTGCAGTCCCCCAGGAAGCATCAACATCTCATGTGCCTCAAAACCTAAACCCCTAGCCAAACACTATCCCACAAAATACTGCCGATACCCCAAATCCCAATCCTCCACCAAGTCCCTACTACCCAAATGTCAACCCTTACCCGTCCTATCCTTCATATCCTTCCCCAAGCACCAAAATTCCCCAAAGCCCAAATGACCTCCCTTTTCCTATAACCAACCCACTCCAGAACAGCCCACATATAGACCCACAAAGTTATAACCCGCCAGACCGAGTTACCACTTATTTACCTTATAATGATCCTGGTCGCCCAGCCGAAACCATCCAGAACCCACCAGCCCAAAATCCACCAACCCAAAATCCTTATCCTACCCAAGTTCCACCAACCCAAAATCCATATCCTACCTAAGTTCCGCCAGCTCAAAATTCGTATCCTACCCAAAATCCATATCCAGCCCAAAATCCTTACCAGGCATCACAGCCAGGAATTAACCCAGCCTTCCCTAATCATGAAAGCCAACTCCCCCAGCCACCAAAATAGAGGCTGACATGGAAATATGAAGGCCATGAATCTCAAACTTCTCAACAAAGGGGAATTTTCTATGCGGGCACTGACATTACAACCTACAGCAGTATTGCCTTTAAAATTCAAAATGTTCGACATAGAAAAATTTGATGGGACTGGATGCCCGATATCCCACTTAAAATCTTATTCCACCGGCATGCAGTCAAGGGGAGCTAGCTTTGAGGCTATGGCTTCCAATTTTCACCTCACCTTAATAGGGGCTGCCAAGCAATGGCTAATGTTGTCTGATAGTGGCACCATGAATACGTGGGACCAGATAGCTGAAGCGTTCCTGGAAAGGTACAAAGACAACACCAGTCCTGAAAATAGAAGGGACCTTGAGTCGTGCACCCAACGGGAGAAAAGAAACTTGTCTTTGAGTTTGCGTCGGGTGGAAAAGAAAGTTGGCTCAGACCTTTGACAGACCTGATCCTGCCGAGTCATGCAGAATGTTCATCAAAAACCTCCAGCCCATT
Source organism: Codonopsis lanceolata (assembly GCA_013146195.2). Lineage (NCBI taxonomy): Eukaryota > Viridiplantae > Streptophyta > Magnoliopsida > Asterales > Campanulaceae > Codonopsis > Codonopsis lanceolata. Next base: position 52,631,831 of record CM028379.1, read on the forward strand.
TACCTGGAACATATGCGGTATCTCCTCTACACCAATTTTAAAGAAATAGTGGAGATAGGAGCCCGTATTGATGAAGATATACGGACGGGGCAATTACAAGTCAATACGCCTCCTAGCTCTTTCCGTTACTCTAAAGGAAAGACAGCCGCAGCCGCACTAGCACCAGTCGTCAATATGGTAGGAAATACATCAGCCACTTTTCCTACCCAAAGTTATGGCACTGTTCCATGGTCTTATGGAGCGGACAGGTATGTCAACACAGTCGGAGGGAATAATGGCCCGAACAGAATTTCGTAAATCGAATCATTATGATGAACCGCAAGCCTCGATGCCTCATGATCTGCGGGGGCTAATGGCACAAGGAGTGCTAAAGCCTATGGAAAATTATAAGCCACCGAACCCCCGGGACTTGGAATCATGCTCAAGATCTTGTGAATATCATCGCTTGCAGGTGGTCACCTCACCGATAAATGTTATATGCTCAGAGATGCTATCCAGGATCTTATAGATGATAAGGTTATTGAAAAGCCTCCTCCCAGACCAAATACAGTCAATAACCCTCTACCTCAAATCAACATGATTGAGGTTGATGAAAATTTTTGTGTACCCAAGTTTGAAACAAATAAACACCCATTACCATATATCCTTGTTCCTTTCTTTCCATCCCCATCCATAAAAGAGCCTAGCTTCAATATGCTCTCTTGGGACACTATCCCGGGTAGCCAAAGTACTTGCAATATTGAAAAAGCCACTTGGGTCGGTGGAGATGTTAGCCACCCTATCCAATTTGGCCGAGCCTACCAACCAAACCTGGAAAGAGGTGATCACTCTGACAAGGACCAAGCGATAGCTTCCTGGGCATGATAGACAGAGGCACTGATTATGGAAAGCTCTTTACAGAGTTTGAGTCTATTTCTAATAAGCCTCTGCAGAACTAGTATACTACGACCGGCCCGCTTTTGACGCCCGCAGATCTGGTGGACCGCTTCGGATATATTATCCCTATTCCTTCCCCTAGCTTTACGGATCGGTCATCTACCGATCCGCTCCCTAAAGTTGAGGATCTCAAACCCCAGGTCCTCAATAATGTAATAAACCCTGTACGGTTTGCTTTTAATGGTAATCTAAATGTCTTTGCTTATTTCTTAGTTGCACCTACATTAAAAGACGCATTAAATAATAATAACGATGAGTTATTTAATAAAAAGGACCCAAAAGATAAAAAAGTTATTTGCTTGAGCTTGCAAAGTCAGTAGAGCACCAGGGACAACATCATTCATCAACAGCAACTGAAGACTGATCCACTATCAATCTGGGGCTGGACAATGAAATCAAAGGAATCAAAATTAGCAACTACCTGCAAGGCTCTGAAAGAATAACACTTATTGACCTCCTCAAAGAGTTCGTGGACATATTCGCCTGGTCCTATGAAGATATGTCAGGGCTAGATCCAGCCATAGTCGAACACCGGACCCCCATATATCCGGATGCTCGGCCAATCAGACAAAAGCTCCGGCGCATCAAGCCAGAATGGTCACCACAAGTTAAAAAATAAATCATGAAGCAGCTGCATGTCAATTTCATTCGGGTAATAGAATACCCGATCTGGTTGTCCAATATAGTGACCATTCCCAAGCCCAACGGGAATGTCCGGATCTGCGTAGACTTCCGCGACCTCAACAAGACGTCGCCCAAAGATGACGTCCCTCTACCCAATATTGATATTGTCGTAGACGCCGTTGCTGCTCACAAAGTCAGATCCTTCGTTGACGGCATGCTGGGCTATAATCAAATCAAGATGGCAGTAGAGGACCAAGAAAAGACCTCATTCACCACCCCTTTGGGAGACCTACTGCTATCATGTCATGCCGTCTGGGCTAAAAAAAAATGCTGGGGCTACTTATCAAAAGACTGCCACCACTCTTTTCCACGATGTGCCTTATATTGTCAAAGAGATCCGGTCAGGAGGTGCCATACTCCTCACAAACCAGGAAACAGAAGACCTTGTTCAGCCCTCCAATCTCAACGAGCTTAAAAGGTATTATGCTTGAGCCACCCTATCTGGCAAGTGCTTCCCTCTCCAGCTCGCTAGGCTAAAAACCCGAAAGGGCGACCTAGGTAAAAATTAGAGCAAATTAAAAAAAGAAAATGAAAAAAAAGGAGAAATAAGGGCTCGCTAGGCTGAAAACCCGAAAGGGCGGCCTAGGCAAAAATTAGAGCAAAATAAAAAATAAATAAATAAATAAATATAAATATAAATAAATAAATAAATAAATAAATATATATATATATATATATATATATATATATATATATATATATATAAAGGAGAAATAAGGGCTCGCTAGGTTAAAGACCCGAAAGGGCAGCCTAGGCAAAAGTTAGAGCAAAATAAAAAATATATATCAGGAGAAAAAGGGGAGGGAAGGCACTCTCTGAAACCTCGGCATCCTACCTCCAGTCTTCAGCATGCAAGGGGGCTCGACTGACAGAAGGAAAAGAAAAATCACGACAGAGGCTCACATTAAAGCACTAAAATATAAAATTTTCAGGTCCTAAGGTGCAACTTAGGAATATTTGCTAAAGAAATTTAGGTTATACATTGATTGCATGTATATATCTATCTATTGCCTATATCCCCCTTTGTTTTCCCAGAAACTATCCCCTCTTTTGCAGCCTAAGCCCCAAGGTGGTCCATCAATGTCTGCGGCGTCCGCCCAGCCGGGCCCATATACTTCTTTTGCAAGGCACAGAAAAGGCTCAGTCTCATCAGAATGAGAAGCACCAGAAGTGTCCTCGTCCTATTCATTATCCGCACTGCCGTTGTCCTGAAACAGCCAGACGACTTGGGTCCTGACCATCCCCTCGCCGCCTGTCGATTGCGAAGAAAATGGGCTATGAGAATAGCCTTATGCCAAGTGTAGCCCTGCAACAATTATATGGCCGAGAACAGAAGTAGGTGACTGCCTTTTCCTCTCCCCGCATATTATGAAAAAAAAAAAGAGAAAGGAAAGCATGCTCGAGCCTGAAGGTATATTCCTTTTAAATCCGTTTCTGAAATACAGCGTGCCATTACCCATTAGACAACGGTATAGCTTTACTTTATGTGTGCGTTTTGAGTCTGCATGTTTAATTTATTGCATCATATAAAACTGTATTGCATTGCACAATAAACATTTGTGTATATATATATATATATATATATATATATATATATATATATATATATATATATATATCATTTAAGAAAATAAAGAATAAAAAGAAAAGAAGAGAAGTCCTTAGCTTGAAGAAGCAAAAGTGGCAGAAATATCAAAATCAGCTGAATCCGCAGCAGCCACCCGAGCATGAAAAGGTAAGGTGTTCTCATCCTAACTTCAAATAAATAGATAAATAAAATAAATATATGTGAATAAACATTCAGTTTCCTTCAAAAAAAAAAAAACAGCAACAAAAAATGTGTATTTCGAAAATATATGTTGTATTCTTTTACATCCTTTTAATAAATAAAAATGCATTTTGTGTGTTTAAACATATATTTTAAGCCATAAAAAAAAAAGAAAAAAAAAGACTGTGTGTATTGTTTTGCATCTAAATAGTTATTTTTGCATCCTAGGCATCATAGAAATACATTTTAAGTATGTATACTGCATTTTGCATTTATCATGTAAAACAAAAGAATATTCATGCATCATGGTAATAAGCATCCTATAATTGTTCTGCATTGCATTTGCATCAAGTAAAGTAGTACATGCATCCATCATGTGCATTTATTGTCCAATAAGCTGCCATAGGGGTACACTAAAAATAAAATAAAATGCCATCAGTCATGAAAATAAATGTTCTTATGGCATTTGCTATGTCCCTGCAGCATAAGCATGCATGAAAAATGAATTTGAGGGCATGAAATATATCTGTTTTGTCTTGTATTTATCCGAAAATGTGTTCAGAAAAAATTGAATTGTATTCCGAAAAGTCTGTTTCGTGAACACATATTGCATGCAAAAATATGTTTTAGCCTAGAACATGCATCATATAGCTCCAATTGCATTTATAGTATAAGTCATGCATAGTAGGGTCAAATAGTGACCATTAGTTCAATCACGCATCACAATAATAAAATTGCATAAATTTCATGCATCACTACCTAATTGCATCATTTAAGCATAAATAGGACATGCATAAGCATTATTAATAAAGTCAGGAATGCTTCAAAAAAGCCAAACAGTGCCAAAATCTAGCAGATCTGAAGCATATCCAGGCATATCTAAAATAAAAAAAAGAAGAGAGAAAAGAGGAATATTGAAAAAAAAAAGAGAAAAAAAATAAACAGATAATAAGCATGCAAATAAAGAGAAATGTCGAGCATGCAGAATAAAGTAAAAGTAAAAAAAGAAGAAAAAAACAAAACAAAAAATCGGGAGAGGGGAAAATGCATGTACAAAAAAAGAAAAGGAAAAATTTATAAGTGCATGCAACAAAAGAAATGCGGCGGCAGAAGAAGAAACTTTCGGCTGAAGCTAGAAAATTAAGCGAAAAGAAAAAAAACAGCAGTGGAAAAAAAGAAAAATGATTTCAGCTGTAACCAAATTATGCGGCAGCAAGGAAAGGAAATTTCTAACCAAGGTTAGAAAGAGCAGCAAAGAAAAATGTAGCAACATCAAGAAAGATTTTCCAGCTAAAGCCGAAGATATAGCGGAACAGGGGAAAGGATTTTCCAGCAAAGGCTGGAACTGTGACAAAAGAAGAATCCCCAGCAAAGTGCAGCAAGAGTAGTAAAGAACATCGTAAAGCAGCAATAAGAAGCAAAGCAACAGCAGCAGCAATTTGCCGCATGGGCACCGCAAGGGTAAGAAAAGGAAGGTACTTTCCTTTTTTTCAGTGCATTTGTATGATGTTTGGAAGACTTTCGTAACGGGGCAGGCAACCCCGGGGCAAGGGAAAGGCTTTGTCCTCCGGCGAAGGCTGAGTTCCTGCGGAGACATTGATTTCCAAACATCAATCGTTGTGTTGGAAAACTTTCTTTTAAGGGGCATGCAACCCTGGATTCAGAAGGAAATGTCTTGTCCTCCGACGAAGGCTGAGTTCCTGAGGAGACAATTCATGTCGCTCAGCCGCAGGCGAACTACAATTGGTCTAATTCCTTGGCTAAGGATACGTCGACAGTCTATCTCGGTAGACGCGACCATCACAGCACGTTATATTTACCTTTGCAGCACTCATTTGATAAAGCTTTGTCATACTTGCTCATTTAACATTGCCGCACTTGCACTGCAGCATTTGGTCCCCGGCTGAGTGAACTACGTCTCGGTCTGATTCCTTGGCTAAGGATACGTAGGTAGTCTATCTCGGTAGACGCGACCAGCACAGCACGTTATATTTACCTTTGCAGCGCTCATTTGATAAAGCTTTGCCGCACTTGCTCATTTAACATTGCCGCACTTGCACCGCATTTGGTCCCCTGAATGAACCTGCCGTCTCGGTCGATTCCTTGTTTAAGGATACGTAGGAAGCCTATTTCGGTGAGGGGCACGACCGCCAGTTGCTGCGAATGATAGTTTAGGTTTTGGCCTGAACTACGTTTGGTCTGAGTTCCTTTATTAAGGGATACGTAGGTAGCCTACATTAGTAGGTCCGACCATTAGAGCATTTTATTGCATATATGCTTAAAAACTACGATAACCTGTTATAACCGACTAAATATGTCTAGGATATGTGAGGTTTGGTTTGCGTTATACACTATTGCATTATAACTACTACTTGTTGCATCTCTTCCCTGTTTTATAAATGAAGGAAATTGGAGAGTCTATTGTTTATCAACGATGTTCGTCTACTTAGTAAGCCTTGGGTTACCCGTAGACTCCATCGTTGAGGGGCTCTGTAAACACCCCAATTTCGTACCCCTGATATGTAACTCCGGCATATGATATCGAGAACTGTTTAAACTTAACAAAATGTCAAGTTACAGGGTTGAAAATGTAAAAGGAGAAAGTAGGATGCATGAATAGTGAACTGCGGGGGGGAAAGTGTTGAAAAATGAGGAAGTTTGCCCATGGCGCCCATGACATCTTTGTTTGGCGCGCCAAGGTCTGAATAGTGCCGATCGGTTAGCGCATTGTACAAAATGTCAAGCGCGCAGTACAAGTCGATGAAGCATGAATCCAACTATAAATAGAGGTCCCCGGCTACGCTTTGAGACAGATTTCTTCGACGAAGGCTGGAAGCCTAGGAAAACTCTACGTAATTTTAACGCAGTGTGCGATCCCCTCCTCTCATAAAGCCTCAAAACCATGTCAAACCTCCTCCAAACACAAATCCAACCGATTAAAGTGATCCCTAGCCCTTTAGTTAGGTATCCACCTTGTTTCCCAGGCCCAAAAACCATAAAGTAAATCGTTACTCTACCCGAGTAAATAGGCTGAAATCACCCGAAATAAGCCGTTGTTCCGCCCAACCAAATAGGCCAAAACCACCAAAATTAAGCCGTCATTACTTAGAGTGAGTAAGCCAAAACTATCATAAATAAGCAGTCACTGCTGCCCAGAATCACATCGGCAACAACGAATAAAATTCTCCTCTCCCAGAAGGACAGGAGCGAGCACACTACCGCTCTAAAGGTAATATAGCCTTTAAGGGCGTTTTCTTTATTTACTTATTTATTTATTATTTATAAAAGTTATTACTTAAATCCGGCCCAATGTAGTCAATATAAGTCGTTGTGCTGCCCGAATTAGATTAGGAAATATTATGTAAAAGAGCCGTTATAATGGCCAAATATTTTTAAATACATTTGTAATTATTGTAAGAAATGGTGCAAGTCAAGTAAATAATGTAGCCACGGATGTATTTGTTTTATTTTCTGTCTTTTAATGCTTTATTTATCGCTAAATAAATATAACAATAAGCATACTTTAGCCAAAAACTATTTTGAGACCGAAAAGAGCGAGTTGGGTGCCTAGCACCTTCGACCAACTCGTAACTTAGCCTCAGAACCGCTTTCTATCTACGGTTTTCTTTTTCTGGTTTTGCTTTATTTTTGCCTTAAAATAAAGATGGCGACTCTAAAACTTTTGGATCGAGTGGGGCCTCGCATAACACCTTCTTTGCACTTTTCCGTTTTCCCTAAAAAAGGGAGAATGGGAATGGAAGGGTGATGTATTCACATATCGATATCCCATAAAAAGGGATAACTTGATGCGGAAACCCAAGCTCCATAGTGTTCGAAAGCGGGCCATTAGGCTATTTTTAATAAAATCCATAGTGGGGCGTCGCAACATCCTTTTTGCACTTTTAGTTTCCCCTAAGAAAGGGAAAATGGGAATAAAAGGGTGATGCATTCTCATATCTGGTATCCCCAAAAAGGGATAACTTGATGCGGGAAACCCAAAGTTCCCATATTGAATCAAAAATCCACTAAAGGCAACCAAAGGCGCATTCAGCCTATCTTAAACATGACACTCCTCTCGCACTTTTGATTTCGTCTTCCCTAAAAAGGGAGGGTGAAGCGAGAGCGATGGTGTCCGCATCCGCGACGCACCACACCCAAGGCGCGGGGCGGGCGGGCGTCTGAAACCAGGGTAGTTGGTCACGTTCTCTTACTTTCCTTTTTCATCTTTGTCAAGATGGCAGTCGGTAGACATTGGAGTTTCAAATCCTTTTGCTGAATCAAGACCAAATTTCTTGATGTGTTCCTTTGCATATTTGGTTTGGCTGATGAAGATCCCGTTAGAAGTCTGTTGAATCTGCAGTCCTAGAAAGTAGGTGAGCTCTCCCATCATGCTCATCTCGAACTTACTTTGCACCAGCTTCTCGAATCTCTTACACATGCTTTGGTTTGTAGATCCAAAGATAATATCATCCACGTAGATTTGTACCAAAAGAGAATGACCTTTGTGCTTGAGGATGAACAGAGTTGTGTCTATTCTTCCTCTCACGAATCCTTGTTCAATTAAGAACTTGGATAGAGTTTCATACCAAGCTCTGGGAGCTTGTTTCAGGCTATAGAGTGCTTTCTTGAGTCGGTAGACATGATTCCGCTTGTCTTGAATGACAAAACCTAGAGGTTGTTCAACGTATACCGTTTCTTGAAGATCACCATTGAGAAAGGCACTCTTCACATCCATCTGATAAACTTTGAAGTCCATGAACGAAGCATAGGCTAGAAAGAGTCTGATTGCCTCTAATCTAGCGACATGAGCAAATGTTTCATCGAAATCAATTCCTTCTTCCTGTCAGTAGCCTTGAGCAACCAATCTAGCTTTGTTTCTAGTGATGTTCCCATCTTCATCTCTCTTGTTCCTGAATACCCACTTGGTGCCGATAACTGAATGGCCAGTCGGTCTTTGAACTAAGCTCCACACTTTGCATCTTTCAAACTAGTTCAGCTCTTCTTACATAGCTTTAATCCAGTAGTGGTCTTCGATAGCTTCATCGATCTTCTTTGGCTCGATTTCAGATACAAATGCGAATGCAAACATGGTTTCATTTCGAACTTTGTTCCTCGTACTGAATTGAGATCACCAATGATTTGAGAAATGGGATGATCTCTTGCTTCAATAACAGCTGGAGGAAGATCACTTCTGGTGGGTTCTTCCCTTAAAAATTCTGGAGTAAGTTGAGAAGGTGATTCACCAAAATTAGGTTCAGAAGAGATAAGATCTTCGAAACCTTCATTTTCTGGTGAACAAGAAGGGTGAGTGATCTGCAAAGGTGTTTGGGGTAAAACATAAGAGATGGGTTCAGGGTCAACAGAAGAGTTGGAGTTGGCACCAGCAGAGTTGAAGTCTGTCGGTGCAGGGTTAGCAGAACTGGAAGGGTCTACAGTTGGAGGATTCTGAGGTGGAGTAGAAGTAGATGCTGTAATTGTACCTGCCTCATCATCATCAGAATCATTAGCAACATTCGGAGCCTTTCGAGGCTTTAACAAGTCATATTCATCAAAAGTAACATGCACAGATTCTAAGATTTTTAAAGAAGTTTGGTTGAATATGCGAAATGCTTTTGAATGTTTGGAATAGCCCAGAAAAATTCATTTGTCTGATTTTGAATCAAATTTACCTCTATATTCTTTTCCATTATATAGAATAAAACATTTACAGCCGAAGATTTTGAAAAATCCTATGTTTGGGGCTCTTCCTCTCCATATTTCATATGGAGTTTTATTATGAAACTTGTTTACGGGGATACATTGGGTAAAACATGCGAGTTGACGGCTTACGCGAAGTACTTTGGAAGTTTTGCTTGCCGGCATAGTTCTTCTTTGCTTCAATTACTGTCATGTTCTTCCGTTCAGCTACACTATTTTGTTGAGGAGTTTCGGCAGCAGAGAAGTTGTGGCCGATCTCGTGGTCATCACAATATCTTTCTAAACTGTTGTTCTTGAATTCGGTGCCGTTGTCTGATCTGATGTCACTAATGTCTTCAAGCTTTTGGGTTTGAAGTCTTCTAAAAAGAGCGGTGACCAGATCATATGTCTCATCTTTCGAAGTCATTGTTTCGATCGGTGAACCTATAGTAGTCATCAACTACTACAAGTGTGTACTTGTCTGTGAGATCTTGTTGTAGTGATTGGTCCAAAGAGATCCATATGAGAGAAGTTGAAGAGGTGCAGTCGTTGACATGACGGACATTCTTTTGAAGGAAGACTTGGAAAGTTTTCCTAATTGGCAAGCTTTGCAACTTCTGTCATGGTCGGCAGACACCGTAGGTAGACCTTTGACAAGCCCATCTTTGGAGAGCTTGGAGAGGTACTTGAAGTTGAGGTGACTGAGACGCCTGTGCCAAAGCCAACTGTTGTCACGAATGTTGTTAGTGACTAGGCAAAGGCTGGAGAATCTCCCTAGAAGATTTAAGTCCACGACATAGACGTTTCCTTGTCTATTGTCGGTCAGTATCGTTGAGCAGGATTCACGATCTTTGATGAGACATTGGTTGGAGGAGAATTGGCAGATGAGTCCTTTGTCGCAGAATTGGGATATGCTCAGAAGATTATGCTTTAAGCCGTTCACTAGAGAAACTTTGTTGATGGAGAGACTTCCTCTAGTGATTGAGCCATACGCAATTGTTTTCCCTCTTGCATTGTCGCCGAAAATCACCGTGGGACCTTTGGCTTCAGCTATATCTGAGAGTAGACTTCTGTTCCCTGTCATGTGTCTTGAGCAGCCATTATCCAGGTACTAGATGTCCTTATCTTCTGTATCTATAGTCATGAAGCAGACCTGAAAAAGATCAAAGAAACAAGGTCCCCCTTTATTTTCTTTTGGGTCCTGAGGATTAGCAACCTTTTGGAACCCATACTTGCCTAACCTTGAGAGAACTAGGTCTCTCAGATTTTGGTGTGAACCTTAGCAGGCATTCTGGGGCCAGATGGGCTAAACAATTGCAAGAATGACAAAGATGAAAGTTCCATAGAGGACTGTCAGTAGCCTTAGCTGAAGAGTGCTTATGGGTATCCTTGACTTTAACAGCAGTCTTTGGTTCAGTTGACTTGTTGACGGTAGACTTAATTGGTTTCTGTTGGACCTTCCTAGGTATGTTACCAGCAGACTTAGCCTTGGCTGGTCTGTTGATAACTTTTTTAGGAGGATTTGGTATAATACCTTTAAGTTTACTTTCAACAGGTTTAGGTGCCTTGCCCATTTCATAGACAAACTTGATAGGAACCGGCAGAGATTTCGTAGGTCTACCACCAGCAGACTTTTCCTTGGCAGATTTGTTGTCGGTAGACTTTGGGTTCTCTACTGTTCCTTTCTCAAGCTTCTCATTAGAAGCAGTTATCTTGGCTTTACCTTTCTAAGCCTTGGGGTAAACATACGGTACATTTGTATAACCAAGTCCTTGTTTACCCTTGTTTCCGAACGTCTGTTTAGAGAAGAAGATATCATAAGCAGTCTCGGAGGTTTCACCTTTCTCTATGACAGAAGAGTGTGTCACACTGGGCTCATCTGAATATCCTAAGCTAGATTTATCTTTACTTGATTTTTGGCTTGAAAGGATTTCTTCAAAGGTATCCTTGGAGCTGTTCCAGGAGTCAATTGTCTTTTGCAAGGCAAATTTCTCCAGGTCAAGTCCTTTGATGTGCTCAGTGAGACATTCGACTTTGTCACAAAGGAATTTGTTTTCTCCTTTAAGCTTGATATTTTCTTGTTGACAACTATTGAGAGTTTGAATCTCAGCTGCCAGCAGAGATTTCTCAGCAGCAAGCTTCTCACAGTTCTTGGCGAGTTTCACATAGGCTACTCTAAAGGAATTGAACTCTTCAATCATATCTTGATTATATTTAAGAAGTTCTTCCTTACTGAAGTTCTCACAGTTGATCTCACTTTTGTCGAAAGGACTAGGTGAGACTTCGACTTCATGTTCAGAGTCATAGGTGGGACCTGAATCATGAGCTATTAAGCATATGTTAGCTTGCTCACAATCGTCCTCTTCCTCTTCTGAATCAGTTTCAAACCATGTAGCAACCTATTTTTCTTCTATGTCTTCCGCCAGCATACCTTTATGTTTTTGAAATTTCTTATATGGAGGCTTTCGGTATGCTTCAAATTTTGGCTTTGGACATTTGGAGGCAAAGTGACCAGGTTTTCTACAATTGTAACACACAAGCTCTTCGTTAGATGAGCTTTCACCAGTTTTTCTAAAAGGCTGCTGGTGTGTGTCATTCCTTCCATATTTTGCAAACTTTTTGAAACGTTTTACGAACATAGGAAATTGTTCATCTGAAAAAAAAAATCATTTTCACTAGAGGAAGTGGAAGGTTTATTTTCAATTGTGGTCTCTTCTTGTACCATGGCAGGCAAGGACACAGTTCTGAACTGTTTGTCCTACTCTAGAGCTTGATTTACTTCGAGCTCATAAACCTTCAAACTTGCGTAAAGACTACTGAGAGTCATTTCGTTTAAGTTTTTAGATTCTTTCATGGCAGTGGTTTTAACAATTAAAAATGGGAGGACAAAGGAGGCTAACCTCGGAAAGAAAAACAGGAGCAAAGAAAAACATGATTTTTATTATTTGCTTGTATTAAACAATTAAAAATTGTAGTATTGGTCTTATCCTGGTTCTCGTATATCTTGAGTTGGTTCTAAACTAGACCAAAATATTAGTTCTCATACATATTGGATTGGTTCTGGGTTTGAATTTTGTGAGAACTCGATTTTTGGTTCGGTTCCGGTATTCGCTTTTTTTGCGTAAAACTAAACTGAATCGGACCAAGTTCACCCATAAGCACTAGGCCTAACAATTGGGTCGGGATGGGTCGGAACTCGATAGAACCCAAATATCAAGCTAGTCAAAATGGATTGGGTTAGATTAGATCGGGTTTAAACGGGTCGACCTATCTTAAACCGTAATTTTTTTCCCAAGAACTTGTACATTTATAGAATATTATATTATAGAATAAAAAATATCAAGTCAAAACGGGTAATGGGTTTGACCCACTTTAACCCAACCCAACCCGTTAAAATTTTCTGATTGAAACGAGTAACTTGTTTCAACCTGGAAATGTTAACGTGTTAGGTTAGTTCGAGTCAGGTGGGTTAACATATTCTAGGGTGCAATTGTCAAGGTTAGGTAGCACTAATACAATGCACTAGACCAAACTATTATGAAAACAACTATTCCTGATTAAATCCTTTTACAACTCTATCGCCGGACTTCAGTTGGGTCGAGCTCTAGTGTTCATTCAAGTCAAACTCAAACATTAGAAATCGTCTCGAGTCCATCGTGACTCACAACTCGGCTTATTTGTTTGTGAACATCAGAAATCAATTTGTAATGATTTTATAATATATGCATTACACTAGTGTACATTTGTTGTAGTTACTAATTTAACTGATTCACTAGTAAAACCAAAAAACAAGAATTTCTCAATTTTGTTATAAGAGTTTCCGGTTAAATTTGATTCACCTATCGAAATTAACAAGTCATGTATCTTCATTATCTTCATTCCTTATAAATTCATCTCAAATATGTAATGTCATGCCCCTAATTTACCCTAACTGGGACCCAATTCATGATGTGAACTACCGGTTATTAACTTACTCTTAATCACCTGATAAACACAATAATAAGTATTACCACTCAACTGCTAAGAGGATTTCAAAGAGTGATCGAGAGTTCCACCACTTCTAGTACAACTGTAACCATTCTTAATTAACAGATACTACAATCACGTAACTACCCGAGATCACCCTATAACTTTCTGAGCTTGCTCACTTCACACACGAGGCTCATCCGCTCTCCTGCTATAAAAAAACATGGAAATGGGTGAGTCTTAGACTCAGTAAGGTTCAACACCTTATGTATGCTATGCATGAATATATTAACACTGTTACATGTTTCATAGTATATTCGAACAATCTTAATATTTACAACAATCAACTCTCACTACTACATAGTCGGTTCAAGGTATTCATTATCTCATACCAATCAATACAGTAACCCAACACGTGTAATAAGATCTCATGCTCATATACGTGCGATATAAAAACACATAGAGTTTACCAAGTTCAGTGGATCGAGATACATCTCCGACCAATCACTTATAACTTTACACCCCATCATTGTTGTTGTAACTTGAACTTTCACGATCATTTTCTCAAGTTTAAATTGTTACAGCCTAGGAAATGTGTATCGCATGGTCGGGTTCCTACAACCCTGAGTTGACGTGAAGACTATACATTATCCTCTCGTAGGGGTAGTGTAGGTGAAATTCATCCATTATGACTGTAATGGAGGTTTTAAGTCCACATAGGATTCCGTTACTAACTTCCATGTGCTTCGCCCCGGGACAGAGGTAGTCCTACACTCCCTTAGTGATTGTTCATACACACTTACAAAGTGTTGTTCACATAAACACCATTACTGTTTTGATTCTAGCCAAGCTATTATTGTTATCACATTGGACTGTTGTATGACGATTGAAAGTAAACACGTAGATCAATGATGAGTTATAAAGTAAACTCACCAATACCATTTAATAGCACAGTTCCATAACCAGGGTATTAACACATGGACAAGTTGTAGGTATGATATATCCATACTATTAATTCAATTTCACAAGTAGGTTTCACCATCCAAGGTAATGTTTCATGCTATAACCAATACCACTCTTTAGTTCAATAGATAGTGTTCAACATCTACGGTTTCAGTCACTTACTCCACACTTTACCAATAAGTTCACAAAAGCATTTTCCATGAGTGTTGTTACAACACAAGGCTATATACAATAGCCATCACACAACACTAGGACTTAGGTTATTCTTTTAAGTGACAGCAATTTATGAAAGAGAGTTATTATCACAATGATGAGCCGTTTTTGTGAAAACACGTCATTTCAACAGCCAGAGTTGGTGGGATAGTGGAAAGGTCATTTTGGCTTTTCAAAAAAAAAAAAAAGCTTCGCGAGTTCCAAGGGAAAATAAAAGGCGGGAAATAAATTAAGAGTTTTTAATAAATTTTAGAGTAAGTCTTAGCTGAGATACGATCAGCTTTGATTTAAGGCTCAGAGGCTACCTGGACAGTGACTGTCAGTCACTGTGTTGTCAGCTAATGAATAGAGAGTAAGGAGTTTTCTGCTGAACAAATGTTAGCTAAAAGATGTCAGCTGTGAATATGTGTCAACTATCGGCTGACAAGCTTTTGATTCCTAGTATGGTTCCAACCAGAAGTGAGGAAACATTTTTGTCAGCTGAAGGCTGTCAATATTTGTCAGCTGTGAAATTTCATTGCTGAAGAACTTCATATGTCAGCTACTGGCTGACCACATTTTGACTAACTTCATAATGTCAGCTGATATAATTTTGTCAGCATCAACTGACAAACTGAAGAATGCTAATACCCTGCAAAGATTAGACAATCCAAGGTATCTTTCTATGACATTATAAGCATTCCTAATTCTCCTCTTAAGAATTCAAACCTGTCAGATTTTAAGGCTTTTGTAAAAATGTCAGCTAATTGAAATTCAGTAGGAACATATTCTAGCTGAACATTACATTTTTCTACATGATCTTTTAAGAAGTGATATCTAATGTCTATATGTTTGGTTTTAGAATGCATAACAGGATTTTTAGAAACTGATATAGCAGAAGTATTATTACAATAAATAGGGCATGTTCCCATTGGCATTTCATAATCCAATAGTTGTTGTTTCATCCAAAGGATTTGAGAGCAACAGCCTTCCAAAGCGAATATATTCACTTCGTAGTTGAAGTGGAAACTGAAGCTTGCTTTTTGCATGCCCATGAAATCAGTTTGTTTCCAAGAAACTGACATGTTCCATCGGTGCTTTTTCTGTTTACTCTGCAAGCTGCAAGGTCAGCATCTGAATATCCAATTAAATTAAAAGAAGAATCTCTGGGATACCAAATGCCAAATTTTTCAGTGTCAATCAGATGTCTGATAATTCTTTTTGTAGCAATCATATGGGATTCCTTTGGATTAGCTTGAAAACAAGCACATATACACACAACAAACATGATGTCTGGTCTGCTAGCAGTTAAATAGAGAAGAGATCCAACTATACCTCTATACTCAGTTGTATTAACTGGTTTACCTTTTTCATCAGTGACCAAGTGACATTCAACTCCCATTGGAGTGTTTGCCGAATTTGCTTCTTGAAGATTGTATTTTTTGATCAGCTCTCTTTTATATTTTGATTGATGGATAAAGATTCCTTCTTCAGTTTGCTTAATTTGCAAACCTAGAAAGTAAGTTAGTTCTCCCATCATGCTCATCTCAAATTTTCCTTTCATAAGATGTTCAAATCTCTTACACAAAACTTCATTAGTAGATCCAAAAATAATATCATCAATATAAATTTGAAGTAGTAATATATTACCTTTGTGCTTTAAAGAGAAAAGAGTAGTATCGATTTT
The DNA here is from genome assembly GCA_013146195.2 of Codonopsis lanceolata. Classification (NCBI taxonomy): domain Eukaryota; kingdom Viridiplantae; phylum Streptophyta; class Magnoliopsida; order Asterales; family Campanulaceae; genus Codonopsis; species Codonopsis lanceolata. The sequence continues at coordinate 52,647,703 of CM028379.1, forward strand.
ACCTCTTTGAAACCCTTTTTCCATAAGGAATTTTGATAAAGTTTCATACCATGCCCTTGGGGCTTGCTTAAGACCATAAAGAGCCTTTCTTCGCTTGTAAACATGGTTCTTCTTTTTGAGATCAAGAAAACCAGGAGGTTGCTCAACAAATACTTGTTCTTGTAGATCTCCATTCAGAAATGCACTTTTTACATCCATTTGATATGCCTTGAAGTCCTTGAAGGTTACATAAGCAAGAAATAATCTGATGGCTTCTAGTCTTGCCACAGGAGCAAATGTTTGATCATAGTCAATGCCCTCCTCCTGTCTATAGCCTTAGGCTACTAATCTTGCTTTGTTTCTTGTAACATTTCCTTCTTCATCCAATTTTTTTCTGAACACCCACTTAGTTCCAATGACTTGTTGGTCTGAGGGTCTAGGCACAAGTTCCCAAACTTTACATCTTTCGAACTGATTTAGCTCTTCTTGCATGGCTTCAATCCATTGAGGGTCTTCCAAAGCTTCATCAATCTTTTTGGGTTCAATGGAAGAGACAAAGGCATGTGAGTCAAGAGTTTCATTTCTGGAGCTACTTCTAGTTCTTAAGCCAGTAAAGGGATGTCCAATGATGTTTGAAACTGGATGATGTCTAGCTTCTCTAATTTCTTTAGGAAGATCTGCAAGAGGTTCAGTTTGTAAAGATGGAGAAGGATGAATGTCACTTGAATAGTTTCAATCGTGTGTCACGATCAATCGTGGATTAGATTGTCACCGGTTTGTCACCTAAGCTCATTCCTCAATATCTATGGTTGCGAGGAGGAGTTGAAGATGGGGGATTATATTGAATTGAACCATCATTGTTTCATGTCTCAAAAATCTCAAAATGGTTAGTTACATCAGGAGCCTTTGAAGACTCAAATAAATTGGATTCATCAAAAGTAATATGCATAGATTCAACAATTACTTGAGTTTTTATATTATAAACTCTATAAGATCTACTATGCTTAGCATAACCAACAAATATACCTTCATCGCCTTTTTTCATCAAATTTACCTCAGAATCCACCACCATTGTAGTGAATGAAGCATTTGCACCCAAAGATTTTAAAAGAAAGCAATGTTAGGGGTTCTACCTCTCCATATTTCATAGGGAGTCTTACCATGAAACTTGTTTATGAGAGATCTATTTTGTGTAAAACATGTTGTTGACTTGCCCAAAAATATTTTGGCAATTTTTACGCTAACATTGTTTTACGCTTCAATCAGTGTCTGTTCTTTCCTTTCACTTACCATTGTTTTTT
>CM028379.1:52649082-52798700 GCA_013146195.2 Codonopsis lanceolata
TGAACGAGTCCGGATTCTCCCCTCTCGCTCTCCACGATGAAGACTATAAAGATCCTTCTCGTTGAAGAGTTCTACCAAGGAATGGAAATCAACCCTTAAAACTCCATCCACCATCCGCTGGATGGATTCGTGGTTTTCCTTTTCTCTTTCTCCGCTAAGGTGATATCCAAGGTCATCGGCTGTTCATTATGGCGAGACATGGAGCTTTCCATTGCCGAGGCTCGACCAAGCCTCAGCAATGAGGGGAACCAACACTACAAGGGAACCTCAAGGAAAAATGCTGAGGAACGTCTTTTCCTCGACGCGCATCGTTTCTAGCCATCTCTGGCTGACAAATCTCTATCTGCTTCAAGAACGAGGCCCATGATATGTTCACCGCCCAATGCCTCAACCTCTCAAGCGCCATTCACTGTAAGTCTCTGCCTCAACCAGGAGCCATCATCTTCAACGAGCCAGAACTACATATCCAAAGTGAAGGACAACCCTACCAACAAAAGGCCCTGTCGCTAATCAACACCCCGCTAAGGGACACCTTAAGATCAAGTCCGGCTCACAAAGAGCTTGATCAAAGTGTCAAAAGACGTATTGCCTAACGTATACCTTCTTCAACAAATACATTGAGGGAGAACAAGCGGCAACAAAGAGGGCTTCCCAAGCATTGCGCGCTGAAGATCACCAAGCCCACTCCAATGATGGTGACGCGGTTCGGGGCTGGATGTCGCTGCTAAGCATCAGTCTCAGGTGCCATGGATGTTCAGAAGGTAACCTCTATCACTGGTCGTGATATCTATCAAGAGGCCAAAGACCTAACCGGCATCGAACACTGCTGACCATTCTCTGGAAGTCTCTTTGGCCGACATATTCGCCAAGACAAAAGCCGATAGCCGAGAAAGCAAGGCAGAAGCTGAATAGATAAGCTTCAAGCCAAATGGATTTGGCAGGAACTGAAGATCGGTAGACGTGACAAATCTGCTAGCGCCTTCTCCGCCGCTGACAAACATCCACTCCCAACCATAACCCCGAACCAACAACCTCCACTTCACCATCTCAAACACCCAAACGAAAACCTTCTTCAGCAACCCTCCTTCACCTAAGCCCAAACGTAGATTACTACAAAGTCTATCGACCAAGCCACCACAGACCCTCGCTATCTCGCCGAAGCTACCGGATCTCCTATCCATTACCGAGGCAACGAAGGAAGTCCTGGCCGGCACCCAACGTTATACCCTTCTCAAACCAACCTTCTCGAGTCATCTACTCAAAGGGAATCAACCCCTCCGGAGGAGCCACAAACTCAGGAGGAGTCACAAACTCATGAGGAGCCTACCACCCCCTCCAAACCCCTCCTTCCCCTTCAACTACTCACCAAACCCTTCTACCCCATCTTCACCCCCTCGACATCCTACCAACCCAACTACACCATCCGAACGAAACTCGACCATTCCATCCCAAACCAACTCTCTTCACAATCAGAACCAAGCCAACCTAACCCCCCGGTTTCCATCCATCCTATCCTCTGTTGCCACAAAGTTCATCTTTGAACTTTCGTCAATAATAGAACTTTTTCCCAAACCTCCCCCTTCCCCTCAACCAAAACCTATCCCTTTGAGACTAGAAGACATTTCCTATCCTCCCCCTTCCTTCTGGTTCTCAACTGAACCCCTACCTAACCCTTCCGATATCTGTGATCATTCGGACATAAATATCGAAATACCCCCAATTCCTCCTCCCTCTCCCCCAAAATCAAACTCATCTTCCACCCATACCTTTCCTACACGCGACTCTTCTTCCTCCAACTCAGCCACTCCACCTCTCTAGTAGCCCTTCCGGCCTGTCACCTCTGCCGACGCTACCTCGTCTGCCGGCATTGAGCACATTCACATTGGTCTCGACCCTTCTCCATCCCAACCAGCCAATTCAGAAATTCTCAACCGCCTGGACGCCATCTACAACGGACTGGGAGAACTTACCAGTATCTCCACAGCTGCTGCTGAACTTGCAACCGCAACGTCCAAGGCTACCGACAGGAATGCCACCATCCTTCGCCAATTTCAAGAGGATGTGTGGACAAAGTTTGGAGAAATGCAGCACGAGTCCACTGACCTAAAAATCAATATGGATGCTCAACGCCAAGAGTGCGTCAAGCTATGCTCTACTTTCTTCTGGAAGCTCTTCCACAACATAACTCTTCATCTAGGTCATGGACGCCATCCTGTTCTGCAACTCAACGATATCGCTCTCAACGCATCCCATGATAAAATCAATGCCGAGCGTGAACGTGATCTGGCCATCACGGAGGAGAGACAACTGTGGTCTATGAACCGAACTCTGATGGAGGAGAACAACAAACTTCGTGAAGAACTCGACTACCGTTCTCGCTCCACCAGACCTCCAACATCTGAGGATGATGTATACACTAGAAGAGTTGAAGAACTCGAACGACAACGAAGAGAAAGAGAAGCAGCTGACATAGCAAAGAAAAGAAAAGGGAAAAGGTCGTGATAGCTCATATTTTCCTCTCCTTAATCCTTTGTACATATCTAGTTTTTGAAAAATCTGTACAATTAAACTTCTCGTTTGAAATACAGAAGCTTATGCTTTTCAAAAATGTCTTTTGTTTAAATTCCTGTTACTTAAATTCATATATCTGCTTAGAATTTAAACATTCAGTTTAAATCCATTTTGAACTGTTTATTACTAATCTTTGTGTTGTTCTTTACATCTCTTCTGTTGTAAGCACTTAGATTAGCTTTTACACTTTAGGTGTTTTCCTTTTTTGATAGAGGCATGTCTACCATTATAAAACTAAAATACTTTCTAACATGCTATTATCTATCATAAGGTTTTCATAGCCCTCACTTGTAAGTAATGATGACCAGATGCAAATAGGAGGAGATTGTTGTTTCTCATTTGTATCTTGATTTACATTTGTTCATTCATTGCATTAGGTTCTATGCTTAGTGGCTAATTGGGCTGCGTATCAATTAGCATGGCAACTGTGTATAGAACTTTGCCTTAGAATAGTTTTTAGACTTCACATGTTCAGCGGAAGACTTCAGCTGAAGGCTTCACCGGAAGACTTCATACAACATCCAGAGGCAGACCTTGTCTGCACTTATTTAAACATCACGTGTCCAGTCATCAAGCTTTTAGTGGATTAATTAAATTCAACCTTTATCAGTTTGAATTTGATTTAAATCAATCTTCTATCAACACTTGACTTCTCAGACACGCATGTCCAGCTTTTCCGAAAAAGCATGAAGACTTTCACCTCCTGAAAAGTGACAGAGCAGGTGCACAGACTGACACACAGACTGTACCAACTATTGTAGGTCTATAACTCTGATCACTCACCTGCTAGTTGCTGCAACAACTCTTTGCCATTCCCTGCTCAGTATCAGTGAAGACGAAATCTACAAAATCAGCTCCATGCATTTAATGCATTCAACCTAATAGAGATGTTACTCTCTTCGTCTTCTTCAACGATCTCAAGAATGCCCAGCTATAAATACTGCCATTAAATTCTGAAGGAAACAATGCTCTGAATCTTCCCAACAACATCAAGCTTTATACATTCAGTGCATTCAAGAGAGCATAAACTGATCAATGAAGTCCTCAACAACAACAAGAAGATTTGCATCAACATTTAATCTTTTGCATCTTATTATTGTTTCTTCTACTATTCTTCTGCACATTGAATATTTTGTTTTGTCCAGATATTCAATTCCCAACCCCCAAACACAAGTCAAATATTTTGTACACTATCCATTGGACTTCTTTGTAATAGAAATAGTGGAAAACATAGTGTACATTTAAATCCAAGGTTGACTACCTTGGTGGTGGACGTAGCACTCTTTATAGTGCGAACCATCTCAAAATAGTTGTGTTCTTTGCTTACTGCTTTATACTGTTTCATATCTCTTTAATTATCGCTTCAGCTGCAAACTTGAGTATTCAGCAAAGTCCACCGGTAGTGCTTCACCGGCAGACTTAAACTGTCTTCCTTACAAGACTTCTGCTACTTCAATCTTTTCAATAGATTGCAAGTGCTTGTTTTAGGAATTTATATGAAAAGTTTTAAGTGTTAAATAAGTTATTCAACCCCCCCTTCTAGCTTATTATTGTGCCCTTTGGGACTAACAATGTCCAACTCATCAAATGGATTACTAATTTAGATATCTTTGAATTAAGTTTGAATTAATCCATTTTCATTGACTTTCGATTTCCAAGATACGCCTTTCCAGCTTTTCCGAAGAATGAAGACTTTCGCCTCCTGAACATGGTAGAGCAGGTATACAGTCTGACACAAACTGACTATACCAACTACTGCAGGTCTGTAACTCTGTTTGTCACCCACTAGCTAATTCTAGTACCTACTCTTCTCTATACCCTGATCAGTCCCAATTGAAGATGAAGTCAATAAAGCAGCTCCCTGCATTTAATGCACTCAACCTAATAGAGTTGTTACTAATTTCATCTTCTCCAACGGTCTCATGAAAGCTCCGATATAAATACTATCATTAAAGACTGAAGAAATCAATGCTCTGAATTTATTCAACAACATCAAGTTATCATACTCAGTGCATTCAAGAGATCATAAACTGATCAAAGAAGTCCTCAACAACAAGAAGAAGATCTGCATCAACTATTACTTATTTACTTCTTATTGTTGTACTTATTTAGTATTCCTCTGCACCTTGAATATTCGGTCTTCCACATATTCAATTCCCCCACTCCCAACACTAGTCAAATATTTTGTACACGATCCATTAGAGATTTCCATAATAGAACTAGTGGAAACTATAGTGCACATTCAAATCCAAGGTTGACTGCTTTGGTGGTGGACGTAGCACTCTTTATAGTGCGAACCATCTCAAAATACCTGTGTTCTTTGGCTTCTATTCCTTACTATTTTATATTCTTATCTTCGTCTTAACTTATTGCTTTAAGTAGCAAACTTCAGTAATCAGCCAAGTCTACTGGTAGTGCTTCACCAGCAGACTTAATTTGTCTTCTTGATAAGTCTTCCGTTACTTCAACCTCTTCTATAAAACCCTAAAACATTGCTTGCTTGTTTTATGCATGAGTTCATACATTCATATTCATCATAAACATGTTAACTTAGCTCATACATATGTTTAGAGCCAATAGCATGTTCGTTGACATCAGTTTCTATGCTCGAATGCATATTCCCTTCATGACATGCCTTGGGACTTTGTTTGTTTATATATATATTGAAAGCATATGGATAAATGTTAGAGGCCATTCATAACATCATTAACATGATTTAGATGTTGATTGAAAGCTTGTTGCATCGACGGTTTGGTTGCTAGTTTGCTTCTAGTCGTTAACCTTCTTCGTTTGGCCTTTTCAGTTGTTATTCGGGAGTATTCTTCTTGAGTTCTAAGCCATGTTTGATTAAGGTTTGAACCTTGGATGCCTTGGTTATAGATTGTAGTCTTTTAAGGTTGAATTGTAGACCTTTTTGGCTTGGGAGGACTTGAGGATGCATGCGGGAGAGTCCGAAACCGAGCAAGGAAACAAAATTGGAGAAGAGGAGAAGTCTGGCACAAAGCGCTCGCATGGTAGACCACTATGCGACCGCATCACCTCCTGGTCCCTGTTACGGGATTTTGTGAGTATTTTGCAATGTTGTCCAACCTAACCCTACCCAAACCCAACCTAACCCACTCCGAAACCCTCCTAACTACCTTAGGGTATATCCTAATCATCTAATGGAGTTTTAGAGGTGGATTAATGTGGTTAATTAGAGGGAAACAACCCCATTAGTAAACACATCACCCACTTACCTTTCTAACCTATTTGGAGCCCTAACACTTCACTTAACTCCCATATTCAGCCTATCACTTCTAAAAAACGTAGGGAGCTTCTTGGAGAGCTTGAGAGGGAGTTTTCTAGGGTTCTTGAGAGCCCATCCTTGGAGGCCATAGCTAGAGACCTCCAATTCACAATCCACACCATAGATTTGAAGAGGAGCTTGAGGAGAACAAATCCCACCGATTGGAATTTCGAATTTGTAGCTTGAAGGGGCTGAATCAAGGTAAGTTGCTACATCTCTTCCTCTTTCTTTTTGCCCCATTGACCCTAGGGAAAACAATCATTGTGCTCTGTGAGGTTAATGGGTACATTTTAGGGCTTTCTAGAGATTCCATGAACCCTAGATGTCTAAATGATGATTTTTCTTGGATGAACTTACTTGAGACCTTGATTAGCATGATATTCATGTGTAGAGTAGTGTATTCATCCATGCTATGTGATTTATTCAAGTATTGTAAGCATGATTGGTGAGGTGACTTGAATGGGTAGATGCCCAAATGTTGATTTTGGTTGGTTAGACTTGCTTGAAACCTTGATTAATATGATATACATGTGTAGTCAAGTATATTAATCCATTCTATATGATTTATTCAAGTTTTGGAAAGCATGATTGGTGAGGCGACCTAATGGGTTTATGCACAAAAATGTGAATTTGCTCTATGTTGCCTTGTTAAGTGTTTTGTTGGGATTATGTGGGTTTAATGAACTTGGGAATATGGTTATTGATGATAGTTATGAACATAGGAGGGTATTGTACCCCATGCTTCTATGCCATAATTTTTGGAAAGTGTAGATTGGACTCAACGAAGTCAACCTTTGGGTTAGTATGAATTTTAGGAACTATAATCTTAAGTGCTACGAAAATTGGGGTAGAATTGATGGAGGTCAAGCCTCCAAGAATTTTTGAATTGTATGAAGGACACTTGTTTATGAGAGCTAATATCATTCTCTAATGTGAATTTATGCTAGTTGTGAATGAAATGCATGACTAGTTTGATGGTAGAGTATGTGCCTACTTGTTTTTTAGCATATGAGTATATATTACTTGTGCTTGGGTTTTGAGTCCAGCTGGAGTCGGTTTGTTGAGTCTTTGGTGGGACGATGCATCGTCTTCACGAATTGTGGGATTCGTGATCGCGATGGATCGCCGTGCCGGGTTGCACACACCCCTCCATCGATGGCCACGGTGGGGAAGTAGTTCATCTTAGTTGTAGTAATACACATGACTTTGATAACTATGTAACTCGAGCGGGGATTGTCTCGGGGACGTCGATATCCACGAAAGGGATATCGAGGACACATAAAGGTTTGCACGTGTTTTTGCAGGAGCGACACGACGGAAAGAAATGGTAATGGTATCATATCCCTTTTATATAAATTGACTCACAAGTACTTATGTGAATAATGTGCTATGTGAATATGATATGATATGATGGTTGAGATGGTTTGGTAATTGTCATACTTTATGGATAACATGATATTTAAGGTTGTTAAGCATAAATTGGCTTGACATGGATTTTAATGAAATGTCATACTATAATGATATAATGATTTATTATTGTTGAGCATGAATACCTTGACATGATTTTTAATATGATGTATTTTATAATGATAGCATGATATATTATTATTGAGCATGATGCCATGATAGGAAGTTATGTTTAGTAACTTACTAAGTCATTATGACTTACTCCTATTTGTTGATTGTTTTCCCTAGATCCGAGTCGTGCTAGCGGATCGAAGTGATTCAAGAGGATTGCATTGGTGAAGTTTCCTTTTTGGCAAGGTTGCTACCTTAGTTTAGTTCATTTTCTTTTGGTAAGGACGTTGGGAAAAGTGAAGTTATGTAAACTTCATGATGGGTAGCAAACCTATTTGTGGATGTAATATTTATACTTATGTTGGTTAATGCTTACTCTTTTGGTAGCCGACTTGTGTTAGTCGCGCTTGGTGATTGTTGGTGATTATGTTTTAGTTATGTATATTGATGGATAAATTATTATGTTTGTTTTCCGGCATGTTTTTAGCCGTTGAGTATGTTAGACTAGAGTCTTAGACTTAGTGTAATGTTGGGTTCCGGCTGTAACGTCGCCGATGACTTGGTTTATTTGTTGCTATATATTTATATTGCATGACAGGGAGTTTTGCTCTACGTGCCCAATGTTGCGGCACTTGCGTCGAATTTTTGGACCGAGAGATTAATTATCTCTTTGGTTGTGTTTAGTTTGAGCTTGTTAGCTCGGGCGCCACTGTGATATTATGTTTCGCTTCCGCATGTGTTTTAAGTTGTTGGCGTATTGTCGTTATGACCTTACCCATTATTTTGTTATTTGCTTGTTGTTATTTGTTTCCCGACGGCACGACCTTGAGATCTCGTCTTGGGATCTGGGTCGGGTCGTCACATCTTCAATAGGTTGTAAGTACTTGTTTTATGAACTATTACAAAATGTTTTTAAGTGTAACTAGGCTATTCAACCCCCCCTTCTAGTCTAGTATTGTGCCCTTTAGGACTAACAATTGGTATCAGAGCTAAACTCTTCGAAAACAAGTTTTTCCAAGATTAACCTCTTGAGAGATAAAGATCCAATGGCACAAACACATTATATTCTACCTACGTCAAATGTGAACCACGTCCCAATATTGGACGAAGGCCATTTTGATGTTTGGAAGGATAAGATAATGTGTCACATGAACTCTATTGATAACAGGTTATGGAAGTATGTACTAGGAGGACATCACGTACCAATGAAGCCAAATCTTCTTGGAAGTGTTGGTGGTAATCCTCCAAAAGTTCCAAAAGAAGAATCTGAATGGACAAAGGACGAAAGGAAGCTAGTGGAGCTAGACAGTAAAGCTATAAACATAATTACAAGCTCTCAAGACACTAGCACCTATCAATAAGTGATCAGGTGTACATCTGCCAAAGAGATTAGGGAAGATCTTGTTGAATACTTGGAAGGAGACCAAGATACAAGAGACAATAGGAAGTACACCTTCATCCAGCAATTCGACTCCTTCAAAAAGGATCCTAAGGAAACCTTGAGACAAGCCTACGATCGTTTCAGCGACGTTATTAATAGCTGTTTTCTGTAGGTAAAACTTATGGAAGAAGGATATGAACATGAAATTTCTAGGCTCACTAGGTAGTTTTTGGCATGTTAAGACTACCGCCATGAAAGAATCCAAGAACTTGAACGAAATGACTCTTCGTAGTCTTTATGCAAGTTTGACTCTTCGGTTTATGAGCTTTATGAAGTTTGAAGGTTTATGAGCTTGAAGTCAATCAAGCTCTAGAGCAGGACAAGCAGTTCAAAACTCTGTCCTTGCCAGCCATGGTACAAGAAACTATTCTAGTTGATGACAAACCCTCCACTTCCTCCAGTGAAAATGATTTTCTTTCTGATGAACAGTTTGCTATGTTTGTAAAACGTTTTAAGAAATTTGCAAAATATGGAAGGAAGGACACACACCAGCAGCATTTTAGAAAGACTGCTGAAGCCTCATCTAACAATGAGCTCATGTGTTATAACTGTAAGAAACCTGGTCATTTTTCTTCCAAATGTCCAAAGCCAAAATTTGAAGCATACCGAAAGCCTCCTTATAAGAAATTTCAAAAACAAAAGGGTATGTTGACTGAGGACATTGAAGAATGACAGGTTGCTACATGGTTTGAGACTGATTCAGAAGAGGGTGAGGACGATTGTGAGCAAGCCAATATATAATTAACAGCTCAAGAATCAAGTCCCACCTATGACTCTGAACATGAAGTTGAAATCTCACCTCACCTCATCCTTTTGAAGAGGTTGAGACCAATTATGAAAACTTCAGTAAGGAAGAACTGCTCAAGGATAATCAAGATATGCTTGAGGAGTTTAACACCTTCAGAGTAGCCTATGTAAAACTCGCGAAGAACTATGAAAAGCTTGCTGCTGAGAATTCTATGTTGGCAGCTGAGGTTCAAACTCTTAATAGCTGTCAACAGGAGAGTATCAAGCTAAAAGGAGAAAACAAATTCTTTTGTGACAAAGTTGAGTGCTTAGTTGAGCACATCAAAGGACTATACCAGGAGAAAATTGCCTTGCAAAAGACGATTGACTCTTGGAACAGCTCAAAGGAAACCTTCGAAGGAATCCTATCTAGCCAAAAACCAAGTGGAGATAAATTAGGCTTAGGCTATAATGATGAGCCCAACCTAGCAAGCTCTCCTGTCACAGAGAAAGGTGAAACCTCCAAGACTGCTGTTGATCTTTCCTTCTCCAAACAGACCTTTGGTAACAAGGGTAAACATAGACTTGGTTATACAAGTGTACCATATGTTTGCCCCAAGGCTCACAAAGGGAAAGCCAAAGTTGCTACTTCTTATGAGAAGTTTGTAAAAGGAACAGTAGAGAAATCTAAGTCTACCGACAGCAGCTCTTCTAAGGCAAAGTCTGCTGGCGATAAACAAACGAAATCTCTACCGGTACCTGTCAAATTTGTCTATGAAATGGCCAAGTGTGACGACCCGACCCGGACCCCGAGGTGGAATCACAAGTCAAGTCGTCCAAATAGGACAACAATTCATGCAAGGACTCAATTATAGAAAACGATGTGACGCAACATTGTAGATGAAGCGCGACTCGGCACTAAAAGGCCGGAATAATTTAAAACTTTTTAAACCTGATATAGCAATTAAAGACAAGTATATAAATTCATTGGCGACTTTACAACTGGAACCCAACACTAAACAGTTCATGCATATATACCTCGACGGCTACAACATGCCGGAGAAACAACATAAATAAATAAGAGCTAAAGTAATGCCCAGCGGAAGATTTAAAACAGGTGAACCATACTACATCTATACAAGGCTCGGCGTACATGCGCCGACACTCAAAATAGGATACATGATACTAAAAGTATAGACATAAATACAAATAAACAAGTTCCCAAGCGAAGTCTAAATGACTTGCTAATCCCAACGTCCTTACAAAAGAGAACAAAAGAAGGACATCTATAAACAACAACCTTGTCGCGTGTGATCACGGACAAGCACGACCCTACAACGCCTCAACGGGATGTACCTGGACGGCTCGGATTTAAAGCAGTAAAAGGGAGGAGGTAAGTCATAAAGACTTTGTGAGTTAACAATTATGCATGTCATGGCATCATGCAACATACATGGCAAGATATCATCTTTAATATCAAGTCAATCAAGCATTCATTTATAAACACTTAAATCACATATCCATGGTAGCACATTGTTTCACATAAGTGCTATAAAGTAAACCACATATAAGGAGGATATGTTATGGAACCGGTGCCACTACGTAGCTCCTGCAATACACAGCGTTAACATTTCGTGCCAATGATACCCGTGATGAGTGTATCAAAGTACCGAGCTCTCTACTCGGGTACCAAGCTCTCTACTTGGTAATTAGACTTGCCAATGTGCTCTGTTGGTTACAACAAAGGTGTTACTTCCCCACTGTGGCCAACAGTGGAGGGGTGTGTGATAAAAACCCGGTATAACAACCCATCACTATCACGAGTCCCATAACTCGTGACGACGATGCATTGTCACACCAACGATTCCACCAAATATGCCAGCTGGACTAATGCAATGCCAAGTAGATGTTTACTCGTCATATAATCTCAAATAAGGAACAAGTTCGACAAGAGCGAACTTATTCAACAAGTAGTTGTTTACTCCTTAAGAAATCAAATAGGAATTCGACAAGAGCGAATTCAACATGTCAAATAGATATATCATTCTCCAACATCCTCTCAATCATGCATTTACTTCACACAATCATATAAACCGCATAAGAACTCGATTGAGTCTTATAAGCACACATATCAAACATGCCCTTCAATTCATCCCAAAGTCACGTAAGCTAATACATTAGTCTAACGCACTACAATCGTCGTAGGGATTGAATGTGGAGTCGGTGTTGTTCAATAACTCCCTAATCTCAACTCCGGTGAGTTTTACTAAAATGCAACTAGTAGAGCATTGGTACTATTGCATCACATTGCCCTTCCCTAAGTTCTCCGTTCATTTAGAACTCGATAACTAAGCCGTTCATGACCTTAAACTAGCCATAAACACATTCCCGAGTTTCAAACCCTAGATTCGGTGATTTTGTTAAACTTAGAATTGAAACATATTCTTTCACAAGAGTTGTTCCTAAGCTCATTATAAACAACATTCATGCTTTGCATAAAGTCAAAATCACAACTTCAATAAGAATTCATAAAATCCTACACATATTTTATAGGTTGAATTGGAGGATTTCTCTTCACAAAAAGTGTTCATAACCATCAATAGAACAACTATAATGAAGGGGTCATGTTATATTATTGAACATGAAAATTTCTGGGAATTGTCACTCACCTTAAGCCTATGAATAATGGAGGAAAGGAGGATTAAACCAAGGATTGTTGTAAAGGAGAGCAAGGCCTTCGATTTGGCGGTCTCGGATCGCCGATCGGATCACCGGAACTCCGGGAAATGGTCTCTCAAGTTAGGGTTACCTCCATGGACGAAAATGGAGGTTCAAGCTCTGAATCTCTGGTTGTTGGTGATCAAAAATGGCTGAAATGGCTGAAATTTGTTTATATACTTACCAACAAAACCTCAATCCATGTGAAGGTGGTTAAATGGCTCCTTATTGGCTAAGGAATGATGGCCATTGATAAGGGATGATCCAGGAGCTTAGAGGGGTTGTAGGAGAGTCAACAAAGGGGGCTTGACTCACCGAAGACGTCCAAGGGCCAAGGGCTAAGTGGTCAATAGCCAAAACAATCAAGAAAATCACCAAGTCCTGAAATCAGTTTGATGCGGTCGCATCATTTTCTGACCATGCGACCGCAAGGGGTCTCTTCCAGATTTCTGCACATTTTGACTAGCTCTTAGCATCTCAACGCGAGCCAGCCTCCAAAAACCAATGCGGCCGCGAGGTTCATGACTAAAACTTGATCTAAACATGTCCTAAATGATTCCAAACTCATGGGAAACAATCCTAAGGTGTAACTCAACTCAAAACAAGTCGGAAACACACCCGAAACACATCTGAATCAAGTTAAAACATGGCTGGAACCACTCGACAAAAGGCCAACGAATCAAACACGATTCAAACCCAACTCAAACTAGAATAACTTGAACATGTTCAAGGCTTGTTTAAACATGGTTATGGCTTGCATACAAGGCCTAGAACTCACACGAACATCTCTCGAGACGAAAAGAAGGCAATACAAGCAATGAAGAACAACCTCAAAACACAAACGAAGCAACGAAGCTTCTAAACTTTCAACCAAGCTTACAACAATTAAGATGAACATTCTAAGTCAAAAATGCAAGGTACTAAGACTCCAATGAGACTTATTTAGGTGCTATCATGCTACGAAGAACACTCGAAACACCAACAACAAGGCGTGCAACGTATGGAAGACCATTACTCTATTATGACCTTAACCAACACAATGCAAGCAAGATATGAATGAAATGAAGTCTATAACATGTCAAGACCTATTATAAACATGTTATAATGATGACAAACATGAAATGGGTTTGGGTTCTCACACCAAGGCTCCCAAGCTAGTTGAAACTAAACTTAAAGGAGTTCTGGTGGATGCTCCTAAGCCTGTTAACAACAGATCTGCCAAAGCTAGGTCTTCTGTTAATAGACCAAGGATCGTTCACAAGAAGCCTCTCAAGCCTAATGTCAACAAGCATGTTGAACCAAGAGTGCTGTTGGAAAGAAAGAAAGTCACAAACACTCTACAGCAAAAGCAGATCACAGTTCTCCATGGAACTTCTATATTTGTTATTCTTGCAATTGTTTAGGCCATCTGGCCCCAGAATGCTTGCTAAGGTTCACACCAAAATCTGAGAGACCTAGTTCTCTCAAGGTTAGGCAGGTATGGGTCCCAAAAGGTTGCTAATCCTCATGACCCAAAAGAAAATAAAGGGGACCTTGTTCCTTTGACTTTTTCAGGTCTGCTTTATGGCTATAGATTCAGTAAATAAGGATATCTAGTACCTCGACAGTGGTTGTTCAAGGCATATGACATGGGATAGAAGTCTACTTTCAGATATAGCTGAAGCTAAAGGTCCTATAGTTATATTTGGTGAAAATGCAAGAGGGAAGACGATTGGGTATGGCTCAATCATTAGAGGAAATCTCTCCATCAACAAAGTTTCTGTAGTGAATGGCTTAAATCATAATCTTCTGAGCATATCCTAATTCTGTGATAAGGGTCTTATCTGTCAATTCTCCTCTAACCAATGTCTACGAGATCTCAAGGTCGTGCCGTCAAAACGCACAATTAACAAGCAAAGGTTAAGGCTATAACGACGATACACCAATGACTCAACAAACGCGGAAGCAAATAACGAAATGGCACCCGAGCTAACAAGCTCCGAAATACAAAACAACGTAAGAGATAGGAAATCTCTCAGCCCAAAAATTCAAAGCACGTGACGCAACATTAGACACGTACAATAAAACCACCTGTTACAATTTTATATACAATAATAAATCCAAGTCATCGGCGACGTTACAACTGGAACCCAACATTAAACTAAGTCTACAACTCTAGTCTATACACTCCACGGCTAACAAGTCGAAGTACAACATAACCAACAATATGAACAACTCAAAATGAATAGGAATAATATAATTATATCAACATAGGACGACTAACATCCGTCGGCTCACGAAAGGCTAAGTATTAAAATAACAATTACAAGTACCAAATCAATAATCACAAGTCTTATTACCCATAGTGAAGTTTATATAACTTCACTTCCCAATCGTCCTTTCCAAAACAAAGGCTACAAAATATTAATGGTAGCAACCTTCACAAGAATCACACGTTCTATCGTAGACTCGACGGATTCCTTCGAATCACTAGCTCGGCTCGAATCTAATGAAAACAAAGTAAACAAAGTAAGTCATAAATACTTAGTAAGCTACTAAAGATGCAATGATATGGTATGGCATTATTCTCAAGTAATACATGCACAGATCATGTCATACTCATAATATATCATTTCATGGTATAATCCTCAACATAAACCAAATTCCATCCATAGTCACATAGAACATAGTTCTACATAATTCATCATAAAGTAATCCATATCAAATAGAATCTGATTCTCAATTCCAATATGTCTAGCATGTTATTTCCACATTGTAACTTATCATCAAACCACCATCCACATAACCCAATTATACCATGAGTCTCATACTTCATCATTTAACATAACTCATATAATAATTCATATATGGAAAACTATGGTTTCCATTCCAATCATGAATAACATGTTATATTTCTAGTATAACATTATATCATAAAATCATCATTTCATTAGTATGTTATATTTCTATTATAACACTTCATCAAGCAATCATCATCTCATGTAAATCATATCATTAGCCACATAGCACAACAATTCATATAAGTGCTCGTGCAATAAACCACATAAGAGAGAAGATGATTCCCTTTCCGCTTCCGCCGTGTAGCTCCTGCAAAACACGTGCAACCAAATGTGTCCTCGATATCCCTTTCGTGGTATCGACGTCCCTAAGACAATCCCCGCTCGAGTTCCATAGCTATTAAGGTCAGGTGTAGTAATCTAACAATGATCAGCTACATCCCTACTGTGGTCATCGATGGAGGGGTGTGTGCAACCCGGCACGACGATCCATTGCAATCACGAATCCCACAATTCGTGAAGACAATGCATCGTCCCGCCAAAGACTCAAACCAAAACGACGCCAGCTGGACTCAAACGTAACCACATGTAATATATACTCGAATGCTCAACCAAAGGAAAAGTAAAACATAGCGCACTAATCCAATCAAGTAGATGTTTACTTTTAAATCACATAGTTATGCATTTCTATGCTAACTAACACATAACCACATTAGAGCGATAATATCAAGTCTCTAATTGTAACACCCCGAGCCCGAAAGCCTGGTTCGCTATGTGTAGCCCACACACTGGCCCACTTAGAACGCAACACCTTGGGTTATCAGGCCCACCACAAGTCGACCCAAAAGTCCATGGATGATGTTGGTACCCAGTAGTAGCGCATGACTACCTTATAAATCACACACAAGTCCCACATCTACCCGATGTGGGATTAGGGTGTTACAATCTCTCCCACTTAAATCCTTGATGTCCTCGTCAAGGCCGAATCATAATCCAAGCAATGCCGGATTCAAGAGGTGGTTCGTACGGGGATCAAGAGGTGGCTTCCACTTTCTGCGATGTAGCACTTTGGCCCGCACAGCACTTTGTTCCCACATTTTCGACCGGGACCTGCTCTGATACCATTTGTAACGCCCCGAGCCCGAAAGCCTGGTTCGCTATGTGTAGCCCACACACTGGCGCATTGAGAACGCAGCACCTTGGGCTATCAGGCCCACCACAAGCCGACCCAAAAGTCCATGGATGATGTTGGTACCCAGTAGTAGCGCATGACTACCTTATAAATCACACACAAGTCCCACATCTACCCGATGTGGGATTGAGGTGTTACACTAATACCCAAGTGTACTTCATACACTTGAAAACACTCGGAGGCTTAACCTCCATCAAAACTACCCCAAATTTCATAGG
Source organism: Codonopsis lanceolata (assembly GCA_013146195.2). Taxonomy (NCBI): domain Eukaryota; kingdom Viridiplantae; phylum Streptophyta; class Magnoliopsida; order Asterales; family Campanulaceae; genus Codonopsis; species Codonopsis lanceolata. The sequence continues at coordinate 52,665,533 of CM028379.1, forward strand.
GCCTCAATATGTAATTCTCTATGTTCATATTAATCCCATAATCGACTCCGTTGAGTCATTTATACTCTTTCTAAATTCGAAGGCGTAGAAGCTATTTGCATCATAACCCTCCTATTGTTCATTAGCTAATATTCATGGCTAAGTTCTCAAGGTTAACAACATTGTGTAACCCAACATAATCCATACCTTCCCAACAAAATCCCCAAAACATGGTTCATAGATCAACACTCATTAATTAGAGTCAATCATCACATTTCAAGCATGTATCTCAAGATAGAATTTTATCTAACATGCTTTCATTCAAAATAGACATTTATCTAACATACTCATAACTAAGATGTAAATTCATCTAGCATGCTCACAACCTTAAATTCATAAATTAGAGTTGAACAACATACTTTTATATTCATGAAAGTCAACTTAATTCATTGAAGCCAAACATTACATTTAAATCATGTAATCCATAATGATAATTTATTTATCATGCTCACAACAAAAAATAGGGGTTCATTAAGCATACTCCTAAGCCTTAAACATACAACCATGTGTAATTCCAATAATTCATAATATTCAATAGCAACTCCCAAATAATTCATATCATCAATAACACCATTTACTACATAAGCATCATGTCAAACCCTAGGTTTTTAGGAAATTATATGACCATTATGCTCAAAGTCCAAACTTACAAGATGTAGCTTAATAATATACTTCATTGAACATAGAAATCATCCTACTCATGCTTCTAGCAAGTTCACTCTTCAAAAACTCAAAATAAAATCACACAAAGCATACATGTGTACTCATTGACCTCAAATAGCAAGCCCTTTATTTTCCTTAGGGTCAATGAGCATAAAATCCAAAAGAGGACGAGTATAGTAGCTTACCTAGCTTGAATGAAAACTTCAAAGAATGAAAATCGGATCGGTGAAGTTGTTCTACTCGTCGGGGGCTTCAAGAATCCGAAGTTTCAAGGAAATCCGACGGTTGGATCTTCGTGGATCGAAGGAGGAAGAGCTAGGGCTCAAAGCCCCCATGGACTCCCACTCTCTCTCTCTCTCTCTCTCTCTCTCTCTAAAAACGTATAAGGAGAAGAAGAAATGAAGGGGAATTGCTGCATTTCCAAATGGGTTTGGGTATTTATACCCCCACAATTAAATAGGGCACAAAAGGGATTTCCATGGCATAATTAGTAAAGATTAGGAGTAATCAACCACTAATCCAACCTTAATTAACTTCCCAATAATGTTAGGACATGATTAGGATTAAGTATGGGAGGTTATGAAGGGTTTAGAGGGAGTTTAATGAGGGTAGGTAGGTAATTCTCTTTAATTCACAAAACAGGGTAAAGCAGTATCGGGGGACCATGCGGCCACATGGTCCCATACCATGCGAGCGCATGCTCCATGAGTCCATGACTCCATTTTTTGATTCTTTCTGTTGACCTTGCGGGGGCATGGTCCTTCCCCCTTGTGGCCGCAAGCCTCCCAGACCCAAAATTGTCTATAATTCAACCCTAAATGACCCCTAAACACTTAACCAAACCAAAAAAAGGTTCAAACCCCATTCAAACTAGGTCTAGAACTCCCACAGAACACCCACAAACAACTCCCGAAACAACTCAGAGCGAAACTGGAGCAAGGCACAACAACTCGCTAATGAATCGACGAATGAACTAGCGATTAAACGAGCAATACCATGAGACTTAAAGTAATTCAAGAGGCCAATGAATAGGCTTAAATACTTCTAAGAAGTTAAACAAAAACTAGGAGAATAAGGACTCCCGAAGATGAGATAATCGTACGACTCAATCTCGAACTACGCGATAAGAACGATTGCTATCCTCGAAGCATCAAAACATCACTAGACTTAAGGAATGCATCCAACTAGAAGTCTAATACATATATACATGCTAATCAATCATCATGTAAAGGTCTAGGACCAAACCAAGGTCACGAACAAAAAAAGCAAGAAAACTCTCAATCGCGTCGCATTCCGACTATCGTCGAGTTACGACTTGTGACTTTAGCAAGTCAATAACTATAGGGTATCTCTTAATAGTGTTTTTGTCTTAATGTGGTCACTCACACACATATAGACTCTCTCACAAACCAATCATGCAATCAACAAAGGAAGAAATACGAGTATTGCACGCAAATCAAGCTAACCAGAAATTGGGGTATTACACTTAAACTTACTTAGGAGATCCTCCAGCCTTTGCCTAGTTGCTAACAATATTCGTGACAACAGTTGGCTTTGGCACAAGCATCTCAACCACCTCAACTTCAAGTACATCTCCAAGCTCTCCAAAGATGGGCTTGTCAAATGTCTACCTACGGTGTCTAGCGACCACGACAGAAGTTGTAAAGCTTGTCAACTAGGAAAACTTTCCAAGTCTTCCTTCAAGAGCAACATGTTATGTTAACTTCCTGTCCTCTTCAACTTCTGCACATGGATCTCTTTGGACCAATCACTACCGTCAGTATTTCTGGAGACAAGTATACATTTGTAGTAGTTGATGACTACTCTCGCTTCACTTGGATCGAAACAATGACATCAAAGGATGAGACATATGATCTTGTCACTGCCCTATTCAGAAGACTTCAAACTCAAATCTTGAAGACATAAGTGACATCAGATTAGGCAATGGCACCGAATTCAAAAACAGTGGTGTTGAAAGATATTGTGATGACCATGGGATCGGCCACAACTTCTCTACTGTCGGGACTCCTCAACAAAATGGTGTAGCTAAACGAAAGAACATAACACTTATTGAAGCAGCAAGAACTATGCAGACAAAAGCTAAACTTTTGAAATACTTCTGGGCAGAAGCAGTCAACTCTGCTTGCTACACATAAAATCGATCCTTGGTGAACAAGTTTCATAATAAAATTCCATATGAAATATGGAGAGGAAGAGCCCAAAATGTAGGATTTTTCAAAATCTTCGGCTGTAAATGTTTTATTCTTTATAATGGAAAAGAATATAAAGGAAAATTTGATTCAAAATTAGACGAAGGAATTTTTATGGGCTATTCAAATCATTCAAAAGATTTCTGTATATTTAACAAAACTTTAAAAATTTTAGAATCTGTGCATGTTACTTTTGATGAATATGATTTATTGGAGCCATGAGTGGCTCCAAATGTTACTGATGATTCTGATGATGTTGAGACATGTACAAATCAAGCTTCTACTTCTTCTCCACCTCAGAATCCTCCAACAGCAAACTCTTCGAATTCTGCTAATCCAGTACCAGCAGACTTCAAGTCTACTGGCACCTCCTGTAACCTTTCTGTTGAGCCAGATCCTATCTCTTCTGTTTTACATCAAACACCTTTGCAGATCACTCATCCTTCTTGTTCACCAAAAAATGAAGGTCTCGAAGATCCTATCTCTTTTGAACCTGATTTTGGTGAATCACCTTCTCTCAATTCTCCAGAATTCTTAAGGGGAGAACTCACCAGAAGTGATCTCCCTCCAGCTGTTATTGAAACAAGAGATCACCCCATCTCTCAAATAACTGGTGATCTCATCTTAGGAGTTCGTACGAGAAGTAGTGTTTGAAATGAGACTATGTTTGCCTTCGCATTCGTATCTGATATCGAGCCAAAGAAGATTGATGAAGCTATTGAAGACCACTACTGGATTGAAGCTATGCAAGAAGAGCTGAACATGCAAAGTGTGGAGCTTAGATCAAAGGCCTACTGGTCATCCAGACATAGACACTAAATGGGTATTCAGAAACAATAGAGATGAAGATGAGAATGTCGCCAGAAACAAAGCTAGACTGGTTGCTCAAGGCTACCGACATGAAGAATGAATTGACTTCGATGAAACATTTGCTCCTGTTGCTAGATTAGAGGCAATCTGACTCTTTTTAGCCTATGCGTCGTTCATGGACTTCAAGGTATATCAGATGGATGTGAAGAGTGCCTTTCTCAATGGTGATCTTCAAGAAATGGTGTACGTTGAACAACCTACATGTTTTGTCATCCAAGACAAACATGATCAAGTATGTCGACTCAAGAAAACATCTTACGGCCTCAAACAAGCTCCCAGAGCTTGGTATGAAACTCTATCCAAGTTCTTAATTGAATAAGGATTTGTGAGAAGAAGAATAGACACAACTCTGTTCATCCTCAAGCACAAAGGTTATTCCTTACTGGTACAAATCTATGTGGACGACATCTTCTTTGGATCAACAAATCAAAGACTGTGCAAAAGATTTGAGAAGCTGATGCAAAGCAAGTTTGAGATAAGCATGATGGGAGAGCTCACCTACTTTCTAGGACTTCAGATTCAACAAACTTCAGATGGGATCTTCATTAGCCAAACTAAATATGCAAAGGAACTTATCAAGAAATTTGGTCTTGATTCAGCTAAAGGATTCGAGACACCAATGTCTACTGACTGCCATCTTTACAAAGATGAGAAGGGAAAGTAAGAGAACGTGACCAAGTATCGAGGAATCATAGGTTCACTTCTTTACCTTACTGCCAGTAGACCTGATATTATGTTTGTTGTTTGTATTTGTGCTAGATTTCAGGCAGATCCAAGGGAATCACACTTGCTTGCTGCTAAACGTATCATCAGATATGTTTCAACAACTAAAAATTCGGGTATCTGGTATTCAAGAAGGAACAACTTTGATCTACTTGGATACTCAGATGCAGACTATATAGCCTGCAAAGTAAGCAGAAGAAGGACCAGTGGGACCCGTCAATTTCTTGGAAATAGACTTGTCTCATGGTCATGCAAGAAGCAAGGCTCAGTTGCAAATTCAATGACAAAGGCAGAATACATTGCTGCCAGCAGCTGTTGCTCTCAACTACTTTGGATGAAGCAATAAATTGTGGACTACAACATCAAGACTACAAATTGTCCTATCATGTATGATAACACTTCTGTAATTTGAGTCTCAAAGAATCCAGTGATGTACTCCAAGACAAAACACATTGATATTTGTTATCACTTCCTCAAAGATCATGTGTAAAAAGGTAACATCAGTTTGGAATATGTTCCAACTGAACATCAATTGGCTGACGTACTCACCAAGCCACTGGATGCTACCAGGTTTGCGTATTTAAGGAGAAATCTTGGTATGATCGATCCTACAGCTTAAAGTTTATTTTTAAGTTTAAAGTTGTTTCATACCAGCAGACATTAATTGTTACTAACTCTATTAATGTTTTAGCTCAACATTGTTAAATCTAGGTTAGTATTTCAGGTAACAATTTATTAGAGGGTAAAAGTTTTTCTAAAAGGATAAGGGGTTAAAATTCACTTTTCGCTGTTAACTTTCAAAATATCTTTAATTAAAAGCTTTATGAAGGACACCTGTCACTCATCCAAGCAATTTTCTCTAAAATGACTTTTCTCCTTCTTTAAATAGACCTTGAACCGCCATTTTAAAAAATTTCACAAACCCTCTCTCTCTCTCTCTCTCTCTCTCTATTTCTCTCTCTACTCAAAACCCTTCGTTCTTCTCTGCAACTGCTTCACTTCTTCTCATGTACTTCGCTTCTTCTTCTCTACAGCAACAATGGTAAGCATTTCAAATGCCCTTTAGACATTTCTCATTCGGTTTATTGTTTATATTCTTCTTTTGAGTTATTTCTTTGAGGAATTTGAAAGGACGCTTTGCGTAACCTTACGTTTTCCGCCATTGTTGTATTTTTTCAAAACCTTGTGTTGGTCCACAATGATGCTCAAATAGGCTAGAGGGGGGGGGTGAATAGCCAATGATGCCAATTAAAAACTTTTCTTATTTTAGTTATAAAGTATAGGTTTTAACGGCATATGCAGTTAACACAATGAGCATGTCTGCTGGTAATACAGAACATCAGACTTGCTCTCGGTCGAGTAATGAACTCCGCTGGTGAATTGCCAATAAATCAAAAGCCTGTTTGAAAGAGTTTAAGCAGCAGAAATAGTAAGGCTTAGATTTAGAGAAGTCTTAAGTGGCTATACACGAATATATGTTTAGAACAACAACACACTTAATCCTTCTTCCAAATGCAGATTTAGGAAATCATAGAAAGATAAAGACTGAATAATGAAAGATAAGTCATTTGAAAGAACTTCTGAATTTATTCAAAGAAAAATTACATAATACATCAACCTAGACTCTCTATGTAAAATTTTTGTCCTCATCATTCCAAGCCTTAATATTTACTTAATCATTCATAGACAAATTCTTAAGTAAAGAAGGCAACAGGAGACGAGAACAAGAAACCGATATGAGAAGACAATTTCCAAGATCGTTCAGATAAAAATTATCTGAACGAATGAGTGCAGACCGCTCGACCTTCTATGATGATCAATTATTGCATAATCAACAGTATTTGTAATGGAATACAAATCTGAAGATATGAATGCAATGTATACAGACAACTCTTCATTTTCCTTGGGCAACATCTGAAATCTATCTTCAAATCGATCCAAGAGCTTGACCTCTAGCTTTAGGAATAAAATCTTGAAGCTCTTGTCAGAGGCTGAGTTCTTCGAAGAAGGATGAAGAACTCAAATCAAGAACTGGGTTCTTGACCAAGACACCGATTTCTGTCTAAAGAGGTTTCTGATCTCTCTTTTCTTCTCCAATTCTTTTCTTCTTAGCAATCCATAGAATATGTTTTGCTAAGGTCTGGGTTTGCTCACTGCAATCTTCTGTGGAGATCTGAGATGCGTTGGTGAAGACAGTCTCTTGTGGATCTCACAGCTTTGTAGAACCGGTTCTTATTACAGATGTCGTTGAATCACTTTTTTTTATCCGATGCATATGCACTTATATTTGATGATGAAGGGGGATTTCTTGTATAGACCGGAGAGTTTTTGATCGTTGAGATCTACTGATAGATTTCTGTATCCGTTGAATGATTTTTCTTGAGGACTGATGGATAAAGATGTGGTTCGATAGATCTTTAGCTGTTGGGTAAAAGACTTGTTCTCTGGATCTTTGAACTGTTACCCTGTCAGGTTGTATGATAACTCTCTGAAGGATAGGTCTGATTTATTGATGCACTGTCAGGTGGTCTGTCCAATAAAGTAGATTCTTATGAATTTCCAAACCACGTGAGTGAGAGAGAAGATCTTGCAGCATCAGGGATGTCAGGCTTCATAAGGATTTAAAATACTTTGGAAGCTTGAACATTTTGTCTCTTCTTGATCTACTGCATTCTTGTCTCTTTGTAGCACGTGCAGAGCCAAGTCTGCTGGTGATATGTTCAGTCTAGGGAAATGAGTCTTTCATAAGAGAGGGCTGCTGGTATGAACAATCAAACCGTAGCAAGTTTGCTGGTGGCGAGTCTTCAAGGTATTCTGTTGCGCTCAATACAAGTCTGCTGGTGATGAGTCGTCTGAAGATCTTTGACACTACAGCAAGTCTGCTGGTGCTAGTGCATATGAATTGCTAGTATGTCTATCATCATTAAGAAGGTAGGACTAGATTAAGACAACCTAACCTAAGACCTATGTGTTGTCAAACAAGCTGCCACACTAACCGGTACGCAGACCTTTTAGCCACTTGTTATGACACACGGTAATAGGAACAAGCAAATCAAAATATTTGGAATATGTACGAAGATAAATTACTTATCAACAAACATATTCCAACACCTTGAAACCTTTGGTTATCTCTGTGCTTAAAATAATTATTTCTTCGAGATTTATCAATGGTGTTTCTCTGTAAAATCTTCCCTCAGAACATTCAAGGGTTTCAATTTTTATTTTTTATTTTAAATGAAATCTTTGATTGTTTATTCTGCCTAGGTAAAAAGGCATAATTTTTGAAACTGTTTTTGTAGGTGAAATCATCTGGGAAATCCAGTTCCAGCAAAAGGAAGGTTCTTGACCCAGAGCAAGTTAATCATTCAGATCCCTATATCAACCTTCTTGGATTTCCCTTCTATCCTGCCACTCACGACATTATCCAGGAGCTACCAGTAAATACATACCTCTCGAGTATATGTATTGAGTTGGATTTTGTTCGCACCTTTGCTGTCGGAGCAAAGATGTTCGAGGATATGGACTCGTCTGGGATTCTCCCGCTCTTCACTCTTCACGACACCGACTTCAGCAACCTCCTCGCTCAAGAGTCCTACCAGCGAAAGGAGATAGACACCAAAATACCCTCCGTTATTCGAGGATGGATTCATGGACGCCCCTTTTCACTTCAAAGGTCATTTCCAAAGTGATTGGAGTTCACTTTGGCGAGGATAGTGAGCTATCTAGTGCTGAGGCTGATACAGCCTGGGAAGCCATGAGGGGAGCTAACACCCCAAGGGAACCCTAAGGGAAAATGTTGAGGAACGTCTTTCCCTTAGACGTCTACTATTTAAGCCATCTGCTGGACAAGTCGTTTCTATTCAAGAACGGCTCCAACGATGTCCTCACCTCCCAATAGCTCACCCTGTCAAGAACCATTCACTAGAACTACGGTGCCCTCATTTTCAAAGAGCTTCGCAACCATATCGCTAATGTCAAGGCCAGCCCCTACAACAAGTGGCCTTTTGTATGGCTGATCAACACCCTGCTAAGGGATACGCCATAGATCAACTCTACTGCTGAGTCGAAGGAGCACAAGAAAGTTACAAAGGACAAGCAGCTGACTGCTACCTTCTTCTCCAAGTACTTCGAGTACGAAAACAAGCGGAGGCAGCAAAGAGGGCTCTCCAACATTTCTGCTGAAATGGTTGCCTAGCCCACACCTATGATGGTTACGCGCTTCGACATGGAAGCATATGATGCTGCCAGGGAAGCTGTTCATGTAGCCAAGGTAGTAGCAAAGAGGCAAGCAAACAATCCCTCGGCACTACTGGATATTCTTGTAGAAGCAAGAGAGCCTGGCAGATGAGTTGGAGCATATCAAAAAGCGCTTCAAGACTGCCAGAACCAGAAAGGAGACTGGTTTCTCACCAGATGAGGCTGAGGTTGTGGCTGAGATCGTGGCCAAGACCAAGGAAGCTGCCAAGGCTAGGCAAGAAGCTGAACTTGAAGAGCTTCGAGCAGCATGGATCAGGAAAGAGCTGAAGGACAGCAGACGTAGTACAAAGTCTGCTGGCAGCTCATCTACTACTGCTGGACAAACCTCATCATCCCAACCTCAACCAACACCATCTTTTTCCCAGCCAACCCAAACCCCTAAACGTAAACCCTCTTCTGACCAACCCTCACCCCAGCCTAAACGCAGGCGTTTACATAAAGGCCTCCCAACCAAGCCACCAGTAGACCCTCTCATCTCTGCTGATGAAGCTTCTGGATCTCCTCTCCAGCTGCTGAGGCAGAAAAGGAAGTCTGCTGGTAACCCACCTTCTACCTCTTCTTCAACCATTCCTACCGAGTCATCTACTTAGGAGGAGCCAAACCCTCCGGAGGAATCTATCCTTTAGGAGGAGCCTATAACTCTTGAGGACTCTAGTTCTCAAGAGGAGCCTACCAAATCACCTACCCACACTCCTTCTTCTCCATTCAACTACTCACCAAACCCATCCACTCCCCCATCACCCACTCCTACCCAAACCAACCTTTCTTCACCATCCGAACGAACCTCACCCATTCCCTACATCGTCACCCCCTGGTTTCCACCCATCCTATCCTCTGCTGCTACAAAGTTCATTTTTGAACTTTCTTCAGTAGCAAATCTCTTCACCAAGCCTATTCCTCTCCTTCCTTCTAGTTCTCAACCGACCCTATCCCTACCCCTTCAATTATATGTGATCATTCGGACACATATATTGAAATTCCCCTAATCCCTCCTTCATCCCCACCTCAAGCCAATTCTTCCTCACCTACCCACACATTCCCCATACTCGATTCCTCTTCAACCTCAACTTCTACCGCTCCGCCCCTCCAACAACCATTCCGTCCTGCTGCTGCTGCTGCTGATGTTACCTCATCTACTGCTGAGCCAATCCTTGTAGACCTCGACCCTTCTCCATCCTCCGTGGCCAACGACGAAATCTTAAGCAGATTGGATGCTATCTACAATAGGCTTGGAGAGTTAACTAGTATCTCCACGACTGCTGCTGAGATTGGCACAGAGTCATCCAAGGCTGCTGCCAGGAATGCCACCATCCTCCGACAGTTTCAAGAGGATGCTTGGACCAGATTTGAAGAAGTCAGGCACGAGTCTACTGATCTGAAGATCAACATGGAGGCTCAACGCAATGAGTGTACTCGCCTCTACTCAACTGTTTTCCATCAGCTCTTTCACAGCATTAACTTCCACCATGGTCGCGGATGCCCTCCAGTGCTAGAACTCAACGATCAAGCTCTCAATGCAGCTCATGATCGAATGACAGATGAGCGCGAACGTGATCTAGCCATCACGGAGGAGAAACAACTGCGGTCTATGAACCAAGTTCTAATGGACGAGAACAACAGACTACGAGAAGAACTTGATTATTGTTCTCGTTCCATCAGACAGCAGAACTCTGTTGCTGAAGAGTACACCAGAAGAGTAGAAGAACTCGGGCGCCTATGCCAAGAAAGGGAATCAGCTGACAGAGCAGCTAAAGGAAAAGGAAAAAGGCTATGGTAGCTTGTATCTTTCAATCCTTACCCTTTGTATCTATCTTTTTTGAAAAACTCTGTAACTATTAAACTTCTTGTTTGAAATATAGAAGTTCATTCTTTTAAAAAATGTCTTCTGTTTAAATTTCATGTTATTTAATTCACATATTTACTTGGAATTTAAACATCTAGTTTAAATATATTTAAACTGTTTACTCTAATCCTTGTGCTTATTCTTTATATGTCTTCTGTTGTAAGAACTTAGATTAGCTGTTACGTTTGAGGTGTTCTTTTTGATAGAGGCATGTCTGTTGTTATAGTACTTAAAATTATTTTCTGACATGCTATTATCTATCACTAAGCTTTCATATCCCTCACTTGTAAGTAATGATGACTAGATGCAAATAGGAGGAGATTGTTGTTTCTCACTGTATCTTAATTTGTATTTGCTCATTCATTACTATAGGTTCTATATTTAGTGGCTAAATGGGCTGGGTACCAGCTAGCGTGGCAACTATGCATAGACCTTTACCTTTAGAATAGTTTTTTAGACTTCACAGGTTTCGACAAAAGACTTCGGCAAAGGCTACACCAGCAGCCTTCACCAGCAAACCTTGTCTGCCCTCGGACAACATGATGTGTCAAGATTATCAGGATGTCCAACTCATCAAGTGGATTACTAATTCAGATTTCTTTGAATTAAGTTTGAATTAATCCATCTTCATTGACTCCCGATTTCCAAGACACGCCTTTCTAGTTTTTTCGCAGAATGAAGACTTTCGCCTCTTCAACATGACAAAGTAGGTATACAGTTTGTCACAAATTGACTGTACCAACTACTGTAGGTCTGCAACTCTGTTTGTCGCCCACTTGCTAATTCCAGTACCTACTCTTCTCCATACCCTAATCAGTCCCAGTTGAAGATGAAGTCAACAAAGCAGCTCCCTGCATTTAATGCACTCAACCTAATAGAGTTGTTACTTACTTCATCTTCTCCAACGGTCTCGTGAATGCTTTGATATAAATACTGCCATTAAAGACTGAAGAAATCAATGCTTTGAATTTATTCAACAACATCAAGTCATCATACTTAGTGTATTCAAGAGATCATAAACTGATCAAAGAAGTCCTCAACAACAATAAGAAGATCTGCATCAACTATTACGTATTTACTTCTTATTGTTGTACTCATTTACTATTCTTCTGCACCTTGAATATTCTGTCTTCCAGATATTTAATTCCCCCACTCCCAAACATAAGTCAAATGTTTTGTACATGATCCATTAGAGATTTCTGTAATAGAACTAGTGGAAAATTTAGTGTACACTCAAATCCAAGGTTGACTGCTTTGGTGGTGGACGTAACACTCTTTATAGTGCGAACCATCTCAAAAATACATGTGTTCTTTGGCTTTAATTGCTTACTGTTTTATATTGTTTTCTTCGTCTTAACTTATTCTTTTGAGCAGTAAACTTCAGTAATCAGCCAAATCTACTGGTAGTGCTTCACCAGCAGACTTAGTTTGTCTTTCTTACAAGTCTTCCGTTAGTTCAACCTCTTCAATAGGTTGCAAGTATTTGTTTTAGGAACTATTACAAAAAGTTTTTAAATGTAATTAGGCTATTCAACCCCCCTTCTAGCCTAGTATTGTGCCCTTTGGGACTAACAGAAACCCTAAAACCCCAATTAACCTCTCCATCATCGGCGATCACATGTAGAATCAACGAACTCCAATCCCCATCGTTTTTAAAATTCTCTGAGCTTTTAGAAGTTTCAAAGATGAGAGATTTTAAATGGAACTAGTTGACTTATCAAATTTTCCTTCGAATTGTGGAACAAAGATGGAAGTGGGTATGAAGGGTTTGGGACGTATTTGGGAGCAACGAATGTGGTGGGAGTAGTTTTGGTTCGAGAAGGATGGTGAAGAGAAGGTGGATGCAAGAACATGCCTTGGAGATAGACTCCCACCAGGAATGCATTGGGCTGGTATTAGTGGTGGTGTTGCAAGTAATAGTGGTGTCTGTGTGGCGCGAACCATTGCGGTGGTTGTGGAGGTGGTTAGGGTTTAGATCGTTCGCAGAGGTGGAAGAAAATGGAGAGTCAACAGAGTTATGGTGGAACCGAAGACCAGAAAGACAAGAAAGAAGAGGCTGGTCATGTGGTCTGTGGAGGTGTGTCGCCTGCGTGGAGGAGATGAGGAGGTCGGTGGCAATGGAGGCCGAAGGAGTTGGATTGCTTTTGCCGCCTGTCTACTGGAGGGGCTAGGGCTGGGATTGGGCTATGCTTTAATAAATGAATATAAATTAAATTAAAGAAAATATAAATTAAAGAAAAGAGATTTAAGATGGGATATGCTTGAATAAATTAATAAAAATATAAATTAAATTGTGATAATTTGATCTTTTAGTTTGACTCCTTAACTATTAACATTTTAAACTGAAAACCTTTAACATCAGTAATCACATTTTGATCATTTCAAACATTTTCGTTTATCTAACTAACATAAATGATCCCTAGTGACCTTATTAAATTGATTAACCAAATATAGTACTCCCACGTCCCTAAATTATTGTCCTCCTTTCATTTTTCGTCCGACCCAAAATAATTATCCAGTTTGAAATTTACCTTTTTAGAACATCATTTTTACTACTTTACCCTTACTTTTTCATTCTACTTTAATTATGGGCCACATACATATGGACTTTAAAAGAAACTACACATTAAACCAATATAAATAATCAAATCAATTGTTTTTTTTTAAATTATGCACCGGATCAACTAGAATAATTATTTAGAGACTAGGGAAGTATTAAATTAAGAAAAAAAATATAGTAGAATAAGCTTAAGCTTAACAAAAAAAAATATTAGAAAATAAGACGACCAAATTCGGCTATTTGTGTAAATACCCCGTTCCCGAGTCGGGCAGTTGGGACACTTATCGTCTTTCAAACAAACAAACACACACACACACACACAACACAGTCGCGAATTCATGAATAGGAGCAGCAGCATTCATAAAATACATGCCGGGCGCCTCCCTAATCGGCCCTCTGACCGCCATCTTCATGTAATCCCTCACTCCTTCACTCCTTCACTCCCTTACCCTAAAATCCACTTTTCAATTTTTCTTTTTTGATTTGTCTCTGTTATTGATGAAATTCTGTTTTACTGATTTGAACAGGAGGTTGTTAATATTAATAAGGGTTCGTGTTACCCAACAAACGTCAGCATTCTCACTTGTTTTGGTCTCCGTAACAAACTGAAGCAATTACAAGTCTCCAGGGATCATCATCCCCGACTCTCCTCCTTCAACGGCGACCCCAATGTCAGTGAGCTTTCCCGCTGCTTTCCCTCCTCGTTCACTCTCTTCTCTTCTTCTTCATTGATTATGATGATTTTGAGAAATTATTTAGTTGGATGGTCACGCCATCACCATGTCATAAATCATAATGGTTGGGTGGTGACTTTAAGGCTTGATATCATCTATGTCATTCCCTATCACAATCCATGAATCGTAGGGACACTTTTATGGCTACATTTCAATTGGACAAGAAGTGATGGGATAGAAGATTTGAATGCTGGGTTTATGGAGTTTTCTAAGAGCAAGGCCAATGGCAAATCAAATTTGACACCTATTTGATACACAGCTGATTAAAAACGACTTAAAAATTCCATACGATGCCCATAAACTACTCAAAAGAAAAAAACTCTACAATGGTGACACGAACTCCAACATTTTTACATATCCCACCAACTTTATCTCCAATAACTTTACATAGCCTACCATCTTTATCTTCATTAATTTAATATCTTCTTTCAATTTATATTTAATTTGGAGAAATTTGTTTGGTGTCCAAATGAGGCAAACTAAGACTCTATTTATAGATAAAATGTGTACTTAAAAAAATATTTTGAATTGCAAAAATGCCAAAAACTGGAGAAAAATCAAAAAGAGGGACTGACCGCATAGGGAGTGACGCGTGTAAAGTGGCCTGTCACTCCTTGTTGGCCGCTTTGTTTTTTTTTCTTCAAAAATTCCCAAGTGAAACAACGTCGTTTTGTTGGTGAAGGGGCTGAAAGACGAATGTTCCGTCTGTTTGGCTGAGTGGTTTGCTTTGATTTGTTTGATTTGAGTATCAAATTTTAATACTCAAATCAAACTTGATATCCATTTGATTTGGGATGATAGACCGTTGGAGAGAGTTATACCCATTTGATTTGTGGATGATTTGCCATTGACCTTGCTCTAAGTACCTAAAATCTTGATTAGTTCATTTTGATTGGGTGACACTGCCACATGTCAAAAGGTGAATAGAACATCACACCATGCTAGACAAAATCCTCTAGTCCCTCTAAATAATTATTCAATGATTACAATGCCGGAAAATGAAATTTATTTAAACCCATTGCTATGTTTAAAGGTTTGACCATTTTTAGTTGGAGTAAAGTATGAAAACCCCCCACCCCTGGGTTTTTCAAGTGCTCCTATATGCTTTATTATTATTATTATTTTCTTAATAGTCCCCTACCATTTACGTATTTAACGGGAAAAAGTGACTCTACTGAACGGAAGTAACGGAATAGATGAAAAAACAAACAAACTACCCTACTCTAAATCCAATTATTAAAAAAAATATATTATTGGGAGGGATCCTAATGGATGGTCACCTTTTTTGTGTATACTCCTAGTGTACAAGGATGCGTCACCTTTTTTGACACTTTCATATTATAAATAAAAAAAAGAGTAAGTGTTGACCTTTACGTCTTTATCAATGGTGATGTTAAATAGATTTGGAAAGGCCCTCCGCACCTCCACATTCCCGCACCACTGAACCTTCCAAAATCTGATATTAGAACCACTGCCCACTACAAAAGAAATATTTCTCGCAAACGATTCCCACCCTTTTCTTATCCCTTTCCAAACACCCACCCCATATGACAAAGAAATCTCATTAGGATACCAAAAGTGCGCCCCTTCCCCATATTTTCTCTCCACCACTCTTCACCAAAGATTGTTTCTCTCCGTCATGAACTTCCATAACCATCTGCCCATGAGCGCATTGTTTATTTTCCTAAGCTTCTTAATCCTAAACCTCCCCCCCCAAACGGTTGAGCAAACAATTTCCCCCTTTACCAAATGATTCTTCCTATCCACCATTGATCCTTCCCACTTAACCAATTTTTCCGCACACCGAAGCCGGGATGACATTTAAAGATGACTTTCTATTTTTGGCAAGAAGTTTTTTGGCGGGATTTTACTATTTTAGGACTGCGTTGTCATTGAATGCATATATATATATATATATTAATAAGTAATAAATATATTAAGCAGATGTCAAAACAAGTGACATCCTATTTACAATGAGTCGACTAATATTGACAGTTATATTATTTACTAAATCCACAAAAGTGTTGTCTTTAACCACGTCCGTCTCCGAGCCCTAAAAGAAAAGGGTCTGCAATACCACAGAAAATCTTAGTCGAGTTGAGTCGAGAATTCTTTAATAGAAGAATTGATTCTAAACGAGTTCTGATCCACTGTGATCAGTCTTCTAATTCTAAGTGGATGGTAGGTATACGTGCGTAGAAAAGGTGGTCTATCGGTGCAGATAGGTCTAGGACGAGCAATATATCCTTCCAGAGAGAGATTAGAGAAAGAAGGTACATGGAAATGCTAATCGGAAGCAGTAAGGGTGCTCCTTTATTTAATGCTAGGGCCAAGTTGAACATATACGAGAAAAAGAAGAAAGAGCTCATTTACTTTTTCCACGCTTAGATCCTCATTTTCAAAAGTCCTTTGATTCCTTTCTTTCCATACTATCTAGCACACAACTAGTGGAGACATGTCCCAAACCCAAGATCTCTTCCTTCTTTTTACAGGGACCAACGGATGAGAAGCTCCTTTAGGGAGTTCGGCATTACCCAGGAAATATTAAAAAGATTCGGCATGAAATCGCAGACCTCTCTCTAGCAACTGGGCAATGGATCAGAAGGTGTTTCAAACTTTCCCCGCTGCCTCTACACATATAACACCAGTTGATGTGGATTTTTCCTCTAGCCCGTAGATTATACCCTGTCAAGATAGCGTCTCTAAAAACTTCTCAAATGAAGAAAGCAACCCTTTTTGGCACCTTAGATTTCCAGACCATTTCCAAGGGAAAGAACTTCACTTCCCACCATCTGCTTGTAGTATGACTTCACCGAAAAAATGCCATTTTTATCCCCTTCCCAAAACACTTTATCAGGGCCACTGCCAATCCCCTTTTTAGCGTACAAATGTTCAAAGAATTGGCCCACCTCCTCAATTTCCTAGTCTTGCGGATTTCTTCTCAAAGCAGGGTTCCAAAACTCCATACCTTCATTAGACCGGAAAACCGAATTAACCATCTCATCTTCGGTAGCTGCGATGTTGAAAAAAGAATGAAAAGCTCTCCTTAACTCCGCATCACCACTCCATCTATCCTTCCAAAATCTGACAGAGGCACCGTTACCTACTCCGAAGGAAACTCATTGCTTGAACAAGTCCCATCTTTTGTATTGAATTTAATGCTGTTGCTAACATTTCATCTACTTGTTAGTTTGTACTTCCAGCGTCATTTCCTGCTAATATTTTATCTATGATGTAGGCTTTTGAGGTGTCAGATTCTCACCACAGCTCTCCAGAGCATGAAGGTAGTGATTTGATTAGGATTATGAGAGATTTTTATGCTACTTTTCTGATTGCTTATAAAATTTTACTTCATGTATTACTTTAGGTTCAGGGGAAAAGAATGCCAATCGTCAAGGAGAGTCCCTCTCATCCAACGAGTACTTACTACTTGCTCCCAATGATATTGGTCAATTCTAAAGGGTGTTGGTTTTTTAAATTATGTTGTGATGGTTAGTTTAGTAATGTTGATTCTAGTTATGTCTTATTGTTGTGGTGGTTTCTCAATAATAACAAGATGGAAACATGGTAGCTTGAGAATCACCCTGAGTGTTAGAAGTATTGAGGGTCTCTTTGGTTTAATATATGTGTTTGGGGTTCTTGATGTATATTGTATTATCACAAACATATATATACGTCTTTCCCTAACCAATTTAGGTTACAACTTCTCAATTCTATTCTCTTCATCTCTTTTTCTTACATGGTATAAGAGCAGGAACTTCATAATCTTTTGTGCTGATCGACTTCCATCTTCTCTTTCCTGTTTCCATTTTTTTTCTTTTGTTTTTATTAGGCCCAGAATGTGGGTTTAATGTAATCGGTTGATTTTGTGGAGGGTTGTTGTCGCCAAGGTAGTGCGATTGTTTTGGAGATCACCCAAACCCTGGAAGTGGTGTGGGTTGATGTTACGTGAGCTAGAGGTCACATAATAGGGGTTCAATTACGTTTAGGGTCGCATAGCAACCGCCAACATTGTGACTCACGGATTTGCAATAATACTTCGCCGTTTGACCACGCAACTCAGCTCATTGGTTTTGCCTAGGCTAGGTAACTCTTTCTGTGCCTTCACCATCACCTCAACTCGTCGGAATCCACCTCACGCGCCCCACGCGCTTGCGCAGAAAAGTTTCGCCGGATTGTGTTCGGCCATCGTAGATTTGGTCGCTATGCCCGGGGATCATTCCTTGGTGGTTGGTTTTTTGCTTTCATCTCTTATCTCTTTACTGGGGTGTTTTTTGGCTGCTTTGTTTGGTTATACTGGCCCTTTTTTTTTTTCTTTTTTGCTGGTTGCATTTTAATGTCGACATCGAGAATACAGAGAATACAAAATCCAAAACCATGGTTTCTGAGGTTATTTCCACTAGTACGAAGATTACAGACAAGAAATTAACGGGAAAGAATTACTTAATTTGGCGGCGGGTGGTTGAAATGAATCTAAAGGGGCAATATAAGGATGATCATCTCACCGTAGTTAACTCTACTGATGTTGCGTGGGCTCATGCAAATGCTGATTTGTATTGGAAGCTCATGAACTCTATGGATGATGAGACGGCTGAATTGGTGGTCCATACTTCGGTTCGTGATTTGTGAGACTATTTAGTTGTGCACTTATGTTGTATGGAGGCAAGGGCAACATGAACCGCATGTATGACTTGTCGTGTGCTATGTTTCGTCAGGATCAATAAAGTCGCCCAGTAGTTTGTGGACTACAAGAAATTGGCGAATAAGTGGAGTTCCTTGCTTTCTTTGAATACCGATGTTGGTACTATGCAGATACAATGAGAGCACCTAGTTATTCTTGGATTTCTAGCTGGTTTGAGATCCGAGTTCAGTACTGCTTGCTCACACCGCTTGCTCACAGATCTTATCTAGCACAAGTGTTGGCTCTCTACAGGATGTGTTCTCTCGTATGCTTCGTGCCTCACTAGTCTTCTTCAATTGGCGTTACTGTTACCGGTAGTATTGGTGATTCTAGTCCGATATCTCACCACCACCAAGGTCATGCTACTGGTGGTCGTGGTGGTCTAGTAAAGGAGGTTGTGATGGTGGTCGTGGTGGTCGCGGTGGAGGTATGGAGAGTAGAGAGGTTCGTAGTTGTTATCGCTGTGGGGATACAAAGCATGTGATTCATAATTGTTGGAAGTTGCATGATAAACCATCTCATGATTGATATGCTTATGTTGCTTCTAACACGGAGTGTCCCCCCCACCCAAACCTCCTCAACCTACTGAGGTTAAGGTAACACTGATGATGAGTTTGTGCGATATACACAGTACTTGGCTTCTTCGTCTTCTTCCACTCCTACTTTTGTCGAGATATACCTATTGCATGTGTTTCTTCCTCTAATTGTAAATAGGTATTGACTCTGGTTCTTGTGACCATCGGAGTGGCAACATATGTATTTTTTCTTTGTTCATTCTACTAATTATAAATGAGTTATTGACTCTCGGTGATATTTGTCTCACGTCCTCTCTTTCATTATCCTATATTTTCCTGGTTTTCCATTCAATTTATTGTCTATTAGCAAGTTCACCCGTGATTATAACTATCATGTCTCATTTTTTCCCACTCATTGTGTATTTCAGGATCATGTGACAAAAGGATTATTGGTAGAGGGCAGGAGTCTAGAGGACTTTATTTCTTTGAAGTTCCATCTACACTAGTTGCGTGTTCGAGTGTCTCTTTGTCCCATTTCAAATCCTCTGTCGATTGGGTCATCCGTTTATGTCGAGTCTCAAGAAATTGTGTCCCGATTTTTCATCTCTACTAGCTTTTGGATGTGACACTTGTCAGTTTGCAAAGCATCATCATATTTCATATATTCCTAGGGTTAATAAATGGGCTCATGCTCCATTTGATGTAGTTTGGGGACTTAGTTTTATTGTCTCGAAGTTAGGTTGTAGGTATTTTGTTACTTTTGTGGATGATGATTCTCGTGTTACTTGGATTTATTTAATGAGAATCGTTCTGAATTGCTTGATATTTTTTCTGCGTTCTGTGATGAAATTAAAACTTAATTTGGTGTTCGTGTCAAACATCTTTGTGGTGATAATGCACAAGAATATTTCTCTACTGTTTACTCCAAATTTATGACAACTCATGGCATGCTTCACCAATCATCTTGCACCGATAGTGTTGCTTTGAGTCGTCGCCTCCTCAAGGTTGCTCGCGCTCTTTCTCTTTAAATGCATGTCCCTAAAATATTTTAGGCAGATGTGTTAATTGCTTGTCATCTTATCAACCGTATGCCATTTTCTGTTCTTTCTGGAGAAATTTTTCATTGAATCTTGTTTCCAGTCGAGTCTCGATTCACGGTGTCTCCTAGAATATTTGGGTGCGTGGGCTTTGTTCGTGATCGTCGTCCTCATGCCACCAAGTTAGATCCTAAGGCACTCAAATGTATCTTTTCGGGTTATTCTCGTTGTCAGAAAGGATACGATGTTTCTCTTCCGACTTGAATCGATATTTGGTTTCCTGGTGTTACTTCTCATGAGTCTGTTTCTTTTTATCCTACATCAGATACTCCGCGAGTTGAGTCCGTTTCGGATGATGATTTTCTAATCTATCAAGCTGTGGAGTCCAAGTCTTTCCCTATCCACGAGATACCCCGTTCTCCTATTTAGTAGGTTTACACTGTCGCACGTGCTCTCAAGGGAATATGCCCCCTCCTCCTACTCATGCCCCTCCTCCTGAGCCAATCCGACCAGCGTCCACCGCAGCTCGATCTAGCTCCTGTTGAGGTACTTTTTGATCTTGATATTTCTGTTGCGGTAAACGTAGTTCAATGTTACATCATGTTCCAATTTTGTTAGTTATAATGATTTATCTCCTGATCTATGTGCCTTTGTCAGTGTCCTTGAGTCTTATTCTATTCCCAAGTCTGTGTGTCTAAGCAATGGGCTATCATGGCTATCTTGGCTGGAAGGCAGCTATGGAAGAGGAAATGAATACTGTTAAACACAATCAAACTTGGGATTTGATTTAGTTTCATTACCAATAGATAAACATGCTATTGGGTGCAAGTGGGTCTATGCTGTTAAGGTTAATCGAGATGGTTCTTTGGCTCACCTTAAGGCTGGCCTTGTTGCAAACAAGTATGCTCAAATGGGGTTGATTATACAAACACTTTCTCTCTGGTTGCTAAACTTGCCTCTGTTCGTTTACTTCTCTCTTGCTGCATCTTCTCATTGGCCTCTTTATCAATTTGATGTCAAGAATGCATTTCTTCATGGTGACTTACACAAAGAGGTTTACATGGAGCAACCTCTAGGTTTGTTGCTCAGGGGGTTTGCAGATTAAAGCGATCATTATATGAGTTAAAACAATCTCCACATGCGTGGTTTGAGAGATTTAGTGAGGTGGGGTTTGGGCTTAAGAGATATTAGAGTGATCACTCAGTATTCTACCACTGAGTGGTGAAGGAATCATATTATTGGTTGTCTTTGTGGATGATATTGTCATTACTAGTGCATTAAAAGGGTTCCTTCAAGAAAGGTTTCAAATGAAGGATCTGGGTAATTTTGGATACTTTATAGGGATTGAGGTTTCCCGGTGCAAGCAAGGCATCTTCTTGTCCCAGAAAAAGTATGTGTGTGCCTTTTGAGTGAGGGAGGCATATCGGGAGCGAAGCCTTCTGAGAGGTATCATCGGCTTGTCGCGAAATTAAATTATCTTGTTGTGACCAACTAGATATTGCATTTGCAGTTTGTGTAGTGAGTCAGTTTATGTCCTCTCCGCGGAGCACACATTGGGAGGCCACCATTAAGATACCACGGTATCTTAAGAGAGCTCCAGAACAAGGCATACTATATCATGATCATATGCATACGAGAGTAGAGGGGTTCCTCATGCTGATTGGCAGGATCCCAGATAAGAGATCTAAGAGCTACTACTAGATAATGTATGTTCGTTGGGGGTAACTTGGTTTCTTGGAAAAGTAAGAAACAATCGTTGTGTCGAGATCAAGTGCTAAATCAGAATAATACAGGGCTATGGCTCATGCTACATGCGAGTTAGTGTGGGTTCGTCAACTACTTGGTGAGATTGGTATGGGAATCCAAGGCCTATGCAGTTGTGGTGTGATAACCAATTAGATTTTGGAAAGATAAGTGGTGTCGAGGTACAAAATTGTGGAGTGTTTCCTTGTTTATATATTATTGCGGTGAATAAAGAGGCGAAAGTAAGCTCGATAAATTTTTGTTTCAAAGGGTAAAGTTACTTGGAATCTCATTTTTTGGAGAGCCCTGCAAGACTGGGAACTTGGGGAAAGTGGCCAGCTTTTTGAATTGTTGTATGCCCAGCCGGTTAATGGTACTGGGGAAGATAGTCTTATGGGAAGGAACAAAGAGTAGGACATTTTTGGTGAAATCTTCCTATTTGGAATTTTTGATAAATAAGTATTTCCCCTTGGTATGGGATTGGAACCATTGACCTCAAGGTTTTTGCCTAAGTGCTGTTGCCCTTTCACCCACCTATTGGGGTTAAAATTTTACTATTTGGAATTGATCAGTACACGTCGAAGTTTCTTCCCCTGGAGGTGGTGATTTGGAAATCCAAGGCTTTTAGTAGAGTTACTTTTATTGCTTGGGAGGTTTAGCTGGAGGCTATCCATACAGGAGACAACTTGAGGGCAAGGAAGAGAATTATGTCAACTGGTGTTTTATGTATAAAGGGGACGAAGAGAGTGTTAACCTTCATCTGTACTGTTCTGTAGCTAGGGAGCTTTGGAATTTCTGTTACGTCTGTTTAATGTCTCTTGGGTCATGCCAAGATCTATAATTGAGCTTTTCAAAGGTTGGTTGCTATATAAGCGCAGAACGTTGTCTGGGATACAACTCCTTTGATTGATTATTTGCTAGAGCATCAGGAAGGAAAGGAACTGGCGGATTTTTTAGAATGGTAGTTTGATACTATCAGATTGAAGGAGGACATTTATCTAACTCTGTTTTTGGTGCACGGAGGTGTACCCAAGGCTCGGGGTTCCTTTTGTAGAGATTAAAGATAGTGGAGAGTTTTTCTTTAGTGTAACCTTTGTCGGAGTATACTCCCTATATACAAAGGACGCGCTGCCTGATTTGACACAATGATTATATATTTCTTACTTATCAAATTTTTTCTGTGTGATTTGCTTGATGTGTTGGTGTCATAATGAGACTCATGACCACCTGTTCCTGCATTGCCCTGTTGCATGGAAGTTGTGGTGAGGATTGGGTGATCCCTTGTGGAGTTGAGGCCTTATTTATGCTCAGATTTTGTCACAATGTGCTATCTTTAGTATATTGTGGTGCATTTGGAATGTGAGAGGAATGCTCGTATCTTCTGGAAATAGGCAATGTCCCTTTTGTTGATGAAAGAATTTTTCATGCTTCTCTTTGAGTGTTGGCTTAGGGGAGTGTCCGTAGCTACTTTTCTGAGAGATTAGACAGCAGTTTTGCATTAGTCTCTTTCTTTTTTGTAATTTCTCTTTTCTCCATTTGTTTTATCTTCCGATGGCTTGTTTGCTGTTTTTGTACATTCTTTTCTTCTAATTAATTATTCTTTTATAAAAAAAAAACATAAAGCCCTTGATTGTATCCAAGTCTTGGTGGTTTTATGTTGAGATTTTATTTCTTCTCTGTTGGACTTTCCAGGATTCTGAAGAAATTGAAGAGATATGGAATTGCAGGGATATTGTCGTATGGCCTACTTAATACTGTTTACTATCTTTCTGCCTTCTTTTTGGTATGGTGAGTGATATATATGTCTATTCTATGTTTTTGTCCTCTTTTCTACTCCTGGGCAAAAGTATTACATTCTCCTTGTGCTTAAATAGTTTAAGGTACCAAAGCTGCTCACAGAAGATAAGACTTCTTGGCTACAAAATCTCCTTTTCTATTGAAATGCTTAAATGGTCCTTTTCTGTCCCTGCCTATCAAAAAACTGGGTCTCATCCGCAATTGCAGATGACACCACTGTTTTCCATCTTTTGAAAGCCTTGAGGGGCTTAAGATTTAAGTCCGGTGAATTTGCTTCAGATTTTCTAGGGTTTTTGAGTGTAATACCAATTTGCTTATATGTGGTCTTACATGGGTTAATCTTGTGGGTTAAGATTAGCACTTTGTGCTTCATTATGCTTGAGCATGAGATGTAATAGTGCTCATGACCATACCATGGCATGACTTGTGATTCTAGGCCAACTTCTTTTGAACCCCGTGGTTGAGTGTCTAGAAATGGTTGGATGCTTGGTAAGCATGCTTATCT
The DNA here is from genome assembly GCA_013146195.2 of Codonopsis lanceolata. Taxonomy (NCBI): domain Eukaryota; kingdom Viridiplantae; phylum Streptophyta; class Magnoliopsida; order Asterales; family Campanulaceae; genus Codonopsis; species Codonopsis lanceolata. The sequence continues at coordinate 52,689,710 of CM028379.1, forward strand.
CTCTTGGGGAGGGAATTTGTTGGGATTTTTTTTTTTTGGGGGGGGGGGGCGGTTAGAATTACGTTTATTAAGGTGGGCCACTGTTGGATCCCAACTTCTTATCTTTTGTTGGGTAGAATTTATATATGCGTACATGGCAGAGAAGACAGAGAGTATCATGAGAAATCTCATTTGTAAAGGCTCTGGTGATAGGACCATCTTAGGAGTTCGCATACAGTGTAGCTTGAGGAGGAAGGAGACTGTGCATTGGGAACCTCCTATGGGCAATTTCCCTTGGCTAGACCGTTACAGCATGGGCCCTTTTCTTTACCCTTTTTTAGCGAGAAAATGTGTTGTGTTCTTTTAGATGGTTTTGCCCATTTTTCTTTTTCTTTTTTTTTTTTCTTTTTCTGTTTCTCCCAACCACTACTACTGCCATACTCAGTTAGCCTCACTCTCTCTCTCTCTAAGATGTAAAGACATCAATGAAATGGGTGCAACTGCAGACAAAGTTCTTCACCTTAAGCACCGGCGATGAGCTGACAACGGTGAAGTTCTTCTTTATAAGTTCTGGCAACGCCATGGGTGCCCCCAAGATATTAGATCTGCAGAAAGGTGATTCAAATTTTTCCCCAAGAAAACCATAATCTAGTCTTTAAAATGCCTTTCCTTCCATTAATGAGAATTCCGTCCCACTTTGACCCTCATCTTCTTTTCGGAAATCAAAAGCTACCGACTTCCAACCATTAAAAATCCCATTCCAGTCTCTTTCTAAATTCCATTGGGCTTTGAACCAAGGCCGGCTGCTCCGTTAAAGATTTGAGTAGGTGGTGGGTGGTGAAATTGGGATATGGAGTAGAGAGAAATTTGTCCGAGTATGAGGAAGAAAGTTTGAAGTGACTCCTGTATATTTTGCAACTTCTTAACTTGATCTGTGGTATTTGTGTGCAAAAGCATGCATTTGATAGAGCCTACTGTGTGCATTAGTCCTTTTAGAATCTATGTTAGGAGGTGGGTCTTGTAATGAGAGAGAGAAAGGGGGTTAAGGAGGGAGGTGGTGATTATAAATTGTTGGTTATCGCGTTTGATTCTCAACATCTCAAAAAGAAAATAAATTGGTCAAAGGGACAAAGAAAAGGTCAAGGGGGACAAAGATTGACAACTGAATGATCCAAAAGAATATAATGAACAATATCTTATCAAAAAAATAAAATAAAAATATAATGAACAGTAAAAAAAACCAATCCAACCATAAACCACGAAAAAAACCATGTATCCAAAATGCTACCATTGTTTTTTGTGAAAGGGTGCGACCATTGTTTTTTGTGAAAGGGAGTTACAACCATAGGAGGTCTCTGTTAGGTGTTGGTATATATGAAAGATATCTATACCACTTAATCTAGAAATATTAAGAGGTGGTTATGATGGATAGTGTTTTACAGTTCCTTTGACTTTCAAAACCTTCTCTTATTAAAGATAGTGTATAAATGATGGTTGGACATTTCACTTCAGCAACAGCTTCCTGGGGAATCAGTTTGGCCTTTCTAAAAAGAAAGTAATAGTGTCTAACCTTATAGACAATCTTCTCTATTTTTCTGTTTTATTTTCGACGAGTTCAATGTAACTATAATAACAATGATCAGTTTGACTTGCTTTTTAGGTTTTACGTTGCCCCAGCCCCTGGAAGAATGGGCTACTTTGCAGCTGCTGAAAGGTAGCACCTTATTTTAATTATTTTTTTGAGAGTTTATAATGAATTAAGTTTCTGGTTACAGATTTCTGAAGTTGATGGCCATGGTCTGGGCCGGAAGCCAAGTCACGAAGCTTTTGAGAGCTGCAGGGTGAGCTGCTAAAGCAAACTTTTACGTTCTTTTCTTAATAGTCAATCTTGACTTGGTATCTCCTTTTCTCACTCTCTTAGTAGCGCTCACCAGTGCAACATGAGCTCGCCTGGGTTTTGTTTTTATTTCAATTTGTTATTTGTCAGCTAAAGATATATTATTTCGTACATTGGCATTTACCAGTGTTACGCATGATAGTAGAGAAGAGAATGCAATATATTGAGAAGCCGTAACCTAGAATCTGGTTACACCAAAATATTTATACTCCTACGAGCATATACATAAATACAATTTCAACCCCTACACTATTTACATTATGAGTAGGTCTCCTGTAAGACCGTCTTACGGATCTTAATTCGTAAGACGGAGTCCCACTCTCTCACAGCTACCAATACACAGTGGGTCGGGTAAAGAGGATCCGTCTTACAAAAAATATCCGTAAGACCGTCTTACACAAGTTTTTGCCTTCCATTATACGTATAACTTGCAACAACCAGCATAACATAAGCCCATTACCAACAGAAGCTGTTATCAACCAGATAATCCATAGTGCTCCTAAACCCAGCAAATATTCTCCCAAGATTAACCAAAACCTGAAGCCATACAACTCATGACGAAGAAAGCGAAAAGTTGTACCTGTATTGATAAATGCTCTAGTTTTGCCATATTAAAACATGATAACTATCTTGGACTTCATTAAAGTGACGTCTGAGGTTGGGTGTTGAAGATGAATTGAAGGTCAAAGTGGCAGCTTGAGCTTCATTCTTGGTGGCATAGCACATGCATATATGCATATCAATCTCAGCAGAGGAACTTGGATACCTGGAATCATATAATAGAAATCCATTTGGACTCTTTTGTAGCTCCCTCTATTCCTCTCAAAGATTCCACATTTGGAAGCAGAATATGTTAGGAATTTAGATAGTTTTTCCTAAATACCTCTAGTTTTAAGGAAAAGAGTTTTCCTAGTTTTATGTTTTGACATAATGAAGTGAAAAATTGGAAATCAGAAAACTCATTAGCTTAATTTGTCAAACCGGACTCTCTGTGGAAAGGAGGGAGTGTTTCTTATTTTGTTAGTTTGGAGTTTTCGGTTTATGCCCATTATTTTTTCTTTCAGCCTATTTGTGTTGTGTATCTGAATATGAAAGACTTAAATCTGGCCTCATCTTACTATAAAGTATTTGCTTCGCAGTTTTTTTGTGTATCTGAATATAGAAGACTTAAATCTGGCCTCATCGCAACTTGTTTTCTGGGATTTTTTTCTCATGTAGGGCTCTAGCACTTGCACCCGTTGTTGACAGAGGATTGTCATGGTTCACGGTCAAGTTTAAGTTCGAGTCGCAGGGGAAGGTAGGTTGTACTTGAAAAACTAAGAAGTCTCTAACGTGCTTCGGATTTCTTATTACTTGTTGTGTGGATGTCTCCAGGCATTCATTGCAATTGTTGGATCTTGTTTCGGGCTGGCTTTTCTCCTGTTTCTCATTGTAATACTGCTTGCGGCATAAAATTACTATACCAGGTGCAGAGCTTCTGTATCAAGCTCCAAATTACTCCTTATATCAAGCTCCAAATTTCTTGCTCCGTCTATCAATTTTGCATCTCTTTTTCTCCACCTTCACCCAGGATGATCCGATTCAAAACATATCAGATTCGAAGCTGAGGGTAGAAAATTCTCGACTCAGAAGACAAGACATGATGAGGGAAGTCTAAGCAAAGAACATAAGTTGAACCAAGTCAATCTAAAACCCTAATGCAAGAAGGAAGAAAACCAACATCCTGAATCTTCAAAAAGATTTTGTTTTCAATTCTATTTTCCTAGTTTACATTTATAATGTAATTTTTAACTTTCACCTCATCATTTCATCATATACTTTTGTGATTTGTGAATTTTTTGAAACCCTAACTTGGTGAAATTGGGTTGATGTAAAATTCTTTGATGAGGACATTTCTAGATTTTACTGAGGGTGTGTTTGGCTACACCAATTCAATTGTTTGGAATTGGAATTGGAGCCTCCAAAACCAATTTCATTGTTTGGATACATAATTAAAATTTTGAATTGGAATTGAATTGTAAATCCAAATGCCTCAATTCCATAAAACTAATTCTATACTAAAACTTAATAATTTGAATATAACATTTTATACCCTTTTTTCCTCTATTCACCCCTCGTTCACCACCACTGCCGACCACCACCATCGACCTCCGCTACTGGCAACCACCTCCATTGATTGCCTCCTTCGGGTACCATCGTTGGTCGCCACAACCCCTGCTGCCAACTTCGGCATCCACCACCTTCGTTAACCACCATTACTATATGTTATTTATTTTAAAAATAGGCCACCACCATCGACCCCCGTCGCTGGCAACCACCTTCGGCCACAACCATCGATCGCCTCCTTCGGCTACCACCGTTGGCCACCACAACCTCTGCCTTCAACTCTGACATCCATCGTTGTCGTTAACCACCATCACTATATGTTATTTATTTTAAAAATATTAAAAGTTTTAATATATATTGATAGCAAAGTTTGAACCCTTGCCACTTGAAATCACTAGCTACCACTACCAATAAGCTAAACTATATATTTGAAAAATTATTGCATTTTTATTTCAAGTACAAACTAGAATTACAATTGAATTTTACACATTATTCAAATCATGAAATTTGTATGATTTTAAAAGCAAATTTTACATTATTTAAACTTTATGGGATTTGGATATTCATAAAATTCAAAAACGATGTATCCAAACGACCCTAAACGAAATAATAATTTATGGTTGTATTATCGGATTTTGAAACGACAACGCTTGAACTATAACTCGTTGGTTATTGTGAAGGAATGTACATGGGGTAATTGAATAAGGGTTTGTCTCAACCTTCTAACCCTAATGCAATAAGTATGTACATTGATTGTCTAGAGTATTTGTGAGTGGTCTGTCGTATAGTTGGTTGTTCGGGTTGAATGATCGGATCCTCATGGGTAGCAAAGGTATCGTCTTACGCGGTGTTACACACTAGTAGTGTACATGGTTTGGTTTAGGTTAAAACTACAAACCGAACAGCCCCTTATTGGTTCGAAAACATTCGAACCAAACCAAATAAGACTTGGAACTTAATTGAATCACTCGGTTTGTTTTGGTTTTGTGGTTTATATAATTTTTTTAATTAATTGTCTTAACATATATGTTTTAGTGGCAATAAGGTGTTTTGATTTAGTTGAGAGGTCATTATTCTTTGAGATGTTATAACAATAATTTGAAATTTATAAAATTTATTTTATTTTTGATTTGAATAATTAATACTCACTCGAATTCTTGTTTGAACATTAAAATGACATAGAAAATAATAAAATAACACGTTAAAAATAAATTATCATAAAATAATCAAATAATCAACAACAAAAAAAAACCAAATGAAAACAATAACCAAAAATAGATAATTAATTTGATGATATAGTTGAAAAGATATTGGATGAGTGAATAAATCAAAATAAAATGCTTTATAGACATTTTGTAATTTTAATATATAAGAAAATTACAATGGAAAATAACTAGAAATATTAATTTTAAATAATTATTTCATATATTTATATATTAGTTGGTCTAGATGTTATACCAATTGATACTTTGAGCGATGAAAAATTGAAATTTTATTTATTTCAAAATTTTATTTTTATATCAATAGATTTTATCATTTTTGTTGGCCCCTAGTGCATATAATTTTTTTAATTAACTTAACCAACATTAAGAATAACAATAAAAATAAGATTTTAATTAAGAATTAACATATAGAAAATATATATATTATATGATTAAATAAAAACAAACAATGGGAAATTTAGTTCTCCGAATCAAGATATACATACCGTATAATATATATATATATATATATATATATATATATATATATATATATATTATATGATTAAATCAAGGGTTTAAATTATACATACCAGATAATCCAAAGGTTGAGAATAATTAACAAAATGTTATATAATATATATTATATAATAAAAAATAAAAAATAAAGTTGGTTTGGCTTGATTCCATAAAACGTGAACCGAATCGAAGCGAGTGGTTTTCAAATTTTTGAAACCGAAATCGACCGACTGATTCGGTTTGGTTTGGGGATTCTGATTTACACCCCTATTACACACTTGAGGACCACTGAAGGTCGAATGGGGAAGAAAGCACAGGCTAGGAGACAAACCGGGCTTCCTAGGGTAGTTTTAGTGCTTAGTGGCTCCTTGATGCACTGGGTCACGTGAGGGGCCGTACTGTCACATCCCGCCAATCAAGAGTTTAAAATCTTTCTCTAGTATATTCCGGAAGCTTCAAAATGTGTCAAATGACACTAGAAAAATCTAGAATGTTTTAGAGGCCTCAAGAAGTATCGAGAGGACGCTAGATAATTCTAGAAAGTTTCGGAGGCTTCATGATGCTTCAAGGGAACACTAAAAAGTTCTAGAGCCTTCAAGAGGATTAAAGGGAATGCGAGATAGTTCTAAAAGTTTCTACTACTTACTAGAAAGAGAACCTTGTTGAAGTATCATATAAATATATATTCTAGATCTTTCTTAGGATAGTTCTAAACATTTAATCTTAGCCATTGCTGTAATTTAATCTTCGTCATCCATTTAGGAGGTGGAGGCCTCATTGGCCAAACCATCCAAACAACTCTTGTAAAGTTCTTTCAAAAGCAATACAAGTTCCCTTTCTCAAGTTCTCTCTCTTTGCCAAGTCTCTGTCAAAGTTTGGTAGGCTTACTTATAGAAAGATCAAGGAGGTTGTGAGCGCTAAGTGTCGCACGGAAGCTTGAAGAATACAAGTCCGTGACAGTTGGTATCAGAGCAAAGGTTCGTGGCAATGGAAAAGACTGTTGACAAGAACATGACCACCTCAGGTGTTGTTCAAGATGAAGCAAGTGGGCATGAGAATGCCCATGCACAAGGAGCAAGGCACTGAAGCAAGTCCAGGGACGCGCTGGCATAGTTAGACAGGAGGGTAGTCGGAGTGGAGACTTTGATTATGGACTTTGGGCAACAATTTTATTAGGACATCCACCAACGTCTTGATGGGTTGGAGTCAGAGGACGCAGAGATCCATGTTGGCGTCAAAGTTGGCCTTAACATCTTAGGTGGAGACCTAAGGAAAGAGCTTTGGGTCCTTCGTGAGGAATTGATGGGCGAGATTGCATCCTTATGTGCTCAAGTTGGGGAGGAACTTGATGCATTTCGTCAACAAGTGGAGGAAGCGCGAGCGGAGGAGGAACTATGCAAGAGGGTTGTAGCAGGCGTGATAGGCACTGTTAAGGCAACCCCAATGATTGAAATCCTAATGCCATCAAAGTTTGTTGGCAATAGGAGTACGAAGGAGGTCGAGAACTTCTTGTGGGGACTCGAACAATACTTCCAAGTGACTGGCATTGTGGACGATGCTACCAAGATCCAAACTGCTAGTCTATACTTGAAGGATATGACAACTTTATGGTGGCGATGACGCTCTAGCGACATTGCTAAAGGTACGTACACTATGGATACTTGAGCTGATTTTATTTGAGAAATTAAAAAGCAATGTTATCTTAAAAATGCCAAAGATGAAGCAAGGAGCGACTTTGAAGGCTTAAACACATGGGTTCGGTAAATGCTGGAGATACCGGACCTATCCGACGAGGAGTCTCTCTTCTACTTCATGGATTGCTTACAACCTTGGGCAAAGACGGAGCTCAAGCAGCGTGGGGTGCAAGATCTTACCACCGCCATTGCCGACGTGGAGTCATTTTGTGATTACAATAAGAAAGATCCGTCAAAGCCAAAAGACAAGGGAAGCAATGGGAAAAGTGGGGGAGACAAGCTAGCCCAAGAAAAATCCTATGCCACGCGCAAGCCATTCAAGGGGAAAGAGAAGCAAGGTGATAAGGGCAAGGAGGCATCCAAACCCCCAAACACTTGGTTCATATGTGATGGACCGCATTGGGCATGTGATTGTCCCAAGGAAAAAGGGCTTCCACGATATGATGACTCAATATGAGGATGAGGAATCTCATAAGGAGGAAGCTCAAATGGGGTCATTATGGATGTTGAATTCCATCAAGGCTAAGACGGAGGTACTGAAGGCGGCGGCCAAAGGCCTCATATACGTCAAAGCCAAAATAAACGGGGTCCCTACTCAAGCTTTACTTGACACAGGTGCCACACAACTTAGTTTTAGTATATGAAGCCAATAGGCTTAGCATTAACACTTCAAAGGAATGGCTCCATCAAGGCAGTAAACTTAGATGCAAAGCCAATGTGAGAACCCAAACCCATTTCATGTTTGTCATCATTATAACATGTTTATTATGTGTCTTGACATGTTAGAGACTTCATTTCATTCATATCATGTGTGCATTGAGTTGGTTAAGATCATATTAGAGTGTTGGTCTTCCATGCGTTGCATGCCTTGTTGTTGATGTTTCGAGTGTTTATCTTAACATGTTAGCACCTAAATAAGTCTCACTGGAGTCTTAGTACCTTGCATTTATGACTTAGAATGTTCATCTTAGTTGTTACATGTTTGGTTGAAAGTTTAGAAGCTTCGTTGCTTCGTTTGTGTTTTGAGGTTGTTCTTCATTGCTTGTATTACCTTCTTGTCGTCTCGAGAGATGTTCGTGTGAGTTCTAGGCCTTGTATGCAAGCCATAACCATGTTTAAACAAGCTTTGAACTTGTTCAAGTTATTCTAGTTTGAGTTGGGTTTGAATCGTGTTTGATTCGTTGGCCTTTTGTCGAGTGGTTCCAGCCATGTTTTAACTTGATTAAGATGTGTTTCGGGTGTGTTTCTGACTTGTTTTGAGTTGGGTTAAACCTTAGGATGCTTGCCCATGAGTTTGAGATCATTTAGGACATGTTCAGATCAAGTTTTAGTCATGAACCTCGCGGCCGCATTGGGTTTTGGGCATTGGCTCGCATTGAGATGCTGAGAGCACATCAAAATGTGCGAGTTTCGAATAGGGACCATCGGCCGCAAATATGGCCAAATATGAAGCGACCGCATGGTGGCAGATTCAGGATGGTGATGTTTTTGGTTGGTTTTGGTTGATGACCACTTAGCCCTTGGCCCTTGGACGTCTTTGGTGAGTCAAGCCCCCTTTGTTGACTCTCCTACAACCCCTCTAAGCCCTTGGATGAACCCTTATCAAAGGCTAGCATCCCTTAGCCAATTAGAAGGCTTATAACCTCCTTCACATGGATAGTGGTCTTCTTGGAAGGTATAAAACCATTTCTTCAGCCATTTCAGCCATTAGTGACCACCAACAACCAGAGATTCAGAGCTTGAACCTCCATTTTCGTCCATTGCAAGAGCACCAACTTGAGAGACCATTTGCTGGAGTTCCGGTGATCCGATCGGCGATCCGAGACCGCCAAATCGAAGGCCTTGCTCTCCTTTACAACAATCCTTGGTTTAATCATCCTTTCCTCCATTAGTCATAGGCTTAAGGTGAGTGACAATTCCCAGAAATTTTCATGTTCAATATTATAACATGACCCCTTCATTATAGTTGTTCTATTGATGATTAGGAACACTTTTCGTGAAGAGAAATCCTCCAATTCAACCTATGAAATGTATGTAGGATTTTATGATATCTCTATGAAGTTGTGATTTTGACTTTATGCAAAGCATGAATGTTGTTTATAATGAGCTTAGGAACAACTCTTGTGAAAGAATATGTTTCAATTGTAAGTTTAACGAAATCACCGAATCTAGGGTTTGAAACTCGGGAATGTGTTTATGGCTAGTTTAAGGTCATGAACGACTTAGTTATCGAGTTCTAAATGAACGGAGAACTTAGGAAAGGGCAATGTGATGCATATAGTATCAATGCTCTACTTGGTTGAATTTTAGTAAAACTCATCGGAGTTGAGATTAGGGAGTTATTGAACAATACCGACTCCACATTCAATCCCTACGACGTTTGTAGTTCGTTAGACTAATGTATTAGCTCACGTGACTTTGGGATGAATTGAAGGGCATATTTGATATGTGTGCTTATAAGACTCAATCGAGTTCTTATGTGGTTTATATGATTGTGTGAAACAAATGCATAATTGAGAGCATGTTGTAGAATGATGTATCTATTTGACATGTTGAATTCGCTCTTGTCGAATTCCTATTTGATTTCTTAATGAGTAAACAACTACTTGTTGAATAAGTTCGCTCTTGTCGAACTTGTTCTTTATTTGAGATTATAGGACGAGTAAACATCTACTTGACATTGCATTAGTCCAGCTGGCATATTTGGTTGAGTCGATGGTGTGACAATGCATCGCCGTCACGAGTTATGGGACTCGTGATAGTGATGGGTTGTTATACCGGGTTTTATCACACACCCCTCCTTTGTTGGCCACGATTGGTGGGAAGTAGCCTTTGTTATAACCAAGAGCACATTGGCAAGTCTAATTACCAAGTAGAGAGCTCGGTACTTTGATACACTCATCACGGGTATCATTGGCACGAAATGTTAACGCTGTGTATTGCAGGAGCTACGTAGCGGCACCGGTTCCATAACATATCCTCCTTATATGTGGTTTACTTTATAGCACTTAAATTATTTTCGGCCAGCCTTGTTGTTGCGGCAGATTTCACGTATCAAGTGGTATCAGAGCACGACTTTCACAAAATCCTATTTGTGAAATGATCTTGGCTAACGATGACGTATGTCCTATGGGAATCACTATGCATCGCCGTCACGAGTTATGGGACTCGTGATAGTGATGGGTTGTTATACCGGGTTTTTATCACACACCCCTCCACTGTTGGCCACAGTGGGGAAGTAGCCCCTTTGTTATAACCAAGAGAGCACATTGGCAAGTCTAATTACCAAGTAGAGAGCTTGGTACCCGAGTAGAGAGCTCGGTACTTTGATACACTCATCACGGGTATCATTGGCACGAAATGTTAATGATGTGTATTGCAGGAGCTACGTAGCGGCACCGGTTCCATAACATATCCTCCTTATATGTGGTTTACTTTATAGCACTTAAATTATTTTCGGCCAGCCTTGTTGTTACGGCAGATTTCACGTATCAAGTGGTATCAGAGCACGACTTTCACAAAATCCTATTTGTGAAATGATCTTGGCTAACGATGACGTATGTCCTATGGGAATCACTATGCATCAAGCGGCCAACATGAGAAGAATTCAAGAGATCCGTGAACTTAAACAACTTGTGGAAGATCTTCGTATGGCTTTACAACCTCAACCTGTGGCTACCTTGGAGGAAGCAGATTCGGATGTGGAGGAAGACAATCCTAGGCCTCGGATCCAGGCTAGGAGGGGCAAGGATGATGATGATCGTGGGCTAAAACTGGACTTACATGATTTTGATGGCACCATGGATCTAGAAAATTAAAGTATCTGGATTGGATTCGTAGGGTGAAAATAATCTTTGAATACAAGGAGTATAGTGACAGCAAGAGGTTCAAGGTATCTATTCTCAAACTTACCAAGTACGCCTCAGTATGGTTTGATAATTTGAAAGCTCAAAGAAGGCGTGAAGGGAAGGAGCAGATCGAATCTTGGGATAAGCTAAATAAATACTTGGACCGTAGGTTCTTACCTAGTACCTACCTAAAAGATAACTTCACCATTCTTCATCAATTCAAGCAAGGAGAAGCAAGCGTGAGTGAATACATCGAAGAGTTCGAGAAGATTTCGATTGTGTGTGACGTGAAAGAAAGGGTAGAGCAAAAGATTGCAAGGTTCTCGAGTGGCCTCGAATCGGAAGTGGCTAGCATGGTGGAGCTTCAGCCATGTTTTACTTTTGAGGAGATGTGTAAGCTAGCTACTAAGTGCGAGAGACAAATCAAGAAGAAGAAGGGGGGTCAAGGCCACAGTATCTAAAGGGTTTGCAGGCTCAAAAATCCCTCCAAGCACTTCTAGTACCAAGGTGGAAGACCATGGGAGCAAATTAGAGAAGGGAAACATAGTAGAGAAAAATGAAGGCAAAAAAATCGTGAGGAATAAGGATTCAATCAAGTGCTTCAAGTGTCAAGGTTATGGACACTACCAATCCGAGTGTTCAACAAAATGGGTACTAACCTTGCGTGAGATCCAAGAGATTGAGGAAGAACTCTCTGGACAGAAAAAGGAGGCCGAAGAGGGAGACGAATATGTAGAGGAATGTGAGGAAGTGTATGGAACTGTCTTGGTGTTGAGTAGAGCTTTGCACGTGAAAGCCGCCACTTTGGAAAGGGAATGAAGAGAGCATGTTTTTCTCTCGAAGTGTCTAGAGCAAGGTAAGGTGCTTGAATTGGTTATAGATGGGGGGAGGTGTACCAATACGGTATCAACGGAGCTCCTTGAAAAACTAAGGGTACCTACAACTAATCATCCTCGTCCGTATAAACCCCATTGGCTCAACAACAGTTCAGAAGTTAAAGTGGATCGACAATTTAGGGTCACATTCTCTATGGGGAACTATGAGGATGAAATCCTTTGAGATGTAATTCCAATGGACGTGTGTCACATTATTTTGGGCAGGCCTTGGCAGTACGACCGAAGTGTCATGCATGATTGGAGGGAGAATACTTACACCCTCACCAAGGATGGGAAGAAATTCAGAATTAAGCCGTCAAACATAACTCCAACAGGCTCAATCATCAGTCTATTTTGAAATATGAATTTGTTAACTAAATAGTGGGAAAACATGGGGAATGAGACTTTTTACAAAGGTGGTGTTGAGGGGAAAAATGACAGTAGGTTTGGGGCTGAGAATGCACAGCCTGGAATTGTTTCAGAAGAAGACCAAGAGGAAAGATGTGACGACCCGACCCGGATCCCAATACGGGACCCAAAGGTCGTGCCGCCAAAACACACAAAACAACAAGCAATGACAAATAATGGGTAAGGCCATAACGGCGATACGCCAATAACTTAAAACACATGCGGAAGCTAAACAAAATATCCTAGTGGTGCTCGAGCTAACAAGCTCAAACCAAATACAACCAAAGAGATCATAAATCTCTTGGTCCAAAAATTCGACGCACGTGCCGCAACATTGGGCACGTAGAACAAAACTCCCTGTCATGCAATACAAATATATAGCACAAATAAACCAAGTCATCGGCGTTACAGCGGAACAACATTACACTAAGTCTAAGACTCTAGTCTACACACTCAACGGCTAAACATGCCGGAGTACAACATAACCAACAATATAAATAACTTGAGATAGAATAAATATGTATTTAAACAACTTGGCTCGACTAACATTTGTCGGCTCACAAAAAACCAATTATTAATAATTTACAATTACAAGAACCAAATCAATAACACAATCTTACTACCCAAAGTGAAGTCTATATAACTTCACTCCCAAACGTCCTTTCCAAATAACTAAGGCTACAAAAATAAATTAAAGTAGCAACCTTTATAAAAATTACACTTCTATCGTAGGCTCGGTTCCTTCGAGTACTAGCTCGGCTCGAATCTAAGGAAAACAAAGCAAAGCGAGTAAGTCATAATGACTTAGTAAGCTACTAAAGATGCAATGTCATGGCATGGCATAATGCTCAAATAAAACATGTACATCTTACTATCTTCACATAATAACCTTATATAAAAATCATGTTCTGGCATCCATGCTCAACATTAATAAAACATGTTATCATCATAGTATAACATTTCACCAAAATTCATGTCAAGGCATATTAGGCTTAACAATAATGATCCATGCTTTTGGCATAATACAACATTCAAGTAATGTTCATGTTTAAGCATTTATGCTTAACAACCTTAAACAACATGTTATCTATAAAGTATAACATTTATGAAACCAATTCAACCACCATATCATATCCAAATCACAAGGCACATTATTCACATAAGTACTTGTGAGACAATTCATATAAAAGGGATATGATACCATTACCAATTCTTCCGCCGTGTTGCTCTGCAAAACACGTGCAAAACCTTTATGTGCCCTCGATATCCCTCTCGTAGATATCGGCGTCCCAGAGCGATCTCGCTCGAGTTCCATAGTTATCAAAGTCATGTGTATTACTACAAGCGAGATAAACTACTTCCCCACCGTGGCCACCGATGGAGGGTGTGTGCAAACCCGACACGGCGATCCATCGCGATCACGAATCTCACAATTCGTGAAGGCGATGTATCGTCCACCAAAGACTCAAACCAAAACCACCAGCTGGACTCAAACTCAAGCACATGTAATATATACTCACATGCTCAAATAAAGGAAAAGTACAACACACCGTACTAATCCAATCAAGTAGATATTTACTTAAAAATCACATAGTTAAGCATTTCTATGCTAACTAACACATAAACATCTTAGAGCGATAGTATCAAGTCTCTAATACCCAAGTGTTCTTCATACACTTGAAAACGCTCGGAGGCTTGACCTCCATCAAAACTACCCCAAATTCCGTAGGATCTTAATATGTGATTAACTATATTCATATTAGTCAATAATCGACTCGTTGAGTCATTTCTACTCTTTTCAAATTTGAAGGCATAGAAGCTATTTGCATCATAGCCCTCCTATTATTCATTAGCTATTATTCATGGCTAAGTTCTTAAGGTTAGCAACATTGTGCAACCCAACAATCCATTCTTTCCCAACAAAACCCCAAAACATAGTTCATAGGTCAACACTTAACATTTAAAGTCAACCATTACATTTCTAGCATGCATCACAATATAGCATTTATTCAAGCATGCTTTCATCCAAATTAACCATTAATCTAAACAAGATGCAATTTCATCTAGTATGTTCATAACCAACATGTAAATTTATCTAACATGTTCATAACCTTCAATACATGAATTATAGTTGACCAACATACTCTTATTTGCATAAAAGTCAACTCAACCCAATAAAGTCAAACAATACATTTTATTCATACAATCCATAATGATAATTCATTATGCATGCTTACAATAAAAAATTCATGAATTAGATATCAACATACTCTTATTTTCATGAAAGTCAACTCTTATTCTCGAAGGTCAAACGAAACATTCACATGTAACCCATTGTGAGAAATTCATCCTTTATGCTTACAATTAACAATTGAGGTTCATCAAGAATTCTAACATGTAACCCATTGTAAAAAAAATTTATCCTTCATACTCTTATATACATGAAGGTCAACTTTATTCCCAAAAGTCAAACGAAGCATTTCAACATATAACCCATTGTAAAAATTCCCCTTTCATAATCACAACCTAAAATTTGAGATTTAACAAGTATTCTCCCAAACTCCCAAACATATATCACTTATGATTCTAACATTTCATATTATCCAATATCAACCTCCAAAATTATTCATATAATCAAGAACCCATTTACTACACATTCATCATATCAAACCCTAGGTTTCTAGGGGATTAAATGCTCATCAATCTCAAGTCCAAAATCACAATTGAAGCTTAATAATATACTTCATGAAACATAGAAAGCATCCTACTTATGCCTCTACCAAGTTCACCCAACAAAAGTTTAAAAAAATCAAAATAAAACCACACACAACATGCTTGTGTACTCATTGACCTCAAATAGCAATCATCTTTGTTTTCCTTAGGGTCAATGAGCACAAAATCAAGAGAATAAAGAATCTAGTAGCTTACTTGGCTTAGATGAAAACTCAAAAGAATCCGCGATCAATCGGTGAAGTTGTTCCATTTGATGAGGGCTTCAGCGAATCCAAAGTTTGGAGATCATCCAACGGTTGGATCTTCAAGGATTTGAGGAAGAAGGAGGCTAGGGCTTGAAACTCCATGGACTCCCCAACTCTCTCTATCATACGGTTGAAGAATGGAGGAGAAAATGAGAGGATTTGCTGAATTTACAAAGGATTGGGGCTTTATATACTTCCCAAGAAATAAGGGCACAATAGGAACTTCCAAGGTACAATTAGTGAAGTTTAGGTGTAATCAAACCCTAATCAAACCTTAATTAACTCTTCAAGAGTGTTAGGACATGTTTAGGTCTAAGTATGGGTGTTAGGGAGGGTTTGGAAGAGGTTTAGAAAGGGTAGAATAGGAATTACACTTCAAATTTGCAAAACAGGGACAAGTTGTCTCGAAGCTACAGTGCTGTAGCTACAGTACTCGCTACTGGCCGTCCAACTGCGATGGCTCGGTTTGAACACCGTTCGACGAAGCACGCGATTTATTCTCCTGCCACTCTGTAAATGTCCTAAGTAGAAGCCTCAAAAACCCCAAACGAAACAAAAATTTTCTCAAAGGTTTCTCGATCAAACGAATCAGCAGCGTACCAAAATCGGTCAAAGCGTTGTATAACGGATGAAATTATCTGAGAACAAACTAACGATCGAAACAACGAATGAACAAGCATAATTACTTGTTTTAAAGCATGTTAAAAGACTAATGAAAGGTCCCAAACACATACCCAATGTTACACCAAAACTAAGTGTAAGGAAAATACGAAAGTGATCGTTAACAAAGCGAATCGCGAAATCAAACATATGACGACGACTATACTTTGAACGTCGTGACCACATGTAAACTTTATAAAAATGATTATAAACACTTCAAAGGGATATAGAATAGGATTGAATGTCACTCAGATGATGAACAACAGATAGGAGAAAAGAACTCCCAAAAGACGAGACGCTCACATGGCTCAATCTCAAACTACGCGATAAGGAGAATTGCTATCCTCGAAGCGTCAAAACATCGCAAGACTTAAGAAATACATCCAACTAGGATTCTAACACAACTAAACATGTTATTTAATTATCATGTAAAGATCTAGGACCTAATCGAGGTCAGGAACACGAAACCCGAGTAAATTCTCAATCGCGTCGCATTTCGACTATCGTCGAGTTACGACTTGTGACTTTAGCAAGTCAACAACTAAATGTCATCTCTTAAAGGTGTTTTGGTCTTAATATGATCTCTCATACACATCTAGACTCTCTCAGAAATCAAATAAGCCATAAACCAAGGAAGGAATGCGAGCATTGCACGCAATTCAAGCTAACCGGGAATCGGGGTCTTACAACAGAACTATCGAGTCACAAATAGGTACGAGTATACGGGAATTTTCTTGTGATGATTTCAGGTTAAGTCCAAGGCAGTTAAAGTTGCTGTCTAGGAAGGAGGCTAATGCGTGGATTGTAGTCTAAGGGTCATCATAGCCGGTAAGGTAACATGTTTTGGGACCAAAGAGTGGTGGAGTAAAGCGAAGGACAAGGCACGTTTGTTGGAGTTCGAGTTAGTACGTAAAGACTATAAAAAATGGATGAAGGAGAGTTGGGCAATCTCAACGTTCCAAAGCAGTGGAGTACACCGAAACGTACACACTACATCTCTAAGGTAATGGGCTTGTTGGAGGATTTAAGGGAAGAACAATGATTTTCGGCCATACTTTTTGAAGAAAGGGGGGTCTGATACATATTTGGGGACCCATATTGCTAAGAGGGAAGCAAAGGATACACATTTGGGCAGTCTTATGTCTAAGAGGGGAGCCAAGACAAAACGGACATTCGGCCGGGTAAAGTGAGTCCAAAAGAAGTAGATTGGGAGATGGATAAGGGATTGGGACTACTTGTGAAGGAGGACACTGGCTGTAGTATTAAAATAAGAAGTGTTAGTAATTGGGCTTGTGGCCCGATTATTTAGTCCCGCCCACATGGAATATATTTATATTATTATTAATTGGTTAATTAGTTTCCTAATCCGATTGGGTTTAGGATTGACTTAACCTACAAGAAATAGGGTTTCTTGGTAATAATATAAATTGGGCAACTAAAGGGATAAAACCCTAAGATCAACAATAAGAAGAACACATCTTCGTCAATAGGCCGCCCTCCTCTCTCCTCCTAAATCTATCTCACCAAAAAACTCCCTCTAGCCTAACCATCAAGAGGCTTGGATTTGCGGTGTGAACCAGCATTGATATCCGTGCTCCGTGATATCAATTCGACGAGAGAGACTTGCAGGTTTGTAGATCGTGACATACGAAGATCGTACCTCAAGTGAAATTCTTCCGCTTCGCACAAGGTTCAAGTTCGCACAAGGTAATTCTTGATGATTGTCTTGATAACGAATTTGTATGATATATACTTTAGATATATTCTTCATTGGTATCAGAGCCTATATGCTTGATTGCTCGTATCGTTATGCCATGAATCGCATGCTTTTCTTCTTGGGTTTGTTTAAAAGTTTTAATCGATACGAAACAAACGAGTTTTATTATTTTATGTGTAAAATTTTTTTATTTTTGAGAAAAATTTATATGTCTGAGTTCCCTATGACGAGGCGAACAACATACTAAATTCTCGTTGAATTCCGTTGGGTATTTTTCAAAATATCGCAAACCCAAGTTTTGTTGAAAATTGTTTTTTCCAAAATTTTGCATGCTGTTATGACCTGTTTATGTTCTGCAAAATCGTGATTTTATGGACTGTACTTGTAGTACTCCGCGAGGGCTTTCCAACGACATATTATATGCTTAATTTGGACTTAAAATGAACGTTTTGTGGCCTCGCGAAGTTGGCTCTTCGCGAATCGATTTTTTGGGTTAAAAAATTGACGTAAAAAACGACCCCCAATCTCGGCCTCGATGTACGTGCCTTTTGTGGCACTCCTTTCGATGTAAAAAGGACATAATTGGAAAGTACTCGATGAGATGAGTCCAACGCCACCTTCCGTGAGATCATCGGAGCAACGGAAGGTGGTGCGTGGAGCTCAATCACCGGCCAGGCACGTGGAAGAGGCGTGAAGGATCCAGTCAACTGTTGACTAGTCAACTGTTGATTGGTCAACAGTCAATAGTTGACTGATGACGTGTCTACCACGTCATTAGTGGGACCCACGCAATGACTTATTCGATGGCGTCATCGGTGGCGTCGCCAAGGTACGATCGGCGCACAATCGGCACAGTTAGCCAGAAGCCCACATGCAGTGGCGTGAGGCGCGCGGCGTTCGATCTCCGTTTTGGAAACGGCCGGCGCGTCTGGACTTGTTTTGTCCATCTGAGTGCAATGGTGGCCTCTGTTTTGATCAATTCAGCCTGTAAATATTTGTTTTTGCTTTTTTAGTGTATAAAAACATGTTTTCTGATTTTTAAAAATTCAAAAATAATATCCAGGGGCTGTTTTGTCACTCTGTGACTGTTTAGCGCTATTTGGGACTGTTCTGGAATTTTTTAAAATTCTTTGTGAATTTTAAGCTATTTTTAAGTCATTTTTAGCATATGTAATTGTCGTTTTGGGCTCTAAAATTGCGATTGAGACTATATGAGACCCAATAAATTTATTTTCAGTAGTGAAAATATTTATGTACATGATATGTGCTTGATGAATTTGTTCTATCTTATTTCTTTTGTTTAAATCATCAATTTATGAATATTTTCACGTTGTGCATACTTTGGTTGTAATTACGAGCCTCGCGGATTTTCCCTCCTTACGTGTATGATGTGATTATATTTAGTAATTGATTTTTTAGAACAAAAGTGAATTGAAATATATGTATGCTTATGTCCTATTTTTTGCAATAAATTGTAGTGAAATGGCTTCTTAGAATGTAATCGCTGACCTTAACAAGGGTGAGAAATTGGATGGCACAAACTATAGTGTTTGGCAAAGGAAAATCACATATTTGCTAAATGAGCAAGAGGTTCTTGACAACCTAGATATTGTGATGGTAGAACCAGAGATGGGTAATTTGACCATCGCCCAGCATCGCTAGAAAATGCAAGAATTCCTTGAATGGAAAAAGAAAGATCGATGTGCACGCTTTACTATGCTGAGTAGCTCTCAAGTGTTTTGAGCGCTTTTTCGCAGAGGTTGAGAATCAAAAGGATAAAAGCTTAAAAACTTTTAGAACTGACCGGGGCCGTGAGTATTTATCTGATCAATTTAAAGAATTGTGTGAGAAAAAGGGAATACGCCGACAGTTGACAATTCCTAGAACTCCGCAACAAAATGGTGTTGCAGAACGAAGGAATCGAACATTGTTGGAAATGGTTAGGTCAATGATGGCACAGGCCAACCTCCCAATTTCGTTTTGGGGGGATGCGCTAATGACTACCGCCTATATACTTAACCGAGTACCATCTAAGTCAGTTCCCACAACCCCTTATGAACTTTGGAAAGGTGAGAAGCCTAAACTGGGGCATCTTCATCCTTGGGGTTGTGCAGGTTATGTCCATAGTACCTCCAATAAGTTTGGAAAACTAGGCCCTAGAGGAAACAAATGTGTTTTCATAAGGTATTCAGATACCTCAAAGGGTTATGTTATGTACGGTGGAAAACCTGACGTAGGAATGACTGAATCAGAGTTGCGCAATGTTGATTTCATTGAGAATGATTTCCCACAGATAGGTGAAGTTAGGAAAGACTTTGAACTTTTTGAGATGGAAGAAGAACACATGACATCGTTTGGCGAAGGTGGGGAATTGCCTCAACCTAATCCTACGGTACAACATGAGGTTGAACCTATGGAAGTCGCCAATGAGAGTCAAGGTGATCTTCATCCGAGTGGGAGTACGGATTCTAGTGGGAGTATGATACTAAAACGAAGAAGTAAACGTGGAAATATACCTCGTCGTCGATTTGCGATCGAAGAGGAATCTTTCCTAACTACTTCTTTCAATTTTAGTGAGCCTACATTGTTCAAAGAAGCCCTTTCTTTACCTACAAACAGAGAATGGATGACTGCAATGGAAGATGAAATTTCCTCTATGAAAAAGAATCAGGTTTGGGAGTCAGTTGATCTTCCGCAAGGTCGCAAGACTAGTGGAAACAAATGAGATTTCAAAGTCAAGCGAAAGGCAGATGGATCAATCGATAAATATAAGGCACGTCTTGTGGCGAAAGGCTTTACCCAAAGAGAGGGTTTAGACTATGAGGAGACATTCTCCCCTATGGTGAGATTTTCCTCTGTTCGCCTAATCCTAGCGATAGTAGCACACATGGATCTAGAACTTTATCAGATGGATGTTAAAACTGCTTTTCTCAATGGAGAATTAGATGAAGAGATCTATATGACTCAACCAGAGGGTTTTGAAGTCAAGGGACAAGAGCGCAAAGTGTTCCGTCTCAAACATTCCATCTACGGTCTCAAACAATCATCTAGACAGTGGTACATTCGCTTTCATCAAGCGATAACCTCAATTGGCTTTGTGATGATTGAGGAAGACCACTGTGTGTATGTTAAACGATCCAAGAAAAAGATCTTGATTCTGTCATTATATGTTGATGGCATCCTACTAGCTGGGAATGATATGGAGATTATAAATGCCACTAAAGAGTGGTACATGCGCTTTCGATATGACAGACTTGGGTGAAGCAAGCTATGTGCTTGGAGTAAAAGTCATTAGGGATCGTTCGAAAATATTTCTCGGTTTGTCTCAAGAGACTTACATTAAGAAAGTTATCAAACAATTTGGCATGACTAACGCAAAACCCGTTGTCATTCCAATGGAAAAAGGATGTGTCCTTAGTACAAACCAATGCCCTAAGAATGAAGAAGAGAAGAAGAGAAGAAGAGAATGTCTACAACTCCATATGCGAATGCGGTAGGAAGCTTGATGTATGCTATGGTGTGTACTCGGCCTGACCTATGCTTTGTTGTTGGAATGTTGAGTCGATTCCAAAATAACCCTGGACCTCAACACTGGATGGCAGTAAAGAGAGTTATGCGTTACTTGGTGGGAACCACAAATTTAACCCTATGTTACCAAGGTGGGGATTTGAGCTTGAAAGGTTTCACTGACGCAGATTGGGCTGGAGATGTAGATGGTTATAAATCTACTTCGGGCTACGCTTTCCTCCTTAGTGGTGGAGCTATCTCTTGGAGTAGCAAGCGACAGACTAGCACCGCCTTATCCACGATGGAGTCAGAGTACATGGCTTGCTCAGCTGCGGTTCAAGAAGCTATGTGGTTGAGGAGTTTTCTTCAACATCTTGATGTTACGACGCATGTGGATCGTCCTGCAGTCATTGCTTGTGATAGCATGGTTGCTTTAGGTTACACTAAAGATCCCAAGTATCATGGGAAGACGAAACAGATTAACATCAAATATCATTTCACTAGAGACATGATTGCAGAAAAGAAAGTTGTTCTAGAATATATTTTTACTAGAAGCATGTTGGCTGACCCTATGACTAAACCTCTAGCTAGAGAGATCTTTCAGGATCACATGTTGGGTCTAGGGCTTCGTAGGATTTGACATTTATTCTGAGAACACTTTTGTTGACATTTGATTATTATTTTTTCATTATCGTTTGAATAAATTGCAGTTTCATTTTATTCATTTTATATGTTAATTGGATGTTTCAATATGAAATTCTGTGGCATATATATTTTTTGATTAAAAAGATGTCGTGGATATTGAATTGGCCCTCTCACACGGGTAATTCACCTTGTCGCTAGGTGGGCGAGCAAGTTGAGATAGTAAAAGTCTTTGGTACCTACAAAGGGGGGTACGCAAATGACATTACATTTATCGACTTGGCATACGACCAAGATGAGACCTTTTATAAGGTCGACTTCATATCCCAAAGAAAAGTCCGAATGTGAGATCTTAAAAGGAACACTAGAAGAGTGATCACTTTTAAGCACTCAGGTTTGATGCCAGAAGGGCGGCTAGACTAAGGTTCGTATGACGTTTGAGCATGACATGCCTACTTCGTGTGGGAGTTCCGTCATAGCATACACTTCATATTGTATGTGACTATAATGCGACTTAAGAAAGTGATTGAATGATCCCTGCTTCATTACTGTGTGAGTTCTAGTGATCAAATCCAGGTCACGATTATACCCTATGTGACTTAGAACTATATCATGAACTTGGACATTGATGATGCTACTTTGGCATGCCGACCAACAGGCTATGTACATACAGTCCTACGGATCATTGCTGGGAAAGCAGTTAACCAAGAGTGATTGATATAAGTGTCTAAGGAAGATAGTATGATATGTATCTCTATTTTTTTTGTTTCAATGCCATGGCGATCATATTGAACATACGGTTCAAGAGATTGATCTTGATACACAAACATATTGAGTTTTAAGCACCATTCTTGAGGGATTGAGGATGCTTAAACTGATGCATATATACGGTCTGGGGTATAGAGGAGTTTTATTTTCTAACGAGGACGTTCTATGCTGGTCAGATGGTGATTTGGTATAGCGCTCCACCCTTTATCTTTCTCGTCATGTCGCACGCTTCACTTCCAGTATGAAGAGGCATTGTTTAACGGGTTTTGATGATATGATGTGGTTAGAGAGGTGAGTCCATGTGTACGAGTGGGAGATGTTAGTAATTGGGCTTGTGGCCCGATTATTTAGTCCCGCCCACATGAAATATATTTATATTATTATTAATTGGTTAATTAGTTTCCTAATCCGATTGGGTTTAGGATTGACTTAACCTACAAGAAATAGGGTTTCTTGGTAATAATATAAATATGACAACTAAAGGGATAAAACCCTAAGATCAACAATAAGAAGAACACGTCTTCTTCAATAGGCCGCCCTCCTCTCTCCTCCTAAATCTATCTCACCAAAATACTCCTTCTAGCCTAACCATCAAGAGGCTTGGATATGCGGTGTGAACCAGTATTGATATCCGTGCTCCGTGATATCAATTCGACGAGAGAGACTTGCAGGTTTGTAGATCGTGACATGCGAAGATCGTAGCTCAAACGAAATTCATCCGCTTCGCACAAGGTTCAAGTTCGCACAAGGTAATTCTTGATGATTGTCTTGATAACGAACTTGTATGATATATGCTTTAGATATATTCTTCAAGAAGGATAGTAAATAGGATTAATCTATATGGCGTGAATGAAGGGCTTGGTACGGCTAAAGGATTTAAGAGTGCTCAAGGCAGTTTGGGGCTGGTAGGAAGTTGGGTTCGAGGCAGGCTTGGCTCAAGAGGGAAGTGGCGAGGGCTGCTGGCTTGGAAGGACATATTTTGCATGGGGTTTGCATGGCTCGGTGAGCATGTGAACAAGTTGAGGGGAAGCCGTGTAGGTGAAGTTAGGAAGGCCATCAACAACAGTCCAACGGAAGGAAGACTCTTCTAGTTAAAGTTTTTTTAATTTTACTTGTTTATTGCTTTCCTAGTTAGATTAGAAGATTGTTTTTAGTTTCCTAAAAGGTTCTGACTTTATGTTTTAAATGAATAGGATTTACATATTGTATTTTCGTTTTTATGTTTGGAGTGCAGAAAAAGTAATAGAAAATGAACATATTTTTGTTCAATTCATTGTGTTCTTGCTTCTTAAAGGTTAGGAAGAAAATCACGAAGATTACTTTATGTTAAAAGAGTGAATCCTAACCGTTGAGCTTACCATCGTTACCCATTCCACAATCCTATCTTTCTTTGTGTTTTATTCGAGTATTGTGGGATGTTTTTTGGGATAATTCGGGTAGCTTGCTGTTGTTCCAATTATTTTCGTTCAGCCTTGTTGTTGGGGCAGATATCACATATCAGGAGGTCGGGTGGTGAAGAACACTTGTGTGATTTTCGTTGAATTCGATTAATCCATCACCCTACCTTCCCAATCCCTTTCTTCTTCATCTATCGATCTTTACTTTAAAATGTGTCTTCTTATTGTTCTTGTTCTTCTATGTGTTTGTGTTTGATTCAAAATAGATTAAGTTTGTGGTGTTTGTTGTTATGCATGTAAACTATTCGATGAAATACACGAATACATCAAAAATGAATATTACCAAAGAGCTCCCATAAATTTTGAAAAACAAAAAGGTTTAGTTGCTGAAGATCAAAATCTTGCAACATGGATTGATACAGACTCGAAGATGAATCAACTGATTTTGTGCAGAAGCAAATCTTTGTCTTGTTGCAGAATCAGCTGTGTATGATTCATAAAATGATTGCCCTAGTCCCAACTATTCAAACAAGCCTGATGATGAGCTTCTAAGCTCACCTATTAAAAACCCTAAGCTGACAAAGGTCATCAAACCTAATTAGTTTATGGTTAAGAAAATATGAAATGATTTTTATGGACAAGGGATCATAAGTCAGCCAGAAAGAAAAGTCAAGTCAATCTCTCCAAGGACTGCTGATATTAAGATAACCAAAATTTGAAAAAGGCGAGAGGAGAAGTCTATTGACATAAATGTTGATGATCTATTGGAACAAATGCAAGAAATGTATTCCAAATTTGAAACAATTCAAAAAAATTCACATAACTTTATCTGGCGATTTTAAAAGAATTTGTGACGACCCGACCTGGACCCCAAGATCTTTATTTTTGCTTCTTATCACAACCACACAACCCTATCACGTTTTGGTATAATCGATATGAAAATTCTTTTGTACTTATCACTGCATACCATATCTCCTCCATTCAATACTCCTTAAAACTGAAGCTAAATTTATAACCATCACTTTCTACTTATACCCCACAAAATTCATGTCAAACTTCACTATTTTTTAAAGAGTTCATACTTCATTGCTTACATCTCTCTCTCTCTCCTACTTTCCAAATACACTCTCTACATACTAATCGTTAACTTAAGTTCAAAGTCTCAAATTCCTTCAGGTCTTATGGCAGATAACACCTACTTTTCTCGCAACACTCCTTCATATGAAACTGTTGTTCTACATGCCGAACTTCAAACAACTCAACCTTTTCCCCCTCTTTCCAATCTCACCTTTCATCCCATATACTCTCCCTATCAACAGTGTCCTATTCTCATTCCTCCAAACTAGGTCTTTCTCATTGATCATCTAACCTTATTTATTCAGTCTCTCTTTTCCTTTCATGAAGAGAAAAAGGAAGAAAAGCCTTTTATCATCCTAGACGAATGCGTTGATAAAGACTTCAAAAGAAAATTACATGTTATTTATCCTCCTACTCCTAGTCACTTATCTCCAGTTGATTTCTTGATTATAAAAAATCTCCATCTTCCTATTTTTGTCCCGTTCAAACTTGAAACTATACAACAGATGGCAATGGAGTTCATAAATGACTACATTCGTAATGCTACTTATCATTATAGAGATCTTCAACTTCAGCATCCAGTTGATTCTGATGCCAGTACACCTCCTGCATCACCCCCAGTCATCCCTGTTCAACCAGCTGCTAAACCAACTAAGCATGTGCTGTTGTAATACCCCGATTTTGGTTAGCTTGAATTGCGTGCAATGCTCGCATTTCTTCCCTTGTTGAAGGCTTGTTTGGTTTACGAGAGAGTTTAGATGTGTATGAGAGATCACATTAAGATCAAAATACTATTAAGAGATTCCATATACTTGTTAACTTGCTAAAGTCACAAGTCGTAACTCGACAATGGTCGAAATGCGACACGATTGAGAGTTTACTTGTGTTTCGTGTTCCTGACTTCGATTTGGTCCTAGATCTTTACATAATGATTGAATAACATGTTCAGATGTGTTAGATTTCTAGTTGGATGTATCCCTTAAGTCTTGTGAGGTTTTGACGCTTCGAGGATAGAGATTCTTCTTATCGCGTAGTTTGAGATTGAGCTGTATAAGCGTCTCGTTTTTTGGGAGTTCTTTTCTCCCATCTGTTGTTCATCATCTGAGAGGCATTCAGGCCTATTCTATAGCCCTTTGAAGTGTTAATAATCTTGGGTTGTTGCTCGTCGGTTTGTGGTTTCATTCGATGTTTCGTTAGAGAATTGTTACGTTCCGGGTTATTTCGGGAGTATTCTGTTTGAGTTCTGGACCATGTTTGAGTGAGGTTTGAACCTTGGATGCCTTGGTTATAGATTGGAGTCTTTTAAAATTGAATTCTAGACCCTTTCGTGTATTGGAGGACTTGGGGGTGCAAAATTGAAAATTGGGAACTTGCTGAGTGATGCGCTCGCATCACCCAGACCCCAAGCGACCGCATTGTCCAGCATTCCCTGTTACGGGATTTTTGAATTGTTCACCTGTAACAACCCGACCCGGACTCCAATGCGAAGTCCCAAGGTCGTGCCGTCAAGACAAGCTAGAAGACGGACAAGCACCTGCTAAGCATAATGGTGCGAGTCGAAAGATGAACCATCAAGCTCGAACAGGAAGGTAAAGCCATAACGGCAATATGGAACAACAAAAACTAAAATCTGCGGAAGCAAATCATACGTGGAACCCAAGCCTTTAATCCTAAACAAAGGAACACAAGGCTGAGAGATAACTATCTCTCGACAAATCTACGACGCGCGTGACGCAACATTGCTCACGGGCAACAAACCATCGGCAAACCTAAGGCCGGCGAATCAACAAAATACCAACCTGATAAACAACCACTCAACGGCTACTACATGCCGGAGGGACAAATCAACTAAACGAATAAGACATTTAAATACTAACAACTAAACCCAAGTCTCTCGACTAATGTCGTCGGAGATGACAATACCAACAATACTAGAATGAGTGAGCTAAAACATGCTCGAAATAACAAAGGGAACAACTCTTAAGAGATACAACATCTCGACCAAACAAGTCGGCTCCCAAAATAATACGATAATAAAATACTAACATAATCTACCCAAGTAAAGTCTACATAACTTTACATTCGTGTCTCACAAATACATAATAACAATAATAATAAAATCTCCAAGCTTAAGCCCGGAAGACCACCTGCTAGAAATCACTATCCGAAGCCGCCAAGCGCACTAACGAGCTCACTGCACAACTAAGGAAAACAAACACACGAAATGAGTCATAATGACCCAGTAAGCTACTAAATGCAACTGTATGACATAGCATGGCATGGCATGGCATAATGCACCAGCATAAATACAATCATGGCATCATAATAATAATGTACCAACAATAATCATGTATAACCAGAATATGGGCCCAACCCTCAATAATAAAACCATGGGTCCAACCCTCAAATGATCACAACATGGGTCCAACCCTCAATGATCACAAATTTGCACTTAGCACGTTATTCACATAAGTGCGAGTATTAAACATCACAATAGGATATGTTATGGGCCCGGCCGCTACGTAGCTCCTGCAACAAAAACACTGTTAACTCAATATCGTGACTACGATGCTCGTGTTTCGCATCGATATACCGAACTCCGCTGGCTAATAGCAGCCTGTGACGCACGTATTGTTACGGCAAAGGGGCTACTTCCCCATTGCGGCCAACAATGGAGGGTGTGTGAGGTCAGTGCGGCGATCCATAGCGAATACGAATCGGCGATTAGTATAGGCGTGTATCGTCCCCCACGACATAAAAAATCATACCAAATAATGCCAGCTGGACTCAATGCAATGCACAAGTAGATATTTACTCGTCAAGACCAAATAAGGATCGAATTCGACAAGAGCGAACCCATCATACCAAATGCTCAAGTATGTATTTACTCAATATGAACAAATAAGGAATGAATTCGACAAGAGCGAACCCGTCCGACCAATTGCTCAAGTATGTATTTACTCAATATGAACAAATAAGGAATGAATTCGACAAGAGCGAACTCATCCGACAAAGTAGGTTATTATTCTCTACCATAAATCAAGTCAAGGCAAATACATTGCTCACAGCCAATTAATCTTAAAAGATCTCAAGTCACCAATTAAATCAAGAATAATATAAACCCACCAAGAATCATATTATGAGGTCTATAATGGACCTCTACTTGAAATCAAACCAAAGACTACACCGTAGTCATAACCCACAAGTACGTTCATGTGCAACCGATCAATTTTCCCAAAAGTGAGAACTCACTCAATAATTATTCTTCAACCATACTCGAGACCATAGGTTGGTTTTAATGTACCGTGCTCTCCCGAGCACGCTCTAAATAAATCCCCTAATAAATCTCTATAACGTAGGTGTCTCAATTGGACACAAATCGAGATGCTCGAGTGCTCACCATTATAACCAACCAAACCCAAACATCGTAGGGTTTCAACCAAAGGCTCATTATCATATTATTGATCTTACAACGACTCCGTTGAGTCTTAATTCTACCTTTCAATCTTTATGTGTTTCATAAATCCACAATTAAACATTTCATTCATATAAACAACAAAATCCCAAAATCCATTCGGGCTTGATTCCCAAGCCTAGAAATCCAAGAACTCATCATAATTATAGTCAAACGAAACCCAAATGTCGTAGGATTTCAACCCGAGTTCATTAACACATTATTGAACTTATTACGACTCCGTTGAGTCTAAATACTAAGTTTCATTATTTACACTCTTCATCAATCTCAACATTTACACCCACTTCAATTAACAACAATTCCTCCAATAATTCGGGCTTGATTCTCAAGCCCTAAAATTCATAAAACTCAACATAAATCATAACCCATTTCATAAATCACTTAATTTCAATTAAATGATCCTACTAATGATATCTAATGAGTTCACACATCCAAAGCCCCAATCATAGACATATTTCCACAATAAACCCAAATAACATGTGGACATGATTTCTAGCATGCTCATAATCCTAGAAACACAAGATGAAGAGTAATCATATTCTTCAACAATCATAGAAGCCATTCTACAAATGCTCCTAACAAGTTCATACTTCCAAAAATCCCCTAAATGGGCATACAAAGCATATCAAGTGTTCATTGCCCACAAATAGCACATATGTTGTTTTCCTTAGGGCCAATGAACCAAAATAAAAAGAAGGTAACTTACCTAGCTCGGATGAAAACTCCAAAGAACACAAATCCGATCAGTGAACTTGTTCTACTCGTCGAGGGCTTCACGAATCTGAAGTTTGAAGGCAATCCGACGGTTAGATCATCATGGATCGAAGGGAGAAGGAGGCTAGGGCTTGAAATCTCCAAGAACCCTCTCTCTCTCTCTAAAACGTATGGTGGAGGAGGAGAAATGAAGAGAATTTTCTGATTTCTCAAATGGGTTTGGGTATTTATACCCCCAAATATAAAGAGGGCACAATAGTCATTTCCCTAGTACAATTAGTAGAGATTAGGAGTAATCACTCACTAATATAACCTTAATTAACTTCCAACTAATGTTAGGACATGTTTAGGGCTAAGTATGGGAGGTTAGGATGGGTTTAGAGGGGGTTTGATGAGGGTAGGATATGTATTTCTCGTCAAAAATCAAAACAGGGCAAAGAGGGTCGGGGCACCTTGCGGTCGCAAGGTCCCCTATAGCTTGCAACCGCAAGCTCTCCAGCCCTCTCCGTGCACAAATTCTGATGACCTTGAGGGGCAATGTCCTTCCCCCTTGCGACCGCAAGCCTCCTAGACCAAAAATGGCTTAGAATTCAACCCCGAATGACCTCAAACACATAACCAAACCTAACAAGGTTCAAACCTCATCCAAAGTAGGTCTAGAACTCCCATGGAACACCCACAAACAACTCCCGAAACAACTCGGAGCGAAACCGGGAAGAGGTGCAACAACGTGCAACCGGGACGACGAATGAACTAGCAATTGAATGAGCAATGAAATGAGACTTTTAAGGCATGTATAAGGTCTAATGAAGAAGCTTGAATACTCCTAGAAATTTGAATAACAACTAGGGAAATAAGAACTCTAAAGGAGAGACGATTACGCGACCCAATCCCCGAACTACGCGATAGAGACGAACACTATCTCCAAAGCTTCCAAATCATCGATAGACTTAAGGAACACCTACAAATTGAAGTCTAATACATCTAAAAATGTTAATCAATCATCATATAAAGGTCTAGGACCAAACCGAGGTCACGAACGCAAAACGTAAGCAGACCCTCAATCGCGTCGCATTCCGACTATCGTCGAGTCACGACTTGTGACTTTAGGAAGTCAACAACTATAGGGAATCCCTTAATAGCATTTTGGTATTAATGTGGTATCTCATAGGTGTCTAGTCAATCTTACTAACCAATCATACAACCCACAAAGGAAGAATTGCGATTATGGCACGCAAACCGAGCTAATGAAGGAGCGGGGTGTTACATCACCCAATTGCCTAACCTAACCCCACACAAACCCATCTTAAACTAATCCTAAACCATCCTAACTACCATAAATTATATCGTAAACATATATTGGAGTTTTAGAGTGGGATTAGCGGGTTTAATTAGAGAGAACTACCACAATATGTTGACAACACACCCACTTTACTTTCTAATCCTTTTAGACCACAACCTCCACATCTAACACTTTATTTCAGCCATTGACTTTCAAAAAACATGGGAGAGTCTTTAGGAAGCTTGAGAGAGAGTTTTCTAGGGTTTCTTGAGTCTTCATCCATGGATTCCAAAGCTTGAGAGCTCTATTGCCCAAACCAAGCCATAGAAGTGAAGAGGAGATTGAGGACAACAACTTCCGCCGTTTAGAATTTCGTTTTGCTTGCTTGAAGGGGCTGATTTTAGGTAAGTTTCTACATCTCTTCCTCTTTTTTTTTTGCCCCATTAACCCTAGGGAAAGCAATATTTGTGCTATGTGAGGTCAATGGGTGCATTTTAGGGCTTTTTAGAGATGTTATGAACCCTAAATGCCTAAATGTTGATTTTGGTTGGATGAACTTGCTTGAAACCTTGATTAGTATGATATTCATGTGTAGAGTAGTATATTAATCTATTCTATGTTATTTATTCATGTTTTGAGAGCATGATTGGAGAAGTGACCTAAATGGGTTTATACATAAAATGTGATTTTTGCTCTATGTTGCCTAATTAAGTGTTTTGTTGGGATTTTGATGGTTTAGTGACCTTGGGAAAATTGTCATTCATGTTAGTTATGAACATAGGGGGGTATTGTGGCCAATGTCTTCTATGCCCTAATTTTCAGAAAAAGTAGATTAGACTCAACGAGTCATTATAAGTTCGATAATGTGTTAAACGAACTTGGGTTGAAATCCTACGACGATTGGGTTTCGTTTGACTAATGTTGTGAAATGCATAGTCTCCAAACTTTAAATGGAATTATGATTATGATGAGTTATATGGATTTTTAGGCTTGGGAATCAAGCCCGGATGGATTTTGGAATGTTGTTGCAAATTCAAATGAAATGTTAAAGTGTGGATTTATGAAACACATAAAGAATGAAATGTAGTATTAAGCCTCAACGGAGTCATTGTAAGGCCAATAATATGATAATGAGCCTTGGGTTGAAACCCTACAATGTTTGGGTTTTGGGTGATTATGTTTGTGCGCACCGGGTATCTCATTTTGTGTCTATTTGAGACACTCATGTTATAGAGACTCATTGGAAATATATTTTGAGCGTGCTTGTTAGAGCACGGAACATTAGAGACGAACCTATGGCCTCGAGTATATTTAAGAGACGATAAATGGAAGAATTCTCTCTTTAAGGAATTTGGTCGTGTGCACATAAAAGCACTTGCGAGGAAGTGACTACGGAGTAGTCATGATATTCTTGAGTGTGGTATTGGAGATGTCGATTATACGACGATTAGGACTATGATCGAGTCCGGTGTGCTTTATGTGAAGACTAAATACTAAGTCTTGGAATATGGATGTTCTTAGGCTAATTTAATAGTCTTTGGTTTGATCTTTGGTAGAGGATTATAGTAGACCTCACGTTGTGATTTATTGAGCTTATATGCTATTCTTGATTGGTTGATGACTTGAGGATTTATGAGTACCTCAATATGTGGTTCTTGAACTAAACTTAAAAGATGGTTGAACATGTTGATTATATGCAAATATGTGCATGGATTAGGTGATTTTGTAAAGCATTATGTCCTACTTGATTATATGCAAATAAGTGCATTGTTATGGGAGTTTGTAGAGCATTATGTCCTACATGATTTGATGAGCCCGATATTAATGAACTTGGTCTCATTTGTTTTATGCAAGTAAATACCTACTTGAGCATTTTGGTTTGAGTCCAGCTGGCGGTTTGGTTGTAGTGTCGGCAATGGGACGATTCATAGCCTTTGGGAACATTCTCTATGAATCGTTGCATTGGTTCCCTTTCTCCTCACTATTTGGCCAATAGTGGGATGTGGTCTCGAGTTAGTGCCATCTAGCCTGATATCGAGCTCCCATTTCTCATCCTAGGTTGGATGAATGTAATGAGTACTCATTAAGGGAAACTGATGAGATTTGATCATTTGCGGATGAAACCCAAGGTATGATCGGTTGGGTGTTGAACCCGGATTTTGGTTTGAGGATGAATCCCATGGTAAGTTTGGGTGGGCATTGGACCCGGATTTTGGTTGTAACAGTTCGATTTACGTTTCTTGTTACACATGTTTATTTATGAGCATTTATATGAAAGACATTATTCTATGTGGTTTATGTGAGATTATATGCTTTGGTAATTAAGTGCATGTTTATTGTTGGTATACTAGTATGATACCATGATTCTTATATGCTTGTGCATTATGCCATGCCATGACATAATATGTCATACCGTTGCATTTAGTAACTTACTGGGTCATTATGACTCACTCCGTGTGGTTGTCCGTGTGGTTGTTTTCCCTAGTGTGTGCAGTGATCCCGTTAGTATGTGCGGCGACTTCGGATAGCGATTTCTAGCAGGTGGTCTTCTGGGCAATAAGCTTGGAGTTGTTATTATTGTTGTTATTTATTTGTGTGACACTGATGGAAAGTTATGTAGACTTTACTAGGGTAGATTATATTAGTATTTATTTGTTGTGTTATTTGGGAGCCGGCGATTATATCTTAGTTGTTGTATCTTTTAGAAGTTATTCCCGTTGTCATTTCGAGCAAGTGTGGCTCGTTTGTTCTAGTACTGTGTTATTGTTGTTTCTATCTCCAACAGCTTTAGTCGTGAGATCTTGGTTGGTGGGTTAGCATTTGAAATAATATTGTTGTAGTTGAATTGTCCCTCCGGCACGTTATAGCCGATGAGTGGTTGTTTATCAGGTTGGGATTTTGTTGGTTTGTCGGCCTTTGGTTGCCGATGGTTTGTTGCCCGTGCGCAATGTTGCGTCACGCGCGTTGTATATTTGTCGAGAGATAGTTGTCTCTCAGCCTTGCATTCCTTGGTTTAGGATTAAAGGATTTGGTTCCACTTATGATTCGCTTCCGCATGTTTTAGTTTTTGTTATTTCGTATCCCCGTTATGGCTTTACCTTCCTGTTTCGAGCTTGATGGCTCATCTTTTGACTTGCACCATTATGCTTAGCAAGTGCTTGTATGTCTCTTAGCTTGTCCTGACGGACCGACCTTGGGATTTCGTATGGAAATTCGGGTCGGGTCGTCATAGCTGCTACCTCCCACTTCTTCCAAATGTCTAAGGAAAACCATTAAATGGTAGAAAAAGCTGAAGCATGTTATAAGCCAAAATATTTCTCAACCACCTACTCAACAACCTATCCTTATTGATTATTCTTCAGAACCTGTTCCTCCATCTACTGATGTCCATGTAACCCTTGAATACCACACTCGTGTACTACATCATCTTCAAACACAGCTGAACTCCTTTGTTCCCAACATTAGATGTACTATCTTTACTGAAGTTCAAGCTGCCATAGCCACTGGTGCTCCTCGCGAAGTAACTATGTATAACAGGAATTCCATTCTAGCTTTCCAACAAGATTTGGCTATAAATGCAGAGAAAGCAGAAACTGTAGCTTTTAAAGCCCTTCAGGAGGAGAAGGTGCACAGAGTTAAAGCTGACATTTATCAAACAAGAGTTGACAAATATCTACGGGAACTCAAAGAGCTAAGAAGACAACCAAAAATGGGAAAAGCTGCTGACTCTTCAGCCTGAACAAAATTAACAACTGCTTATTTATCATATATTATGTTTTGCTTCTACTAACATCTTGTGCATGGATAAATATCTTTACTCTTGTTTAATCTTTATTTACTTTCTACTTAGGATGAATGAATTTAAATAAATAGGAGGAAATTATACAAACTGACATACATTATATTTACTTAAAACCATTAATTTCAACAAACTAGTTTAATACTTGTCCAAAATCCTTAAATCCGTTTTAACTTTGACTTTGTAATAAATCTAAATCTATCTGCTGAAATCTTCAACATATAAGTTATCTTCTATTGTTTATATAGCAGATACCCCGTTTGACTTTGCCTAACAGCATTCCTACTTGTTTCATTCTATCTGCCTAGAGCATAAGTCATCATCTGCTAGTAGCTACTGATAACAATGTCAGCACCTGCTTATGCACTTGAAATTCTCTATCTGCTGAAACACTATATCCGTTGAAATATTTTATCTTCATGTGCTTATTATAAAACACTATTTTAATTTGATCGCTTTTTTCAAACAAAAGAATTATTCACATGTCCCTTCAATAGAAGACTTTCATGTATGTTTTAAATGTTCTTTATCTATTCAAACCAAGCTAACTGCCTCTTTAATATTTCATGCTAGAGTATACTCGTTGTCTCTTACAGTTTACAGAACTTATGGGCATTCAATGATAGATCATGATGATCATTTTCATCAAAAAATTCAAGATTCAACATCGCTCTCTCAAACGGCTACAAATATGGATATCTTTATAAAATCGTTTGAAGACAGGATTGAAGGACACATAACACAAAACTACGTGCTCAAGCATTCAAAATTCTCAAATTCTTCAAGCACTCAAAAAAAGACAAACACATTGAAACTCTCATTCAGATCCAAAACTTCAAATCTTTCTTTGAAGGGTTTCTTCTCTCAAACACTCACTAGATAAATCTCTCATATAATTGTCCTTTCTAGTTTCTGTTTGAAACAATCACTGTTCGTTTGTTCCTGTACTCTTTCAAATCCTTAAGGAACCTTTGATTGTTGCACGAGTTTGATTCTTGTTAGATCAAACTCCTTAAACACTGGTTTTTGTACACTGATCCGTTAGTGATCACTTACAATTTATATATTCTAAGTGCACTTCAAAATCCAAGTTTGACCAACTTGGTGGTGGACGTAGCAGTTTTAACATTGTGAACCACTCCAAACACTATGTTCTGTCTACCTACTGTTTTTCAAGTTCATACACTTAAACAACTTCTATCTACTTAAGTGGTTAACAGTTAAATTTCTGAATTTTTTACATAGTTGATCTTATATATTTTCTTTCAATTCAATCCTTATACTTAAGTAATCTAAAGAAAATCAAACCAAACTATTTTAAGTTCAGCAGCTGCTACCTGCTAATTTTATATCAGCTGCTGAAAACTTATCTTTTCCACTGCAACTTTTAAAAGTTTTCAAAAAACCCTCAAAGTTTTTAAAAGACTATTTACTTCCCTAGCCTTATTTCGTCACCAACTGGACTTACAATTTTACCCCAAAAAGTGATTTTTTCTGGTTGAAAAAAAAACTGGACTGGGGGGTTATAAACTTTAAAAAATGGACCGACCCAAATTTCAACCTTAATTCTTTCAAACTCTATTATATGATAGTTGTTATACTTTCTTGGTTGAATATCTTGTAATTGTGGAATTGAGTTGTCCTTAAATTATTCATGAAATACAATTATTTTCTATGTTAAATGTAGTGATTTAATTTAACTTCTCTCTTTATTTAGTACACATTCATGCTCGATTATTATTTTGCGGTTTAATTCTTTTAATTAATTGACAATTAATTAAATGATTTTATAAATGTTTAGGATCCACAAGAGCTATCTTTTACTTAATTTTCGGACCAATCAATTTAATAGTTGGTGTTTTTATGACATACACTGATAGCAATTGTGAGACTTGTTCCGACATGCGATCGATCCACCTTAGTCATTCGCGAGGTCGGGGAGATTATGATTGCTATAAGATATAAGATCCCGTAGTTAACCAACTTTATTTTCTCGGCTACCGATATGATATGTAGAAAAATAGAGAGCATATCTTTTTGAGAAGTATTACCAATGTGCTTAATTATTATTGTGTGTTCTTCATGCTTTTGATGACATACCGAACCATTAGATGATCACTAGAATTATAAGATAAGATGCGAGAGTCCGTCCTTTTAATTCCAAAAATCACGATAATTGTTTGCGTTACGTGAGACCGAGACGAGATCGTGTATTAACAGTCATTGGGTGCTTGTTTTGACATGCTACTATTTTTTCTTTGTTATAAGATGCGAGAGCCCGTAACAAGGAGTTGTAGCTAGATTTACTATAAGATGCGAAAGCCCGTAATGTACAATATAATGCACCCGATTACCAAGACTTGAGTTAAAGAAAAGCAAAAAGAATATTAAATTAGACACCAGCTAGACTAGAATTATTACACTCTTATATTTTTAATCTTGATTTATTATTGTCAAACCACTTCCGCTTTAGTGGAATTTTAATTTATTTCCTTATTTGTTTTTAATTTATTTCCTTTTAGCTCAAATATAATTAGTTAGCCTAATTTTAGTATTTATTCGGAATAAAAATTACGTATATTCTTTATGGAATCGATAGCTCGTATTGATATATAATTTATTACTTGATACGACCTGATATTTTTACACGAGTTACGTTTTGCACGCATAGTATATATATATATATACTCCCTCCGTCCCTTAATAATTGTCCTGGTTGACCCGGCGCACAGTTTAAGAAAAAGCAATTGACTTGATTATTTATATTGGTTTAATGTGTAGTTTCCTTTAAAACACATGTTTATGTGGCCCATAATTAAAGTAGAGTGAAAAAGTAAGGGTAAAGTGGTAAAAGTAATGTTTTAAAAAGGTAAGTTTCAAATTGGACAATTATTTTGGGACGGACGAAAAAGGAAAATAAAACGATAATTTAGGGACATAAGGAGTATTTAGGGACAGAAGGAGTATATATATAATAAGACGATAATTTAGGGACATAAGGAGTATTTAGGGACAGAAGGAGTATATATATATATATTGGTGTAATGATCAATAGATTAATACAATTCTCGAAAAGCTATCACATCGTTGACAAAAAAAGTGTTTATTGGCTATAGTTGAAAATAAAGTTACTTTGACTATATACAATTATGCTCAGTTCCTAAATTATGGCATTGATTTGAGTTTTAGAGTCAAATTACTTGTTGTCAAATAAAAATTTGATCTATATTTTTATTTAAATAAAAAAATACATAATTTTGTAATTTTTATTACATCAATTCTTTTGAAAAAAATACTCTGTATAACTTAAAAAATCAAATCAGTACAATAATTTAAGAACGAAAAGAGTAAGTTTTTTTAACCTTCCTAATTGATAATTATCTTTTCTTCAACTAGGAAAATTACTTATTTTACTAACGTACTATATATATGGTAGTGACACAATTGCTTACGTATTATGTATAAGATAAATTTAACAAATGTACTAAAATTTGAAATAAAATGTATAAAATGAACAAACAATTTATACAAAATATGACAAAATTCATTAAGTTGTCGTCAAACATCATTAAG
Source organism: Codonopsis lanceolata (assembly GCA_013146195.2). NCBI lineage: Eukaryota > Viridiplantae > Streptophyta > Magnoliopsida > Asterales > Campanulaceae > Codonopsis > Codonopsis lanceolata. Next base: position 52,727,827 of record CM028379.1, read on the forward strand.
AACTCACTAACGTGGCTATCCATACAAATAGCCACGTACGTATCCACATCATTGCTCATTGACGGTTTATAAAAGGTGATTACGTAATTGGTGTCATTTGTCTTTAAAATTAAATACATTTGTTAAATTAGTCTTTTATAAAATAAATAATCAATTGTTCACCTTCAATTAATACGTTGGTTAAAAAATCAATTTCCCATTCTTCCACCTAACAAACCTCATTGTTTCTTTTCTTTCTCAGTGATTCATACTCTTTTTTCATTGAAAGGGATTTATATTCCTTACTAACATTGAAAGCCTTGACTTAAATAAAATCCTGTTCCAACCAGAAATCTCTCACACACACACAAACACACACAGATTGAGAACCCATAAAAGTAGGAATAACACCTCAAAGTAATAATGTTGAACAAGCAACTAGAATCAATCTTATGAGGTTTTTATTTCTATTAGCAAATAGGGTCAACACATTGACAAAAACGATTAACTACACACTTAGCCACATATTGAGAACCATGTTCACGACACTTGTTCAAACATTCATCGTTTTGTACGCGACCCTTGTCGTCACAATGCGCCCATACGTTGTAAAATATAAGGCTACATTCGTTCGCATTCACCATCGGCATCATCTTGTGACCTACGAACGAAACAAACATCCATCCATATCACGAGCGTTAATGTAGTATTAATCTTATATATGGTAAAAATGTTGTGATTTATGTATACGCAACAACTAGAAAGAAAAGGAGAGCCGACAATCGTGCCCCTTTCGTTGTGCCAGCTCTGTCGCAGGCGACAGACGCCGACCTGTCCCTTAGAGGGAACAAAAAAGGGAAAAAATGGTGAGAGATTGTAACGCCCCAAGTTCGAAAGTCTGGTTCGTTACGTGTAGCTCACACATTGGTCAACTAAGCATGAAGCACCTTGGGTCATCATGCCCACCACAAGCCGACTCAGAATTTCATAAATGATGTTGGTGTCTGGAGGTAGTGTGTGACCACCTTATAAATCGAACACAATTCTCACACCTACTCGACGTGGGATGGGGAATTACAGAGATATAGAATTACAGATAAATGAATTGGTGTGGTACCTGCAATTAGAGCTAATAGAACAAGGATGCAGTAGAAATTTGTAGAGAACTTAGACATCTTGCAGTAATAATAGTAGAGTAAACTATTTAGGTGTTGTTGCAAGCAATGGTTTGCTTCATCTTTTATAGGGTACATTGAAGTAGATCTACTCCCTCTTTCGGTAAAGATTCGGTAACTGTTATGTTTAGACTTTTTAAAGTCAAATTGATAGTAAAGCAAAAGAAAAATTGACCAATATATATTTCTTTCTTTTTTTGACAAAACCTTTCAAAACCATAAAATATGGAAATTGGTTTAATTTTCGTGTACTATCCCTTCATCCCTAAATAATTATCATGTTTTTTTTTTCGTCTGTCACAAAATAATTGCTTGGTTTGAAACTTTCTTTTTTAGGACAATATTTTTATCACTTTATCCTTGTTTTTTCATCATACTTTAATTATTAACTATATATATATATATATATATATATGACCTTTAAAATAAACTAAATATTAAACTAATATTAATAATCCAATAAAATATATTTTCTTAAATCGTACATCAAATCCACCAAAATGATAATTTAGAAACGGAGGAGGTATAAATCACGTGTTTTAGAATTTTTAAGAAAATAAGGAAAAACACGCCAAAATTTGAAATTCAATGATCTGTTTAATTATAAAAATTCAAAATATGATTTGACTCAATTAATAAGCTTTTATTCCATTTAATGGAAGAATCAAGAGCAAAACTAACATCTAACGTATATACATGATTTGACTCATTGTATTATTAGGGGAACACTATTCAAATAATCATCGTCCAATTTGTAAATAATCGATTTGATCAATAACACTACAATATTTTAAGGCAAATGATATTACGATTTAGAGCTTATAATATTATTACAAGCTTTAACATTAGAGTCGTTAGATGATTAAGTTGGTGATGATTTGGAAAATCCGTATTATTACTTTAAAAAAAGTATATTTGATCTAACAGTGTAAAGGTCTAAATATATTTGATCAAACGGTACTAATACTAAAACTTGTAATAATATCACAAGCTCTAGCTTGTAATATCATACCTCATATTTTAAATATAACCAATGTATTTAATAATTAAGTGCAATATGGTTATTATCGTTAACGTCTTATCTAATTTTATAACAAACCTATTAACGTGGATTAACGGAGAGATTGTTTTTCAATTGCACCATTTTCTTTTCCAAATATTTTTCTTTCAATTTCATCTTTTTGAGTGCAATTGAAAGAGAAAAATACTCTTCGTATAGTCCTACCGTTAATTCATGTCAACAGAATCGTTTCAAAATTGGCCACATAACACCCAATTACTGAATACATTGATCACATTTTGCAATATTGTAATATGGTTGGTCAAATCAGTTACCTACAAATAGTACGATAGTTATTTGGATAATTTTCCCTATTATTAAGTTACCTAAATCCACTTCAAATTTTCATTTGAGAAACAATGATCAATTTAATTTTAAAAAGTCAAAACATGACTCTTACTCCCTTCGTTCCGGTCAAAGAGTCCACATTCAAAAGTCAAACTTAAAAAAAAATACGTTTTTAGTAGTCCATCAGTAATAAAATGACACTTTTATGCCTTCGTTTTTTAAAAGTTAACTCTTTAAATTAAACATTCTAAAATAAAATACTGGACGCTTTGCCCGGAACGAATAGAGTATTTGGGAACGAAATGAGTATATGTTTATGTCACAATTACAAAAAAGAGCTATTTCCACTCTAATTTTGCTTATCCACCACCACATTACCAATTATTACATCAAATAAACACATATTTGAACTAAATTTTTTTATTTTTTTATTATTTATTTTTTTTATTTTTTTTCCTCCTAAGGGGGACATGAGAAGGGATCGAACTAAAACCTCACACTTCGTGAAGCCCCATATCTACCACTGGACCACCCCCTTAGGAGCTTATTTGAACTAAATTAACCCTTGATTATTTGCTTAAATTAATTTTTCCAACAATGTTACTTTCCTTATTATCTTCTTACAAAATTTACTAATTTAAGTTATATCAAAGGATATTTGGTTACTATCCGCTTGAACAACATAATTATTTTTTTCTTTTTAAAATTTTTTAATCAATAAAGTTTATTGTTAGAGTTATGTTGCACAGTAAAATTTAAAACATTTTGTGAGCCGAATTGTGAGAAAATATGTGATCGGTGCTTATTGGAATAAAAAAATTGACAATTAGATAAAATTAAACAATATAATTGTAAAAAATCAATTTAATTGTAAAATCATATTTGGCTTAAATGTTAATTTCATCACTCAACTTTCCCCCAAAAATTCAACAAGCTCACTTTACTATTTATTTTTTTACATTTTAATCACTCTACTTAAACTTTAGAATCAACAAACTCATCGAGCCATTTCCATCAATTATGTTGGATGGAGATCAATAAAAAGACTAAAATATCCCTCTCTTTCTCTCTTTTCTTTATTTTGCTCTTCTATTACCAAGAAGGATAGAACCCAGCAACATTGATACTAGCCAAAACATAAGAAAGTTTGCAGAGAGTAAGCAGCTGGGCAAAACTATAATGACGAAATTGGTATTTAAGCCATCATATTTTGATACCGTAGTCTTAATACATTTTACCTATTAATAACTGTAATACTCTGATAATTTTGGTAAAAAGTATTAATTATAATAATTAATAATATCTTTGTTTTAGACTAATCTAATTATTTGGGGACAATCTTTAGAATTATCAATTTTGTGTTGGGCCATTACAATTAGTTAATTGATTTAATTATAATGTTAGTGGTATTGGGCTTGGCTCATCTTATTAATAATCACTTTAATAATAATAATAATAATAATAATAATAATAATAATAATAATAAACCTAGGTTACCAATCTAGGTCCCGAATGATCAAGCAACCCGGGAGCCGTTTAACGGAAGGAGTTTACGGGTAGTAACCAAAAGGATTACGGAAGTAATTGTTGGGAGATAAGAAGAGATGTTAAGGGTTTGGGTTATCAATAGAAACAAACCAGTTGATATACACAGAGAGAAAGTGAGAGACGACAGTAAGGAGTAAGGCGAAAGAGAAGGAAATCTTGAGCACGTAGTCGGAAGCATACCGAGAGGTTCTTCGAGTAAGTTGTCGTGATCCTTCTTGATCAATGTAAACATCGATTGAAACTTTGTTGTGTGGGTTTGTCATTGGATTGTCTATTTGGATTGGGTTATTCGGTACAATGTTAGTGTGCATGTGTGTTTTGATGCGGTGATTAGAATGGAGGTGAGGAAGAATAATAGAGTTGATGGGTTGTGTTTGTTTGTGATTGCGTGGGATGGTGAAGAGAAGAGAGAGAGAGAGCTGATGGCGCTAGAAGGAGATTCAAAAAAACAAAAAGGGACACGGTCACAGAATGAAACAATGAAAAAAACGAAAAAAGAAAGAAAGAAGGTGAGCGAAAAGAGAGAGAAATTGTTAACAGGTTGTGTGGTTTCAAAGTGTGTAGGTTTGTGTGTACTTTGAAGGTGTGTAAGTGTGTTTGCAGAGAAGAAAAGAGAGAAATTTGTTCCAGCAACTACACAAAAAAGGGTCTGATCATGTGTGGCAAGACCCTAAGCTTTTGGACTTGAATTAGTTTCCTGACTTCATGCAATAGTGAGCTAAATGTCAATTGTTGGGATCTTTTTTTTTATTTTTTTATTTAAGATCTAAAATAATAAGACCCCAAATTCAAAATTTTAATTTTAGTGTTATGTTTAAATTTAGATTTGGGCAACATGACTTAAGACTTCAATCGCAGTCTGGAACTTTTTATACACACCGTAACAAGGTAAGGGATTACGTTTCTTTTAAGTTCTTTGGAAAAGTATAAAATTACTTTTAATGTTAGGCTTCCGCTGATTCTTGAATTATTCGTTCTTTCATTTGTCATGCCCGACCTCGTGTCGGTAGTTGCTTTTACTTCGTCGTTAACCTTTGTTGGATATCTTCGTTTTCGTAGATTTCATGTTCTACTTTTTTTTTCATTAAATATCTTTTGTTATCGAGAAACTGTTTTGTGTTTGTAAACTTTGTCAGTATACTCTTTGGTATTAAAAATGACGAACTTTGATATGATTTATGTTTTGATAATGGTACATTAACAGTACTCTATATTTTTGAAATTATTTATGATCACTAAGTATGAACAACCTGTCACGGGGATTTTCGTGACAACCATTGAAATAAATGAAGTTGCACCACTTGGCCTGTGAGTGCAGTTATCCGGATATACCATAACAATACACCCTTCCGGGAATTCGTGTACTCTTCGGGGGATTTGTGTACCCTTCAGAAGATTTGTGTACTATTCGGGGGATTCGTGTACCCTTCGGGAGATTTGGTTCCTGGTCAACAGACCATTCATGTGATCTAAATAATTTATTTGATTTTTTTTGTGTTACTAGTTGATATGAGACAGTTAGTGACAACAAACTCATTTGATCTTCATTTTGTTGTTTTTTTTAAACTCTCCATTTAAAAAGAGTCTTAATCCTCGATATGCACCTCTTGACTTGAAAGTTGACCAGCGTTTTGATATTTTATTTTCTTAAATATGCTTACTCTGTTTTACATACAACTTGATTATTCTTTGAGTCACCCCTCCTTAGAAACCGGAGGGGCGACATATGATCTTACTAAGCTTTGTTCACTCACCCTTCACATCGCTCTCCCTTCCAGGTCGGAATTAAAGACCAAGCTTGAGGTAGAGGATACAAGCGAAGGAATCTAGATTTTAGGGCGTACTTTTATAATTTGAATTTTTTGTGAGACAAAGTCAAATTAGTAGACTTTTGTTTCGCAATTTATTTTGGATGATTGTATTTTAAATTGGAGACTTTTGTAATTCTAGTTGGATGTCATTTCAATTTAGTCTTTATTTAAGTTTGAATTTGAAGTGACGTGGCCAGATGTGGGTTCAAAAGGTCGGACCCGAGTTTGGGGCGTTATAGATTGGCATCAGAGCTTAGGCTTCAGATCTGATTTGTATACCATTGACTACATAGTAGCAATAAGTTTTAATAATAGCTAAGTTATGATCCAACAAATGATTAAGGAAATGATTATTTCGTTAAAAACTGATGACTTTTGTTCACTTGTAGGAATGGCGCGTAAAACAATAGCTCGGAAGTCTGTTGCTTCGCCTCTGGAAGTTACTGAGCAAATGCTGGCTAGGACACACCATAAGCTAATTGAAGCAGAAGGGATCATAGAAATGTTGAAAGAAGGAAAAAGAAAATTAGAGGCACAACTGCGAGGGCAAATGCAAGTGTTAAAGGATGTCCAGTATACTTTGCACAAGCCTCATGATGAAATCACGGAGGCTAAGGCGCACAATTGGGAGATGCAGGTTAGACTCTGTGAGACATAACAGAGTATTGAGGAAGCTTGGGACGCATTCCAAACGGCCATTGATAATGGTCCAAACATAGAATAGAATCTAGGCTCCGAGGAAGGGGCGGAAGATGAAGAAGGCGTCGACATAGAAGTTGACACCAACTCTATGGTTCACGTGGGTGTGGAGGCTAGCTCTAATGTCGATCAAAATAATGATAATTCTGATCCGATCGAAGAGGAAGACGCATCCAAGTCAGGAAACCAGATAGGACAACACTCCTGCATTAGTATTTAATTTCGTGTATGGCCATCATAGTCGTTAGGTTTGTTCATATGGTTTTTCTTTTAGTCATAAGACATGGAATACGCTAAGTGTATCCAAATTTTGAGATATGGGTTTAATTTTTGATGTTTAATAAATTTTGTGAGATTATTTTTTTTGCATTCATTGATGTTCACTTTCAACTATATTTTTGTATTTGATATATGTTCTGAGAGCATAAGATTATGAGACCAGCTTTGGGAAAGAAATCTGATATTACGTAACAAGTATGTAGATTGTTTCCATTTACGTCATATCAGTTAGCAATCATATTAGTATTAAAAAAATTAGGCATCATTTGACACTTCCTCGTTTTTGTATAAGTATCAAATGGCACGTAGAGGAGGACGTACCGCTAACCGAGGTCGTGGTAGAGGCCGAGGAAACAGAGGAGGAAGAGCGGTAGAGGACTTCGTTTCCGAGAGTGTGGGGAAACAATCTGGAACCCAACTCAACATGAGTAACGAAAACTCTATCCTTGAAGTGCCTTAGCCTAACGTGGCAAATCCCCCTTTAGTAGACCCTATACTTATGATGAACCTTCTGCAGAATTTGACCCAAGCTGTAGACAGGATTGGCCAAATTGTTCAACTGTAGCTGTAACACCCCGATTCCCTGTTAGCTTAAATTGCGTGCAATGCTCGCATTTCTTCTTTGGTTGATTGCTCGTTGGGTTTGTGAGAGAGTCTAGATGTGTATGAGAGACCACATTAAGACCAAAATACTTTTAAGAGATTCCATATAGTTGTGGACTTGCTAAAGTCACAAGTCGTAATTCGACGATAGTCGAAATGCGACGCGATTGAGAGTTTACTTGCGTTTCGCATTCCTGACCTCGATTTGGTCCTAGATCCTTACATGATGATTAGATAACATGTTTAGATGTATTAGACTTCTATTTGGATGTATTCCTTAAGTCTCGTGAAGTTTTGACGCTTCGAGGATAACAATTCTCCTTATCGCGTAGTTTGAGATTGAGCCGGGTGATCATCTCGCCTTTCGGGAGTCCTTTTCTCCCATCTGTTGTTTATCGTCTGAGAGGAATTTAGGCCCATTCTATAGCCCTTTGTGGTGTTTATTATGTTGGGTTGTTCCCGTCAGTTTGTGGTTTCATTCGACGTTTCATTAGCAAGTTGTTACGTCTTGCGTCGGTTTCGCTCCGGGTTGTTTCGGGTGTTGTTTATGGGAGTTTAGACCTACTTTAGAGTGGTTTGAGACCTGGATGGTTTAGTTTAGTGTTTGAGGACTTTAAGGGTTCAATTATGAGCCATTTTGAAGCTTTAAGGCTCGAGGATGCATGCGGGAGAGACCTAGAACAAACAAGGGAGCAAAATGGAAAAATTTGAAAATGTAGAAGTGAAGCGGTCTCTTCATCCCCTAGCCATGCGACTGCATGGGGCAGATTCCCTGTTACGGGATTTTTCTTGTGTTTCACCCATTTGCCCATCTTAACCCCCACCCAAACCCATCCTAAACTAATCCTTAACCTTCCTAACTACCTTAAGACATGTCCTAAACATCTAATTGAGATTTGGAGGTGGATTAGAGGGGTTAATTAGAGGGAAACAACCCCATTAGTGAACACATCACCCACTTACTTTCTAACCCATATAAACCACAAACACTTCACTTATGCCTTCATTTTCTTCCTACAACTTCTAAAAAACGTGGGAGACTCTCTTGGGGGCTTAGAGAGGAGTTTTCTAGAGTTCTTGAGAGCCCACCCTTGGAATCCATAGCTAGGAGCCTCCATTTCTCAATCCACACCATAGATTTGAAGAGGAGGTTGAGGAGAACAAGACCCACCAATTAGAATTTCGAATTGGAAGCTTGAAGGGGCTGAATAAAGGTAAGTTACTACACATATTTCTCTTTGCTTTTGCCCCATTAACCCTAGGGAAAACAACCTTGGTGCTATGTGAGGTCAATGGGTGCATTTTTAGGGTTTTTTTAGAGATGCCATGAAGCTTAGATTTCTAAATGTTGATTTTGCTTGGATGAACCTACTTGGGACCTTGATTATCATGATATTCATGTGTAGAGTAGCCTATTCATCCTTGCTATGTGATTTATTCAAGTATTGTGAACATGATTGGTGAGGTGACTTGAATGAGTATATGCCCAAATGTTGAATTTGGTTGGTTAGACTTGCTTAAAACCTTGATTAGTATAATATACATTTGTAGTATAGTATATTAATCCATTTGATGTGAATTATTCATGCTTTGTAGGCATGATTGGTGAAGTGACCTAGATGAGTTTATTTACAAAAAATGGGAATTTGCCCTATGTTGCCTAACCAAGTGATTTGTTGGGATTTTATGGGTTTAATGAGCTTGAGAATCTTGCCAATGAAGTTAGTTATGAACATATGAGGGTATTGTAGCCCATGACTTCTATGCCCTAAATTTTGGAAAGTGTAGATTGGACTCAACGGAGTCATTATAAGTTCGATAATGTGCTAAACGAACTTGGGTTGAAATCCTACGACGATTGGATTTCGTTTGATTAATATTGTGAAATGCATAGTCTCCGAACTTTAAATGGAATTATGATTATGATGAACTTTATGGATTTTTAGGCTTGGGAATCAAGCCTGAATGAATATTGGGATTTTGTTGTTCACTTTAATGAAATGTTAAAGTGTGGATTTATGAAACACATAAGGAATGAAATGTAGTATAAAGACTCAACAGAGTCGTCGTAAGGCCAATAATGTGATAATGAGCCTTGGATTGAAACCCTACAATGATCGGGTTTTGGTTGGTGTTGTTTGTGTGCAACTGATGCATCTCGTTTTGTGTCCAAATGAGACACTCATGATATAAGGACTTAGTTGGAATATATATTGAGCATGCTTGTTAGGGCACGGAGCATTTGAGACCAACCCATGGTCTCGGGTATATTTAAGAGATGATTAAGAAAGAATTCCCTCCTTAAGGAATTTGGTCGCGTGCATATAAATACGCTTGTGAGAAAGTGACTACGAAGTAGTCATGAGGTTCTTGAGTATGGTAATGGAGATGTCGATCATATACGACGATTAGGACTATGATTGAGTTCGGTGTACTTAAAATAAAGACTAAAATATTAAGTCTTGAGTTGTGGATATTCTTAGACTAACGTAGTAGTCTTTGGTTTAATTTTGAGTGGAGGATTATTGTAGACCTCACATTATGATTTATTAAGCTTATATGCTATCCTTGATTTGGGTGATGACTTAAGGAATAATGAATACCTCAATATGTGGTTCTTGAACTAAACTTGTAAGTTAGTTGAACATGTTGGTCATATGCAAATATATGCATTGTTCATGAGATTTTGTAGAGTATTATGTCCTACTTGTTTATATGCAAATATGTGCATGGTTTATGGGATGTTGTAGAGCATTATGTCCTACATGATTTAATGAGCCCGATATTAATGAACTTGGTCTCATTTGGTTTATGCAAGTAAATACCTACTTGAGCATGTTTTGTTTAAGTCCAGCTGGCGGGTTTGGTTGTAGTGTCGGCAATGGGACGATTCATAGCCTTTGGAAACAATCGCTATGAATCGTTGCATTGGTTCCCTTTCTCCTCACTATTTGGCCAATAGTTGGATGTGATCTCGAGTTATGCCATCTAGTCTGACATCGAGCTCTCATTTCTCATCCTAGGTTGGGTGAATGTAACGAGTACTCATTAAAGGCAAAACTGATGAGTTGTGATTATTTGGGGATGAAACCCAAGGTATGATTGGTTGGGTGTTGAACCTGGATTTTGATTTGAGGATGAATCCCGTCGTAAGTTTGGTTAGGTGTTGGACCCGGATTTGGTTGTAACGGTTCGATTTACGTTTCTTGTTACACATGTTTAATTATGAACATTTATATGTAAAACATTATGCTACATGGTTTATGTGAGTTTATGTGCTTTGATAATTAAGTACATGTTTCTTGTTGGTATAATAGTATGATACCATGATTCTTATATATGCTTGTGCATTATGCCATGCCATGACATGATATGCCATACAGTTGCATTTAGTAACTTACTGGGTCATTATGACTCACTCCGAGTGGTTGTTTTTCCCTAGTGTGTGCAGTGATCCCGTTAGTACGCGCGGCGACTTCAGATAGCGATTTCTAGCAGGTGGTCTTCCGGGCAATAAGCTTGGAGTTAGTATTATTATTGTTATTAATTAATTGTGAGACACGGATGTAAAGTTATGTAGACTTTACTTGGGTAGAATATGTTGGTATTTTATTGTTGTGCTATTTGGGAGCCGACTATTAGCCGAGTTGTTGTATATTTTAGAAGTTATTTCCGTTGTCATTTCGAGCAAGTGTGGCTCGTTTATTCTAGTACTAAGTTATTGTTGTTTCTATCTCCGACAGCTTTAGTCGTGAGATCTTGGTTGGTGATTTAGCACTTGAAATAATATTGTTGTAGTTGAATTGTCCCTCCGGCATGTTATAGCCGTTGAGTGGTTGTTTATCAGGTTAGGATTTTGTTGGTTTGCCGGCCTTTGGTTGCCGATGGTTTGTGGGCGCGCTGCGCGTGTCTAATGTTGCGTCCACGCAAGGCCGAATTTTTGGGCCGAGAGATTTACTATCTCTTTGGTCGTTTTTATTTCGGAGCCTGTAAGCTCGGGTCCCATTTTGTTTTTGCTTCCGCAGGTTTTAGTTTTTATTATTTCGTATCGTCGTTATGGCTTTACCTTTCTGTTTCGAGCTTGATGGCTCATCTTTTGACTCGCGCCATTGTGCTTAGCAGGTGCTTGTCTGTCTCTTAGCTTGTCTTGACGGCACGACCTTGGGATTTCGTATGGAAATTCGGGTCGGGTTGTCACAGTTGGTATCAGAGCTATTGGTTAGCTATTTCGCCAGGATAGGTTCCTTGGCCTAGTTGGGTTGGGTTTATTGTTGAGATTTTTAACGTCGAGTGTTCCTTGTAGGTGTATAATGTCAGGAGCTTGGCGTGGAGCTGGTTCCAATAGACCTCGTTCGAGTACCGCTCGTGGTAATGAGAGAGTGGATAACGTTAATGATCCGTGTGTGACTCCTCAACAAATAGTTAGATGGGAAGACAATACCACTATACTTGGGAGGTTCTTGAGGTTGAAACCTGAGGGCTTCGATGGAGAGCCCGATGCTTCTAAAGCGGAACATTGGTTAGAAAGCATGGAGAAGATCTTTGCAGTTATGGGTTGTACGTCAGAAGAGATGGTAACCCTAGCAGTGTTTAAGTTGGGTGGTGCGGCTGACCATTGGTGGCATGTGTTACGAGATAGTTGGAGACACCATGGAGTGCCTCAGGTGTGGGAAAACTTCATGATGGAGTTTAGTTCGGGAAAGAAGAGAAATGGAATTCCTTGCACTAGAACAAGGAGATATGACGGTGGCTCAGTATTCAGCGAAGTTCACAGAATTGGCTCGTTATTGTAATTATTTAGTGCCAGATGAAGCTAAGAAGACCCATCGGTTTGTAAAAGGCCTAAGGATGAAATATCGTAGGCAGCTTATCCCATTACAGCTCACAGAGTACCGAGATGCTGTGAATTGTGCGTATGCGATGGAGTTGGACATCGAGGAGTATGCTCAAAAGAGAACCTCGAAGGCTATTAAGAGTGGTGATGGTGTTAGAGGGCAGGTAGCACCTCAGACAGTTAGTCACGGAGATGTATGATCTGGTAGACGGAGTGATGTTCCTATCTCTAGTCGGAGACGACGAGGGGTGAGTTGATATGTAATTTTTGTATGAGGACGGGGCACGCGGAGAACAGATGTTGGGGCAAAGCAGGAAAGTGCTTTGCTTGTGGCGGTGATCATGTTCGTAAAGATTGCCCAAGGATGAGAGTTAATCTGTCTGGGAGTGCTAGCCAACAATCTTGTGGCTCCAAGAGAGATGGTGATGGTCGGCCTAGAGTTTGAGGTGGGTAATGCGCGTGGCGGTTGGCCATTGGGAGTTTTGAAACCTATCCGAATAGGAAGGTATGTTCTCGTATATATATTATACTGTTGCTACTATTATTGTTATTATGAGTACGCGTCTTATCGGTAGCTCATGTGCATTCATGCATACATTACATGGTGTGAATATTATTGGTTTATTGTTTAATTGGGGATAAAGCCCCAATGTGGTGTTGGTATGTGATATTGTTTGATTTGTGAATTGCCGGTAGGTAATCACGCATGATTTGTGGATTCTTGTGTAGTCTATGTATAAATAGGATTATACTATATATAAAGAACATTGGGCATAAATTTATGTTATGACGATAGTAATCAATGCTATTATGGGGTTGCTGTTTAATAGGCCTATATTAAGAGCCGGGTTGTGAATATATGTATATATATGTATATATATATGAGACATGAATTGTATGATGATACTTATTGGTTTGATATGATGCTTATATATCCTATGGTGATATGTTTAATGTGGTGAATAATATAATTTTATAATATTGTCGAGGATTATTATGCGAGTATGATACTGTGGGTCCCAATGTGCACAATAATAAGCTAGAAGGGGGGGGGTTGAATAGCTTATTAAACACTTAAAACTTTTTAAGTAAATTCTTTGAAGGGTACTTGTAATCTATTGAAAAGATAGAAGTAGCGGAAGACCTTCAAGGTAGTTGTTCCAGGTCTGCCGATAAGGACTACCGGTAGACCTTTTACAAGTTACTTAAGTTCTGCTGTAAACAGATAAAGATAATCAAAGTAATAAACAGTTCAAAAAGCAGACGAACAATAAAGAATAACACAGGTATTTTGGGATGATTCACACTATAAAGAGTGTTACGTCCACCACCAAGGCAGTCAACCTTGGATTTAAATAATGCACTATATTTTCCACTAGATCAATTACAAAGAATATCCCTAATGGATCGTGTACAAAATATTGACTTGTGTTTGTTTAGGGAATTAAATATCAGAATACAAGATATTTAATTCGTGCAGAAGTATAGTTAATGAATGTAAAGAACAAGAAGTTAAAACAATAAGTGTTGATGAATAGCTTCTTGTTGTTGACGAGGACTTCTAGATCTGTTGAGGATCTCTTGATTGCACTAAGCTATAAGACTTGGAGTTATGGAGTTTCAGAGCAATCCTTTAAGTGTTCGATCGATTCTCTCTTTTTCTCTCTTTTTCTCCAGTCTTCAATGGCAGTATTTATAGCAGGTGCACTTCAAAAGATCCGTTGGAGAAGACGAATACTTCAATAGCTCTTTTTATGAATGCATTAAATGCATGGTTTGTCAGTCGAAGAATTTCGTCTTCAGGATATCTAGAGCGAAGAATGATTTACGAGATCTTCAAAAGTGGGCGATTTAGGTATCGGATCGAGAGTTGTTGAGCGGTAGAGACGATGCGCTTTTCTGCTATCATTTGTTCGGGGCGAAAAGTCTTCCTGCTTTTCGGAAAGTTGCTTTCGGCGGCTTGATGTGTCAGGGAATGTCTTAGATTAATTCAAACAATAATCAGGATAAGTTTGAATTAATCCAATGAGTCATTGCTAGATAGGACACGTCATGCAAGACCAGGTGGATACAAGGTCTGCCGTTTATAGACTTTGAGCAGGTCTTCCGATGAAGCTTGTGGAGAGGTCTTTCGCTGAACCTGTAAAGTCCTATAAAAACTATACTAGGCAAAGTTCTATACACAGTTGCCACGCTAATCGATACGCAGCCCGATTAGCCACTGAAGTATAAAACTAATGTAATGAACTGAACATATATAAATCTATCATAAGAATCAACAGATACACTCGATTAGTAAGAAGGTTAAGTGTTGCGATGTATCGGTTGATTCTGGTTGCGCGGGCAAGTATGATGTTTCATGGCGATTATTGAAGTGTTGATGTTTTGGAGACACTTAGAACATGCGTGGGTGGTAGACTTGGTCTAGAACTTAAGAAGGGTTGGAATTGTAGAGTGTAAACGATGCGAGTATCAGTAGCCCGTCGACTCGTGGTGACTTCTAGTGAGTTTTCTTGGTTGAGTGTACTAGGTACACGAGTTTTGTGGTAGATGTGACTTTTGTTTGCCAAGGTAATAGACCTTGTTACTTGGTTTTACCTTATTCAGTTATGTGCATTAGTTGTAAGAAACACCTATTTGATGCATCTACATTGTAGTATATTAAATTCTCATATCATAATTATTATCTCCTGCTCATTCATTTCATTAGCATAGGAGACTGTTTAAAAGATGCTTAAGATTTTCTCATAAGCCTTCGCATCCTTGCAACGAAAGCTTTTGAAATCCAATTTAGCCAGTACCCTAAATTGGTGATCAAAAGAGGTTCGTTGTTGGACTAGGATTGGTATGAGTTAGGGTAGAAATTGACTAAACCCGTTACCAAATGGAATGGACAAAAATGGAAAGAATTTTCAAAACATTTCATTATTGTGCTCTTATGTGTTCTTACCCGCGATAGGGAGATCGTGAGTATTACTTGCATGGCTTGAAATATCGTATTGATTGCCTCTAATTTGGTTGAGAATTGCTCTATAGGCAATTATTACTTCTTGTAACTTAATATCTTTTATGTGCGAATTTCATGGTGTGCCCCGGGACAAATAGTTTCGGTAGTTGAATGTTTATGGTATGTTTGAACTTGTTTTCATGTTAAACTTTGGGGTTTGTGTACAAGATTGGTTAGTGTTGTTCGTATGCGTTTTTGCGACTCGAATATGCGTCATATTATATCTAACCTTAAGGATTTAGTGTTGTTGTGCCTATTGAGAGGTCCGGAAACCTGAATTTAGAACACGGTAGTTTGATCCTCATATAGTTGGTTTGGTTATGGTGATGGTAGACTCGGAGATTGAGTCTAGGTTTATGGTTTTAGACATTGAGTGTTCATTCGGAATTGAGAGACACCGTGGTTGTGTCTGGGTAATTGTGGTTGAGTGATGACCCGACGTTGGTTTGTGTCACGGTTTAGAATTCAAGATGAATTCTTTTTAAGGGGGAGAGGATGTAATACCCCGATTCCTGGTTAGCTTGAATTGCGTGCAGTGCTCGCATTTCTTCTTTGGTTGATTTCTCGTTGGGTTTGTGAGAGAGTCTAGATGTTTATGAGAGACCACATTAAGACCAAAATACTTTTAAGAGATGCCATATAGTTGTGGACTTGCTAAAGTCACAAGTCGTAACTCGACGATATTCGAAATGCGACGCGATTGAGAGTTTACTTGCGTTTCGCGTTCCTGACTTCGATTTGGTCCTAGATCTTTACATGATGATTAGATAACATGTTTATATGTATTATACTTCTAGTTGGATGTATTCCTGAAGTCTCGTGAAGTTTTGACGCTTTGAGGATAGCAATTCTCCTTATCGCGTAGTTTGAGATTGAGCCGAGTGATCATCTCGCCTTTCGGGAGTCCTTTTCTCCCATCTGTTGTTCATCGTCTGAGAGGCATTTAGGCCCATTCTATAGCCCTTTGATGTGTTTATTATGTTGGGTTGTTGCCCGTCAGTTTGTGGTTTCATTCGACGTTTCGTTAGCAAGTTGTTACGTCTTGCGTCGGTTTCGCTCCGGGTTGTTTCGGGTGTTGTTTATGGGAGTTTAGACCTACTTTAGAGTGGTTTGAGACTTGGATGGTTTAGTTTAGTGTTTGAGAACTTTAAGGGTTCAATTATGAGCCATTTTGAAGCTTTAAGGCTCAAGGATGCATGCGGGAGAGACCTAGAACAAACAAGGGAGCAAAATGGAAAAAATTGAAAATGCAGAAGTGAAGCGGTCGCTTCATCCCCTAGCCATGCGACCGCACTGGGCAGATTCCCTGTTACGGGATTTTTCTTGTGTTTCACCCATTTGCCCATCTTAACCCCACCTAAACCCATCCTAAACTAATCCTAAACCTTCCTAACTACCTTAAGACATGTCCTAAACATCTAATTGAGATTTGGAGGTGGATTAGAGGGGTTAATTAGAGGGAAACAACCCCATTAGTGAACGTATCACCCACTTACTTTCTAACCCATATAAACCACAAACACTTCACTTAAGCCTTCATTTTCTGCCTACAACTTCTAAAAAACGTGGGAGACTCTCTTGGGGGCTTAGAGAGGAGTTTTCTAGGGTTCTTGAGAGCCCACCCTTGGAATCCATAGCTAGGAGCCTCCATTTCTCAATCCACATCATAGATTTGAAGAGGAGGTTGAGGAGAACAAGACCCACCAATTGGAATTTCGAATTGGAAGCTTGAAGAGGCTAAATCAAGGTAAGTTACTACACCTATTTCTCTTTGCTTTTGCCCCATTGACCCTAGAAAAAACAACCTTGGTGCTATGTGAGGTCAATGGGTGCATTTTTAGGGCTTTTCTAGAGATGCCATGAACCCTAGATTTCTAAATGTTGATTTTGCTTGGATGAACCTACTTGGGACCTTGATTATCATGATATTCATGTGTAGAGTAGCCTATTCATCCTTGCTATGTGATTTATTCAAGTATTGTGAACATGATTGGTGAGGTGACTTGAATGGGTATATGCCCAAATGTTGAATTTGGTTGGTTAGACTTGCTTAAAACCTTGATTAGTATAATATACATGTGTAGTATAGTATATTAATCCATTTGATGTGAATTATTCATGCTTTGTGGGCATGATTGGTGAAGTGACCTAAATGAGTTTATGCACAAAAATGGGAATTTGCCCTATGTTGCCTAACCAAGTGATTTGTTGGGATTTTATGGGTTTAATGAGCTTGAAAATCTTGCCAATGATTTTAGTTATGAACATCGGAGGGTATTGTAGCCCATGACTTCTATGCCCTAAATTTTGGAAAGTGTAGATTGGACTCAACAGAGTCATTATAAGTTCGATAATGTGCTAAACGAACTTCAGTTGAAATCCTACGACGATTGGATTTCGTTTGATTAATGTTGTGAAATGCATAGTCTCCAAACTTTAAATGGAATTATGATTATGATGAACTTTATGGATTTTTAGGCTTGGGAATCAAGCTTAGAATGAATATTGGGATTTTGTTGTACACTTTAATGAAATGTTAAAGTGTGGATTTATGAAACACATAAGGAATGAAATGTAGTATAAAGACTCAACAGAGTCGTCGTAAGGCCAATAATGTGATAATGAGCCTTGGATTGAAACCCTACAATGATCGGGTTTTGGTTGGTGTTGTTTGTGTGCAACCGATGCATCTCGTTTTGTGTCCAAATGAGACACTCATGATATAAGGACTTAGTTGGAATATATATTGAGCATGCTTGTTAGGGCACGGAGCATTTGAGACCAACCCATGGTCTCGGGTATATTTAAGAGATGATTAAGAAAGAATTCCCTCCTTAAGGAATTTGGTCGCGTGCATATAAATACGTTTGTGAGAAAGTGACTATGGAGTAGTCATGAGGTTCTTGAGTATGGTAATGGAGATGTCGATCATATACAACGATTAGGACTATGATTGAGTCCGGTGTACTTAAAATAAAGACTAAAATATTAAGTATTGAGTTGTGGATATTCTTAGACTAACGTAGTAGTCTTTGGTTTGATTTTGAGTGGAGGATTATTGTAGACCTCACATTATGATTTATTAAGCTTATATGCTATCCTTGATTTGGGTGATGACTTGAGGAATAATGAGTACCTCAATATGTGGTTCTTGAACTAAACTTGTAAGTTGGTTGAACATGTTGGTCATATGCAAATATATGCATTGTTCATGAGATTTTGTAGAGTATTATGTCCTACTTGTTTATATGCAAATATGTGCATGGTTTATGGGATGTTGTAGAGCATTATGTCTTACATGATTTAATGAGCCTGATATTAATGAACTTGGTCTCATTTGGTTTATGCAAGTAAATACCTACTTGAGCATGTTTTGTTTAAGTCCAGCTGGCGGGTTTGGTTGTAGTGTCGGCAATGGGACGATTCATAGCCTTTGGAAACAATCGCTATGAATTGTTGCATTGGTTCCCTTTCTCCTCACTATTTGGCCAATAGTAGGATGTGATCTCGAGTTATGCCATCTAGCCTGACATCGAGCTCTCATTTCTCATCCTAGGTTGGATGAATGTAACGAGTACTCATTAAAGGAAAACTGATGAGTTGTGATTATTTGGGGATGAAACCCAAGGTATGATTGGTTGGGTCTTGAACCCGGATTTTGATTTGAGGATGAATCCCATGGTAAGTTTGGTTGGGTGTTGGACCCGGATTTGGTTGTAACGGTTCGATTTACGTTTCTTGTTACACATGTTTAATTATGAACATTTATATGTAAAACATTATGCTACATGGTTTATGTGAGTTTATGTCCTTTGATAATTGAGTACATGTTTCTTGTTGGTATACTAGTATGATACCATGATTCTTATATATGCTTGTGCATTATGCCATGCCATGACATGATATGTCATACAGTTGCATTTAGTAATTTACTGGGTCATTATGACTCACTCCGTGTGGTTGTTTTTCCCTAGTGTGTGCGGTGATCCGTTGAATGCGGGCGACTTCGGATAGCGATTTCTAACGGTGGTCTTCCGGGCAATAAGCTTGGCCGGAGTTAGTATTATTATTGTTATTAATTAATTGTGAGACACAGATGTAAAGTTATGTAGACTTTACTTGGGTAGAATATGTTGGTATTTTATTGTTGTGTTATTTGGGAGCCGGCTATTACCCGAGTTGTTGTATCTTTTAGAAGTTAGTTTTGTTGTCATTTCGAGCAAGTGTGGCTCGTTTATTCTAGTACTGAGTTATTGTTGTTTCTATCTCCGACAGCTTTAGTCGTGAGATCTTGGTTGGTGATTTAGCATTTGAAATAATATTGTTGTAGTTGAATTGTCCCTCCGGCATGTTATAGCCGTTGAGTGGTTGTTTATCAGGTTGGGATTTTGTTGGTTTGCCGGCCTTTGGTTGTCGATGGTTTGTTGCGCGTGTCTAATGTTGCGTCACGTGCGTTAGGGGTGAGCTTGGTCCGGTTTGGTCCAGTTTTTTGGAAAAAAAAGAGAAAACCAGAACCAGACCAATAGTCTGGTTCTCAAAAAATTTAGAATCGGAACCAACCCAATATATATGAGAACCAAAACATTGGTTCGATCCAGAACCAATTAAAGATGTATGAGAATCAGGACCGGACCAATACTATGATTTTTTACTTTTTAACTGTTTAATACAAATACATAATAAAAATTTTAAGACTAAAATTTCATAAAAAAATTAATAAACCTTCGATAAAAGTACATTCAACAATTAAAAATGTCGAACTCATAAACTCATAGCATAACAAACCAGTAGAAACAAAATAATAAAAGAGTACCAATTAAAAATTATAACAAAGAAAGTATTAGGAATTAATATATATATATATATATATATACTTATATAATAATACTATTATATATATATATATAATAAAATAAATATAAAAAAAACATATTGGGTTGGTTCGGTCCGGTTCCGTGTTTTTTTAGTTCGAGAACCGGGACCAACCCAAATGTCAAATTTTATGAAAATTCAGATCCAGGACCAAACCAAAGTATTGGTCCAGTCCAGTTTTGATTGGTTTGGTCCGGTTCTATTGGTTCGGTTCGGTTCCGAAAAAATCCTGCACACCCCTAACGTGCGTCGAATTTTTGGGCCGAGAGATTTGCTATCTCTTTGGTCGTTTTTATTTCAGAGCCTGTAAGCTCGGGTCCCATTTTGTTTTTGCTTCCGCAGGTTTTAATTTTTATTATTCCGTATCGCCGTTATGGCTTTACCTTTCTGTTTCGAGCTTGATGGCTCATTTTTTGACTCGCGCCATTATGCTTAGCAGGTGCTTGTCTGTCTCTTAGCTTGTCTTGACGGCACGACCTTGGGATTTCGTATGGAAATTTGGGTCGGGTTGTAACGATAGCCTCGACCTACTATCATGCAACCTCACCGACGACACGACCTCGACCCTCATTGCCTTGCAACCTCGCTTGGCACAACCTCTGCCTGCAATTCCTCAACCTCGACCAGTAGCAAAGGACCCCTTGACATATTTCAGAAGAGAATCCCTAAGCCATTCTCAAGCGCTCCAGGCACCATTAAACCAGAAGAATGGGTTGAAAGTATGAAGAAGATTTTAATAACAATGACCCTCACGAGTGAACAAAAGGTCAACCTCGCCACTTTCAAGTTCGAAGGAGAGGCTGATTAGTGGTGGCAATCCGAGAAGAGAATTTTTGAAGAAACTGGGGCGGGAGAATACACATGGGAGACTTTCCTCAAGGTATTTTACAAGAAATATTTTCCTGAAAGTGTGTAGGACGGTAAGCTGGTTGAATTCTTAAATCTGGAACAAGGAAAGATGACGGTGAATGAGTATGCTGTCAAATTCACAGAGCTATCAAAATACACTCCTGGTCTCATTGAGAATGAGAAACAAAAGGCCAAGATGTTTGAAAGAGGCCTCGATAAGAGAATTAGTCATCGATTAGTAGCCTTATAGTTGAAGACTTATGCTGAATTTGTCGACCAGGCTAGAATACTTGAACGGGTATCAGTAAAATATCAGAAGAAGAGGGAGTAGAAAAAGAGAGATTTTGAGAGTCTATAAAGTAGTTCTCAGGATCAGTCGGGTTATCGAGGAAATAATTCTCGGGATCAGTTGGGTTATCGAGGAGGTAGTTATAGTGGAAATAAGAGGAGAACCACAGATGATAATAGATCCAAGGGGTCAAATCAGTGGAGTTGGAATCAGAATCAAGGACAACATCAAATACAGGACCAAGGTCAAGACAAATGGAATGCGAATCGGGGACATATTGAGAATTGTAAGATCTGTGGGGGAAAGCATCTGACATTGGTTTGCCATAGGGAAACATGATCTTCTTTTAACTGCAGCAAGATGGGACATAAAGTCAGAGATTCCCCTGAGCCACTGAGGAATCTGGTTGTTCAGAACACTGGTGGCGGGGACAAACCTAAACCAAAGTAGAAGGGTAGAGTATATGCAATGACCGCAAGAAATGCTCGTGTTACTAATGAGGTGATGGCAGGTACCGTCCAACTCTCTTCTCATAGTTTGTATGCATTGATTGATCCAGGTGCAACACATTCAGTAATATCTACATCCCTTGCACAATGCATGAAACTGCTGCCACAAAACTTAGATATTGAGTTAGTCATAGATACACCAACGAAGGAGTCTATTCGAGTGACTTCAGTAGATAGGTCTTGTTCATTGAATTTGGAGGGTAGGGAAATGCCTAAAGATATGATTTCCTTAGATATTTAAGATTTTGATATAATTTTGGGAATGGACTGGTTAGCCACCTTCCATGCTAATGTGGACTGTTTTGGGAAGGAGGTAATATTTTGTATTCCAGGAGAACCAAAGCTTCGATTTAAGTGTTCTAAGTCAATGGCCCTAATAGGTTGTATCTCATCAATGCAAGCTTGTAGACTGCTAAGGAAGGGTTGCCAAGGTTATTTGGCACACATTACTGATACACGTAGGGAAGGGATTAGTCTAGAGTCACTTCCTATGGTTAGGGATAGGTCTGGCAATTGTAACCCATTACCCATTAACCCACCCAACCTAACCCACTAATTACCCAACCCATTAATATTTTTGGGTTGAAGCGGGTAACCCGTGTTGACCCAATAATATTAACGGGTTGGGTTGGGTCGGGTTAAAGCAGGCCGAACCCGTTACTCATTTCGACCCGTGACTTTTTAAGCTATAAATTTATGTTTTTTGGGTTGAGATGGGGCGACCTGCTTTAACCCGTTACCCGTTTCAAACCGACCCATTTCGACCCAACCCATTTAATTTCAACCTATTTGACATTTGGGTTCTAATGGGTTTCGACCTTTTTGAACCCATTACCCATTACAACCCAACCCAAACCCAACCCGACTAAAAGAGTCTTAAGTTCATTTTCACTCAGAAAGAATTGAATATGAGATCGAGGAGATGGTTGGAGCTATTTAAAGATTATGACTGCAATATTCTCTACCATCCAGGTAAAACCAATGTAGTGGCGGATGCTTTGAGTCGTTAGAGCAAAGGAACTTTGGTGGTGATGTTAACAAAGGAGAAGAGGATTCTCGAGAATATCGAGAATTTGGGTTTGGAAGTTCGGGTAAGGGGAGGAAAAGGTTATTTGGAACGATTGAGTCTTCAACCGTCCTTCCTAGAGAGGGTCAAAACTGTCCAGAAAGTTGACCCGAAGTTGGTAAAATTTTGTGAAGTGGTAGAGATTGGAGCTCAGGTTGACTTTCGACTTGGAAGGGATGGTATTTTATGCTTTGGAAAAAGGGTCTGTATTCCATCAGATCCAGAGATAAAGACGAAAATGTTGGAAGAAGCTTACAATTCAAGATTTGCAATACATCTTGGGAGCACAAAGTTGTATCTGGATATGCGAGACACTTTCTGGTGGAGTAATATGAAGAGAGAAATTGTAGAATTTGTGTCCAAATGTCTCTTGTGTCAACAAGTGAAGTGCGAACATCAGAGACCAGGAGGATTATTGCAGTCAATGCCCATACCCAAGTGGAAATGGGAACATATAACTATTGACTTCGTTGTGGTGTTGCCGAAAACATTAAAAGGAAATAACTCCATTTGGGTTATCGTAGATCGTTTAACGAAGTCGGCACACTTTTTACCTTCAAGATTAATGACCCGTTGGAAAAGTTGGCCAAGATGTACGTAGTTGAGATTGCCAGGTTACACGGAGTGCTAGTCTCAATTGTGTCTGATCGCGACACCAGGTTTTCCTCGAAGTTTTGGGGTAGTTTGCAGAAGGCCTTGGGCACCACTTTGAGTATGAGTACAGCCTTGCATCCATAGACGGAAGGCCAATTTGAGCGGACCATCCAGAATTTGGAAGATATGCTTCGTTCTTATGCTTTAGACTTTCCGGGTAGTTGGGATGATCATTTACCACTAGTAGAGTTCACCCACAACAATAGTTATCAAGCAAGCATTGATATGGCACCGTATGAGGCGTTGTATGAAAGAAGGTGTTGTACGCCTACATGTTGGGACGAAGTAGGAGAACGGAAGTTATTGGGACCAGAGTTGGTCCAGATCACCTCAGAGAAGGTATACCAGATTAAGAAAAGACTATTAATGGCTCAGAGTAGGCAGAAGTCCTACACTGATAAACGCCAACGTGAACTCGGGTTCGAAATAGGGGATCATGTGTTCCTTAAGGTTTCCCATACGCGTGGAGTTATGAGGTTTGACATTAAGGGTAAGTTTAGCCCCAGACTTGTGGGACCTTTTGAAGTGCTTGAACAAGTTGGGGAAGTTGCATACCGACTAGCTTTACCACCGGTACTATCAGAGGTACACAATGTGTTTTCAATGTGGAGGAAGTATGTCCCAGATCCGAGTCATGTGATCGAGGGGAATTCGCCAAAGAAAATAGTATGATGGCTTTCGTAAATACACGATTGCATTTGTAGTTGCAAAATTTGACTAATACCGAACGATGGTTTTGCCATCGCAATTATAAATAAAAAGTAAAAATAAAAAAAATAGAAAAATAGAAAAATAGTTTTTCGTGATTGTTGGTTGTGATGGCTTCAAAAGCCATCACTTAATCTTCTTTTTTGCGATTACTTTTTCCATTGCTTTTTCTTCAATCGTCTTATGTTTATGCGATTGTTTTATAATCGCTAGTGTTATCGCCTTTGAGTCGGTTATGATGGCTTTTGAAACCGTCGCTTAATATTTTTTTAGCGATTGATTTTTTCATCGTTTTTTCCACAATCGCGTTATGTTTATGTAATTGCTTTACAATCGCTAGTGCCATCACTTGAGATTATAAATAATTCAACATAAAATTTATTTTTAAAACATAAACAATTGCAAATGCATCTAATGGACGTGTCATGTTTACCCCGATCGAGAAAAAAATTAAGAAATTAAACATATACTCCAGCTACATATTTTGAAATTATCGTTCTCTTTGTCCCGATATACTGTTTAAGAAAAATTAATTGACTGTATTATAAATATTGGCGAAATGTGTAGTTTTCTTTAATGCCTTTGAGCATGTGGTTATAATCAAAGTAGGTAGAAAAACTGAGGGTAAAGTGGTAAAAGTGTTTTTCTAAAAGGGAAAGTTTTGAATGAAAACAATTATTTTAGAATGGACGAAAAATGAAAGGAGAATGATAATTTTAAAACAGTGGGAGTACTATAATTGATCAACTTTATTATAATATTTAAGAGTGTATGTTTTAAGGATACATATGTGATAATGAGGTCCATCGATTAAAGTGAAAATCAAATTAAGGTAAAATGATCACTACGAAAACCTTTGGATTATTAAGGACAAATTTCAAAGGAAATATAAATCTATGGTAATTCCAAACAATTTGAAGAGTTCTTCTTTGGTACCAATATGAGCATTGAAAGAGTAATACACACACACACACACACACACACACACGGAATACAAACCATTATGGAGACACTCATGTATGAGTTCACATAGTTGAGTACTCATCACTACTTCTATTGTTAGAATATTTCCTTAATTGGGCACATGAGTAGAAAAATTAAACATGGTATACGTGGCGACAAATTTTTCGGGATGTAGATTACTTGATGAGATAAACGCATGATCGATATGACACAATTGCATTAGAGAAGGATATAATTGAATTGTAGGAGTTGATATTCCAGTTATGTAAACAAGACCTCTAATTTCTTATGATGATGTTTGACATATGACCCAAAAATGACAACGGTTCTACTGGTTGGCCACAAAGTGGAGGTCTTGGGTAGAGCCGTTAAATGGACCAAGTCGGGTTGGCCCAACTCAAGCCCATCGGGTTTCACTTAACGGCAGGCTGGACCGAAATAGTGACGGGCCTCATAAAACTCAAGCCCAGCCCATGCGCACTTCGTGCCTATGGGCCAAAAAAATAAGTACTTTTTTTTATTAAAAAGTACTCATAAATTAGTTAATAAAAGTTATATAACACATCAAAACACACATACTTATATACTAGTCTAACTTACACAATTACAAAGCAAAATTGCAACCAAAACAAACATAAACAAATGTAGTAAGTTCAACAATTAAATGAAACAGAAACTAGAAAAACTATAGTGTTACAGACCAAAGAAAAAATACATGTGCTACTTGAAGGATATTTTTTTAAAAAAAGTTATAACCAAATTAAAGTTCATCATACTGTTCCCCATTTTCTAATATGTGTTTTCTGAGGATATACAATGTTTTTCGGGTTTTAGTTTGCAAAACCATACTAACTAGCAAATGTTCATTTTTTGATTCGCCCGACACAATATAGTATTTAAATTTTATTTCTTATCAAGTTTATAGTATTGAGGTTTTTTATTAACTAATATCAGATAGAGATACCCAATTGAATAGATCAGTTTCGATAAATTACTAACTACAACCATACTAAATTAGATTGGAACTTGGAAGATCAACTCCAGTTCCTCTTTGTTAGTTTCACTTCCATCAATTTAGAATATGAGTTTCAACCAAAAAGAGAACAATGATTTGATAATAGATCATACTATGTCATAAATTCATTCAACCAAAAGAAAAAAAAACAAAAAAGTAATCTAAATGAATGCCTGATAGGTTTTTTTTTAGTTTTTGCTTTTTAGGTTTTATGTTTTAGTTTTAAAATTTTTAATCAAGTTTAACTTTGTCAGTTGTATGATCGGGTCGGGCCGAGTCAAGCTTTTCGAGCTTTTCAAATTCGGGCCAAAGAGGCCCGGTCTTTTGGCCTTCTAATTTGAGGCCCAGGCCCTTGAAAAGTCGGGTAGACTGGACCGGGCCTATGGGTCG
Source organism: Codonopsis lanceolata (assembly GCA_013146195.2). NCBI lineage: Eukaryota > Viridiplantae > Streptophyta > Magnoliopsida > Asterales > Campanulaceae > Codonopsis > Codonopsis lanceolata. The sequence continues at coordinate 52,754,425 of CM028379.1, forward strand.
GACTCAATTTTGATAGCTCTAGTCTTGGGCAATGCCCCTTCACAAGCTGCCCGGAAGAAAAACTTCTATTAGCAACATGATTTAGTATTGAATGATATTACCTCCGTAATAAAATGATATTTTTATAACTTAATTTTTGAACGGAGAGAATATTATTGAATCAATTTTGAAAATTTAAATGATAAAAATTGTCTCTTATATTAGTCGTTCGTATGTTTTAATTAATTTAAGTATTTAAAGATGTTGGAAAGAAATTTTATTTATTAATTTATTTGTAAAAGAATATATATCTTAGAAAAACTAGAAATAAATTTAGGTAATTTTTTCCCCAAACCTAGGTTAGTTCGTACAGTGCTGAACGGAAGGAATGGAATGGAAGGCTGAAGGTAAGACGGAAGGCAGCAATAAGCTTGAGCTTGATCACTCAAGTCTCTTTCTCTCAAGTAGGTAATTGACTTTCTCTTCAATTATTCATAGTTCTGAATTCTATTTCATGACTATTATGAATTTATGATCTATCTTTTTATTCAAAATTAGGGCTTTTGATTTTTTAATTTGGGTTTATATAGTTGATTTATTGATTACTTGATTAACTGATTTGATATTTTGATTAATGAATTTGTGAAATTATTCTATTAATCCAAAATTAGGGCTTTTGATTTTTGAATTTAGGGTTAAATTCTATGATGAATGCATCAAAAAATTTGTTTCAAACCCAAGCCCCGTATAAACAATTTTCTGAACTGAAAAGGAATTATGGATAAACAACCTTATGTTGGCTATTGCATTGCTTATCTTCACATGTTCCGAAAAAAGGACTTGCACCACAACTCTTGGTGGGAGTCTTTCGTTTTGGGCAACATGCATGGCTCTGTTAATCTCCCATTTGAGGACTCAAGTGTCTTTGTTTGTTTGGGCAGTCTAGTTATCCGAGGGTCATTGAACATACAATAATTTATGGTAGGAACGACCCAATTGGTCACCAGGACAAGTGTGGTTCCAGTAACTGTGCATGTTTTCTTCAGGTTTTAAGCACATTGCTATTAAACTCAAGACACAATGAGCTTGTAAGTTTCTTGGACAATGACTGCCACATCAACATGGTCCATCGATTAGACCAAGGTTTCGGGGGGGGGAGGGGGGGCTTGAGACTTAATGGTTTTAAGAAAACCTTTTTGTAATGTTTAGTACAAGGAGGAACTTCTGCTTTTTATCAACAAAAAGAAAAAAAGAAAAAGGATGACAATTTGTTGTCATGGTTCATTATCCCATGTCAAATTTGTCTTCATTTTACCATACCTTGTTGGTGGTTGTGTTGAGGTATTGAAGGACTTTCAGATGTTCATCTAAACAGTTAAGTCCTTGTGGTTGATAATTGTTAGAGGTCAAGATTGGTACTAATTATCAAGCAACCTCTAGAGATAACAGGGAAGGAGGGGGAGACGTGATGAGGGGAGCAGAAACATGGCAGTCTGGGTCAAGTTGACTGTTGAGCTCTCCTCATCATTGTGAATTAGAAAGTTATGCAACTTCTTTGGAGTACTCTCTCTCGCTCTCTCTTAATAAGGGGAACTTTGAGTTTTGGGAATTGAGCTAGCAATAATGGCCCATACTCCTATTTCATGATATGGTGACTACATTTTTCATGGAAACTAACTGGCTGCTGATCTGTGTGTGGTATGGTCTGAGATGCATCTTGAATTTATTGAGCATATAAGTTGTACACCCTCCGTTCTCCTAAAATTATTGTCCTGGTTGTCCTATATATACAACTGCATTTTGTTTGCTTTGATCTTTGGCCTGAACAGTTGAAGACGGTTCATCTTTATTTCCAGCCACGATCATATGAAGCCCTCCTTTCCAACTACTGCTACTAGTGTTACTATTACTACTACCACTTCCTTCTTTCCCTATTCTCATCCCCTTTCTAACCAACCCCTGAAGCCATTTGTCCTCATTACGTAATGCATTAACACAGCTCCATTCGAACCTCATTCCCTTCACCTTTATTGCAGTAATGACTCGAACAAAGTAATCAATTCTAGGGATCGAAACATCCTCATACCACCAATCATGAGGAACTCCTTGGTTCCTGCTGGGATTTGAATCCTTCATTTCACTCTTAGGCGGTTTTCCGGTATACTGTCATCTGATACCTTTAGGGTAGGCACACGCTTTCCAAGTAATTGACTCGCTGCATCATCTTATGATTTGGAGGTTTTCCCCATAGGGATAGCTTTTTGCAACTTTTTAGTACTAGTATGAAGTCTCTTTCAGTCTTGAATATGAGATTGCCTTCTTCCAAATCCTCAGTCATTTCAAGATACTCTGCTACACGTCTAAGGCCAGATATATTGGTTGCTGTTAGATCAGCAGCAATTCCGTAGCAAAACTTGGCTACTAGCTTGAAAACTTCTGACCCACCTGGAATGTCATCTAAAACTATCTTGCTCAAGTCTGCATCTCTTGATTCATATATGATTCTGTTCATCTTTCCACTCCTAGAAACCGGGAGATACTAGAAACAAAGGCACAAAGTTACTAAGTCATAAGTTACAATACCTCCATAACAAATAGAGTCTCTATTTTCGTTCGTGATCTTAAGGAAAAAGGGACACTCGTTTTGATAGAGTAGCTATACCTTGTGCAAGTGGAAACTAGCTTCTCCAATTTGAACCAAAAAGTCACTTGGTATATCAATTGCAACAAACCTATTTGCAGTCAAAAGCACACTAAACACTTCAGAAGCTGTAACCCCAAACTATAAATGGAAGCCATAGCTCTTACGAGTATATTAAATCTATAGATGGAAGCCAGAGCTCTTACGAGTCACCGGAAGCCTTAAAACCATGATTTGTTAGTGCGAAGGCCAACAATATACTTAGACATTAAAATTCTTTTAGCTTTTTTAGGGAACTATGGTTGGGAAGTACACAAATCCTTGTTTGATTGAGCTTGAGCTTCTAGATTCAGACAGGTTAGTTTGAGTTTCAGTTGAGATCCAACCCTTTCTAGTTTCTATGTGCTCTAGATGTTACTTTGTTTGTTTGTAGCCCAAACGATAAAACGTAGTAGGGTGACAAGCCCATTTGACTGGAACATATATAACTCATCCTTCGGTTGATTCCAATCACCCAAGCTTACTTTACTAGTATGTTCAACTGGAATTAAGATCATTTGAGGTTGTGGCTGAGTTGCTATTTATGAAACTTAGTTTAATGTCTTATTGGATTTTCTTTGGTATTTGCAGTTGTTATTCCCTTATAGGCTTATAGTATGCTCCTCAACTGTAAATAGACTGCTCATTTCCAGATTGGGGGAAGGGGAGCATAGTGTAGTTCCATTAAGTGGTAAATCTTTTGCAAATGATGGTACACCTATAACAGTATGACATAAAAATAAGAAGTACTTAGAATCTGATATTGGATGAACCTCATTCTGTTTACCCTTCACATATCTTAGGGGGTCCAACGACAATTTCTGAAAGTTGGTTCGGCGGGTAGTTTTCACAGTTTTCCGTTAGTTTCCGTTATGCACTAGTAGAAATCATTTAACGGTCGACAGAACTTTAACGGAGTACAACTTTCGTGTCCGGATGAATTACGGGGCCCGCCGCATATCAAATCGAAGATCTCGACGAGATCTACAAGATACATCGGTGACACCCATGTAAAGTTCGTTTTAAGGCCAAAAAATGTTGTTTAAGAATTGTACGGGCCTCGGAAGTTTTTTGGGTTTTTCGTCACTTTTTATTTATTTTTTTCCTTTTAGGGTTTGGTTTGTTTAGGGCATTGTAGACACCCCAATTTCGTACCCCTGGTATGTGACTCTGACATAAGATATCAAGAACTGTCAAAACCTAACAAATGTTAAGTTACAGGAGTTAAAAATGCGAAAGGCAAAGCAGGATGTGCGAAACAGTGAACTGCGAGGGGTGAAAGTGTGAAAAACAAACTCAAATAGTAACATGGGTGTCGCACCAAGGGCCTTGGTGCCACCACATGAAGCTGTTGGTGCCGCACCAAGGAGTCCCTTGGCCGCACCAGAAATTCCACTGTAGCTCTCTCTCAGTAAACGGAAGGTACAAGTCTTGAAGCTTGGAGTACAACTGATCAAAGCGGCTGGAAGAAACTCAGAAATTCCCGATGACTCCCTGCTCCTCGACTATAAATAGAAGACCCCGACTTCTCATTTCAGTTGCTCAGGGTTCGCGATAAAAATCGCAACGAAACTCTCTCCGTTATTCTGTCAAAATATTAGTACGAGAGGTGTGAGATAGGTGAGTGGAAGCCCATAAAAGTCTCCAAACCCTGTCCAAACTCCGCCAAAATAAATATCAACCGGTTATAAGTGATCCCTAACCTAGTTGTTAGGTATCCATTTCACTTCCCCGACCCAAAAATCCCAAAGTAAGTCGTTACTCTGTCCGAGTATCGAGCTAAAAAACACAATAACTAAGCCGTTATTACGCCCAACCAAAAAGTCCAAAACCACAAAAACTAAGCCGTTATTCCGCCCGACCAAATAAGCCAAAAACACCATATATAAGCCGTCACTCTGCCCAAATCACATCAGCAACAACAATAAAAGTCTCCCTCTCCCGAGAAGGATAGATCGAGCACACCCCGCTCTAAAAGGTAGCCTTTAAGGGTGTTTTTATTTGTTTATTTATTTATTTGTCTATTTATTGTTTATAAAAGTTGTATTTAAAATCCGGCACAATGTAGTCCTTATAAGCTGTTGTGCTGCCCGGATTAGATTAGGAAATATTATGTAAAAGAGTCGTTATAATGGCCAAATATTTTTAAATACATTTGTAATTATTGTAAGGAAATGGCTGCAAGTCCGTAAATAATGTAGCCACGGATGTATTTGTTTTATTTTCCTGTCTTTTAATGCTTTATTTATCTGCTAAGTAAATATAACAATAAGCATACTTTGGCCAAAAACTATTTTGAGACCGAAAGGGCGAGTTGGGTGCCTAGCACCTTCCCAACTCGTAACTTAGCCTCCGAACCCGCTTTTTATCTCTGGTTTTCTTTTTCTGGTTTTTCTTTATTTTTGCCTTAAAATAAAGATGGCGGCTCTAAACTTTTTGGATCCAGTGGGGCCTCGCAACACTCCTTCTTTGCACTTTTCCGCTCTCCCCTAAAAAAGGGAGAATGGGAATGGAAGGGTGATGTATTCCCATATCCTGGTATCCCCTAAACAAGGGATAACTTGATACGGGAAACCCAAAGCTCAAATAGTGATCCGAATCGAGCCATAAGGCTATTTTTATAATAAAATCCACTAAAGGCAACCGAGGCGCATTCCAACGCGCTAACATAGACAACACTCCTCTCACACTTTTGATTTTGTCTTCCCCTAAACAAGGGAGGGTGGAACGAGAGCAGTGGATGTCCCGCATCCGCACGTACGCACACCCCTATCCAAGGGCGCGCAGGGCGGGGGTCGCGACCCGGGAACCTCACCGGCATATAAATACCCTCTTAAACATTTATTTTGACAATTTTTGATAATAAATCGAGTTTTCTTATTTTCTTGCTTTGTGTTTGTTATGAATTTATTGTGGAAATAATTCTTGTTAATTATTTCACTGTTTCACATATCTTATGCCATTCTAAACTTGTTTCTGCTACATCCGTACTCTCTTTTGTTTGTATAGATATCAAAAGTTTTGTTTCTTAGTAGGCTTGTTGATTGATTTGATTTGGTCGGTACATTGTAAACTAGGATTCATGTCAGCGAATCGGAGTTGGATGTATAGGGATGTTGGGAAGAAATCAAAACATGCCGAATAATATTTAAGAGGAGTTAATGAATTTCTTTAATTCGCCTTTTCCCATCGAGAGCGTGCTGCAGATGGAATGATTCGTTGTCCATCAATTAAATGTGAATTTCTTAATTATGAGTCAAAAGAAACCGTTCGAATGTGCTTGCTTAGGTATGGGTTTGTGCCAAATTATGAACTGTGGACTAGACATGGGGAATCACATGTCGAATCAGATGATTATATTGTTGATGTTGAAGAAAAGGGATCGGATACAAACTTGGGCAAAGGGAATGATTATGGAGGCAGCTAGTCCCGACTTTCAACCATTCAATGAAAACCCTAATACTAATTCCAAAAAGTTATATGACATGTATAATGTTGCGGATGAGCCATTGTGGAAGGGTTGTGACACATACTCCACATTGACAGCAGTAAGTCAGTTACTGCATCTAATATCCAAGCATGGGCTGTCCATTAGGGCTTTCGATGAGATATTGTCAACTATCAAAAGAATGTTGCCAAAGGATGAAAAGCTTCTAGAATCATTTTATCGGTGTAAGGCCATGATGAAGAACATTGGTCTACCTTATGAGAAGATACATGCACGTGAAAATGATTGTGTCTTATTTAGGGGGGAGAACAAATCCTTTGATACGTGTCCTATTTACGGTGAGTCTAGATACAAGAAACATGAAAATAAAAGTAGGGAGTAGAGGAAGCCTATACCAAGAAAGGTTGTGCGATATTTTCCAATTATTCCAAGGCTTCTAAGGCTTTACTTATCATCTAAGACAGCTAAGCATGTGAGGTGGCACAGTGATAAACGTAAGAACGCTCCAGGTGAGCTAAGGCATCGTGTTGATGGTGAGGCTTGGTAGGATTTTGATCAAAAATATCCAGATTTTGCTGAAGAAGTTCGTAACATCAGACTTGCCATGGCCACCGATGGTTTTGACCCATTTGGGCACGTCAGCAAGCCTCACTCCACATGGCCGGTATTTCTTGTTCCTTATAATCTCCCTCCATGGATGTGTATGAAATAGGCTTACATGTTTTTATGTTTAGTTATTCCTGGTCCAAAAGGTCCAAGTAGAGAACTTGATGTGTACTTACAACCTATGATAGAGGAGCTGAAAATATTGTGAGACGTTGGGGTTGAAACTTATGATATTTCCTCAAGGTAAAACTTCTACATGAGATCTGTTTTGATGTGGACTATTAGTGACTTCCCTGCATATGGTATTTTGTCAGGATGGAGTACACATGGAAAGAAGTCATGCCCGTGCTGTATGGATAAGGATGTAGCTTTCTATCTTAAAGAAAGGAGCTAGGAAGCCATGTTACTTTGGTTGCCATCGTCGATGGTTGGTGCCTAATCATAGATGGCGATCAGAGAAAGCCAAGTTCAATAATAAAACTGAGAGAAGGTTAGCTCCGCCAAGACAAACAGGATATGAGGTATCAAGTTTTGTTTCTCAGTTTGATTTGATCACCTTAGGGAAAGGGAAAGGTAATGATGATAAGACACCTGGATTCGGGGTTGAGCATAACTAGACTAAGAAAAGTATTTTCTTTGAATTACCATATTGGAGCACGCTTCTTCTTCGGCACAACTTGGGATGTAATGCACATTGAGAAAAACGTTTTTGATAATGTGCTTTATACAGTGATGAATGTAAAGGGGAAGACAATGGACCATCTAAAAGCTCGCATGGACTTGCAGACTCTAGGTATAAGGCCAAAATTGCATCCTATTGCCTGTAACAACGGGAAGTGGACATTGCCAAAAGCTAAATGCACATTGACCGTAGAACAGGAGAAACAAGTCTATGAATGGCTTCAATTATTAAAGGTTCTGGATGGCTATGCCAGGAACATTTCACGTTGCGTCAACCCTAATGAATGCAAAGTGTCCGGCTTAAAGAGCCATGACTGTCATGTTATGATGGAGAGATTTTTGCCAATGGCATTTCGTGAGTTCTTGCCCAAAGATGTGTGGAAGCTGTTAAATTCCCTAAGTCAATTCTTTCGAGTCATTTGTTCAAAGGTATACAAAGAAGAGGCATTGGAGAAGCTTGAAGAAGGTATTGTTGAAACTTTATATAGACTCGAGATGATCTTTCCACCTTTGTTTTTTGATTAAATGGAGCATCTACCCATGCATTTAGCTTATGAAGCCAAAGTGGGAGGGCCAGTGCAATATCGTTGGATGTACCCTTTTGAGAGGTAAAAGAGTTATTATTACTATAAGCAAATTTCTTTGTTTGCATGTTACTTTTCTTACCTCACACATTCTAATCACGTAAAATAGGTGTATACATTCATTAAAGAAAAAGGTACGAAATAAAGCTTGCCCAGAGGGCTCGATTGCCGAGGCATATTGGATAGAGGAGGTTGCCAACTTTTGTTCTCAATATTTTGAATCTAGTGTCCAAACAAAGTTCAATAAACCTGATTGAAACAATGATGGGGGTCAACCAGAACTGAAAGGGCGACTGTCCTTATTCACACTTGAGGGTTGACCACTTGGAGAAGGAAAACAACGATGGTTGTCGGATGAGGAGCTTAATGCTGTAACCTCATATATCCTATTTAACTACGATAACAAAGAGGTTTACGACTTGATGAGGTCAGTATTTGTATTTATACTATCATTAAAATGAGCATAAGTATTTTGTTGGTTAGTAATGTATTTCTTTTCATGTTATTTTATAGTGACCATATGGATATATTGGAGGAACTTCATCCTCAAATGTCAGTTGATCAATTGGAACATGAACATAAGCTGACCTTTCCAACATGGTTTAAGGAGCAGGTTGACAAAGGTGATAAGATTGATGCTCGTCTCAAGCAATTGGCGTATGGTCCTCATAAAAACATGTTAAGTTATGATGGGTTCATTGTGAATGGCTTCAGGTTCCATGCAAAGAAACTAGAACCTAGAATAGTAACTCAAAATAATGGGGTGGTAGTCAAAGGAATTAATTATGGAGATACTAAGCGGGACTATTATGGGCATTTATTGGAAGTCATTAAGCTAGAGTATTATGGCGAAGGGAACATTATTTTCTTGTCCATGTGTGAATGGTTTGACCCAAACAAAGGGGTTGAAGAAGACAAGTATGGGTTTACAAAAGTCAATACAAAATCAAGACTCAAATCATATGAGTCAAGCCTGGGCAACAGTCATTACAACCAAAGCTAGAAACACTTATGATGTTGTTGAAGTTGAGGATGTGGATGGCGATACTTACCAAGAGGAAGAGGCCCATATGATAAACCTTATTAATCTCGATGATGATGGTGAGACTCACGAACTTCATGATACTACTTAACATGGACAAGAAGTTGAAGGAGAAGGTGAGAATGACATCAGTGAAGACGATATAGACGAAGATGAAGATATGGATATACTTGATAACAACGATGATGAGGAAGAATAGGAAGAAGATGACTAAAATGCCAATGATTGTTGTAATTAGAATTTACTTATTTTAGAAAATTGATAAATAGTTTCAAGTATATTTCTCTACTATTTGATAATAAATAATTGTTAAATGTCTTTTACTGTTTTTATATTTTTAATATAATATAATAGTCTAGTAATACTTTTAGTTGTATTTATGGCTTTTTATTTAATGTCCATTTAGTTAATGATGTTCTTAAATAACTTATGAATAACTCCTTTAACTGATCTTGATTTGATCCTCTTTTAGGAATGACAAGAGGAGGAATGACAAGTTGATAAATTCGCACACGTGACAAGAAAAAATCCTCATCAATGAAAACAAATTCATCATCATTGAATACTAATCAACAAGAAAACGTTGATAAGAGCTTCCAACCTCCAATAGTTAATTGTAGACGACCTATCCTTTCTGAGCCTATACATGGTAGAGTATGAGTCCAAGTATGATCTTTTTTTATGAAATGCTTCTTCTCTTAATGTATATATTAATCTCAATTCTACTCCTTTGTTAGTAACGGCTAGAAGTGAAGGTCCTATAATTCCTAAGAAGAGGCGGTCGTCATTATGTTCTTATGTGGAAGAAAACATGGATGGTAGCTCGCAGCCTGACCGTCCTGAGCCTATTTATAGTGGGAGTATGAGTATGTTTTTGGGCACTGTAATTTTATTTTTCTCCAAATGCATGCTAATTAATCTAATTTTTACTTCTTTATAAGGAAACCCAATAGGTGAAGCTCTTTCCCTTATTAAGAAGAGACGGTTAGCTTCAATTGCAAATCTTGAAGCTAATTGGGAAGTGCATCTAGTTGATAACTCACGTGGGCATGATAACTCACGTGGACCTCACTTGTCTGAGCATGCTAATTGTGGGAGTACAAGTGTTGGTATTAGACATGTTGGGGAGATTACTCATGGTCAACAGTGTAAGAAGACCCGTGGTTCCACTACCGGTGTGAAGGCACCCGCAGATGGTAAAAAAAAGTTAAAGTTCAGAGTATTAGCAAACACATAAGTCTTTAAAAAACAATTAACTTATACTTTTCAATTATATATCTATTTTAGTTTGTAATGTGTTTAAAATTGTCACTTATAATTTTTTACATGTATTTAATTATTATAGTTTGATTCCTAGCCAAGCACATACGAAGATAGGCCCAACAATCAAACAGCATTACACAAAAGTGATAACAACCTGGAGAGAAGTTGAGAAGGAACAAGTGGATTTGATGTAGGGGGAATACTTGGTAAGATGAGATCAAAAGTAGTTTAAATTACTATATACATTTTTCTTTTATAATTTACGCCGTACTTTATATTCATACCTTACTTTTTTGCTCAGAAATGCTTTCGCTTTGTTTCACGCGAAGAAGAGGCTAGGGGTCAACATGTTTGGGAGAAGATATTAAGACAAAATTTTGCGAAGTACTTACACAGTTGGAAAAGAGAAGCAATGAAAAAATATGGATCAGTTAGAGCTGCTCGGAATCACAAGCCTAACTGGACAAACCTTGAAGTATGGCAGAAGTTGTGCGATTATTGAATGAGCGAAAAGTTTCTTAAAGCAAGTGCGTTACGTAAAAAAAATAGAGCATCTACAAAAGGAGTTGCCCACACTTCTGGAAACATCACATACGAAGAACGCCAAATTGAACTGGTATAGTTTTACTTCATCATATTGGTATCTGTTTGAGTTTTGTAAGTTTTTACTATTATGATAAAGCAATAATTTGTTGCTTTCTTGATTCTCAACTAAATCTTGTCATGCTTTATCATTTTCATGTATAGTTTAATATGTTGGTTCGTGCGCCTACATAATTTGAGACATTTAGCTTCACTCATTTGGTTCAAGGAAAATATGGTAGCCAATATTTTCCTAATGAAGAATCAGCAAACCTTGTAGTAAGTACCTGAATTCATAATGATTTGTTTATTTATTATGATTCATGTTGAAATAGTAATTTATGAATTTAGATTATGTGTTCTGTTATGTGAGGCTTAGCTCTTTGGTTCAGATATTGTTGGCTTATTCGCTTCTTAGTTTTTACCTATGTTTAGTATGTGTTCTGAGGTTAAATTTTATCATTAGTCATACCGAGTTGAAGTCTGGTCAAGCTTGTCGGTGAGCAATGCATTCATACCAAACTACAATCCTCGTGAGCAGGATATGGAGATGATATAACATACAATTCTAGTACTTCTTTTTCCTTAATCTATCTATCTTCTATAAGTGGATTAAAACAAAGGGAACATAATGTCAATAATATATAATTCATGATAAGGAACATTAGAGACAGTTTAAATGTGTTTATGTTACTTTTCGTGTTGAAGTAGAGATTTGGGTTGATATTTAGCCTATTGTTTATGTTGCTTTTCGTGTTGTTCATGTTGTTTATTGTATATGTTGATTCCATGCCATGTTTTTGTTTCTCTTGAGCATACACATATATTAATTACATGTGTTTTATGTTGTTAGGATGAATATGCAAATAAATTACGCGAGAAACATGGATTAGCCCCTAATGAAAGCGTGACTGGAATTGAGGACTCGGATTTGGCAGGAATGTGTTGGGGGTGTGACGAGGGGTAGGCTTATTGGACAACCTGGCGAAAGGTGGAGTAAAAAAGGTGTCTCAAAAGACTATGACACACACATTGCATCTCAAGAGCATTTGAAGAAACTTGAGAGGTTGGAGAAAGACAAAGCGAAATTGTACAAAATTGTGAATAGTCAGAGTAGTTATATTTCAGAGCAGGGTAGTTATATTTCTGAGCAAGGTAGTTATATTTCAGAGATGTCTCGATATATGTAAGGCATTTCTGAGAAGTTCGGCATACCAGCTCCTCCTCATTTCACTGTTCGTCCCCCTCCTATGCCTCCTACAAAAGATGGTGCTTCAGCTGATGCTGCTTCAGGTGTTCCGGATGGTCCAGATGGTCCTACGTCTTCTCGTGGTTCTGATGATTTTGACACTGAAGATAATGGCGATAACGATGATGAATCTGAGTGTGATGATGATTGATTATTCTAAGTTATTTTCTCTTGAAAATCATGTACTACTTGGTGCGTAAAGTTGGATTTTAAGTAATTTTTTTTTAGATTATTAAGGGTAGTTATGAGTACTTTGATGTTGACTTATTGAACAACATATTTTGCTAGATGAGGTTATATGACATAATTCTTTAATATGAAATATTATGAGTCGCTTGATTTGGAATATTTTGTATGTTTTTGATACATAAATGTGATACAAATTTATGAAAATGATTGATATCGAGCTAGGTAGGGAAAAATCAATTGTGTTAAAGTGATGGTGAATGTTATCACATTTTATAGGGTATTAGATTGCAGAAGTCATCGCTTAATAGGAGCTAATGCGATGGCAATAACAATCACGTATAAGGAATGATGCGATATCACATATAGCAATAAAGTGATGGTTAATGCAATCACGTACTTCAATATAAAGCGATGACCAAAGCAATCACATATTCGGAGATAAAGCAATGGGAAAAACAATCACGTATGCCACAATAAAGCGATTATAAAAGCAATCGCGCATACGAAGATAAAGCGATGATCAATGCAATCGTGTAACCTCAGATAAAACAATGGTTAAAGCAATCGCGCAATCCTAAATAATGTGATGGCCAAAGAAATCACTTATGGCTCACTAGAGAGATGGTTAAACAATCGCGTATTCCAAGATAACGTGATGGAAATACCAATCGCCTAATGTCCTCTAAAGTGATTGAATAAGCCATCGTCTATTGTGAAGACGATTGCTTTAGCAATCACTTGTTTAGTACTAAGGTGATGGTTTAACAATCGTCTTTTCATAGATTATGCGATGGCTTTGTATTTTTATGAAATAAAAAAATAAATATTATTTTTCATGTTAGGTGATTGTTTATGTCATCACCTAAAATCTATGAGATAATGCAACAACTTTTACCATCACTTAAAGTTTCAGCGACAAGGCTTTATGCGATGAAACAGTTGATTGTTTTGACCATCGCATATAGTCTAAGGCGATGGTTTTTTAGTATTCGCGATTACTTTCGACCATCACATAAAAACAATTTTCTAGTAGTGCAATGAAAAGAAGGAAAAGAAAGAAAAAAAGAAAGGTGTGAGAAAAGAGAGAGAAAAGAGAGAGAAATTGTTAACAGGTTGTGTGGTTTAAAGTGTGTAGGTTTGTGTGTACTTTGAAGGTGTGTAAGTGTGTGTGTAGAGAAGAAAAAAGAGATAAATTTGTTCCAGTAACTACACAAAAAAAGGTCAGATCATGTGTGTCAAGACCCTAAGCTTTTGGACTTGAATTAGTTTCCTGACTTCATGCAATAGTGAGCTAAGTGTCAATTGTTGGGATTTATTTTTTCTTTTTCTTTTTGTTTATTTGAGATCTGAAATAATAAGACCCCAAATTCAAAATTTTAATTTTAGTGTTATGTTTAAATTTAGATTTGGGCAACACGAATTAAGGCTTCAATCGCAGCCTGGAACTTTTTGTACACACCGTAACAAGGTAAGGGATTACGTTTCTTTTAAGTTCTTTGCAAAAGTATAAAAATACTTTTAATGTTAGGCTTTCGCTGATTCTTGAATTATTCGTTCTTTCATTTGTCATGCTCGACCTAGTGTCGGTAGTTGCTTTGACTCCATCGTTAGCCTTTGTTGGATATCTTCGTTATGTCTTCGTTTTCGCAGATTTCATGTTCTACTTTGATTTTTCATGAAATATCTTTTGTTATCAAGAAACTGCTTTATGTTTGTAAACTTTGTCGGTATACTCTTTGGTATTAAAAATGACGATCTTTGATATGATTTACGTTTTGATAATGGTACATTAACAGTACTATATATGTTTTTGAAATTATTTATGATCACTAAGTATGGACAACCTGTCACGGGGATTTTCATGACAACCATTGAAATAAATGAAGTTGCACCACTTGGCCTGTGAGTGCGATTATCCGGATATACCATTCCTCTTCCACAACAACTACTACTCCAAAGAAAAAGAAGAAGTCTTCTACTTCTTTTGATCCACCTGCTCCAATCCATGTTGAGCCTCAAGCTAACCCTGAACCTGCTCCCCTTCGCACTAGAAAGCGTAAATCCAAACCTCCTCCTCCCTCCGAACCCTTCATTCCATATGACGCACCTTCCACTTCTCCTTCTCTGCCTCCTCCTACAGACCCTACTACTGTTGGGGAGGAGCCTCTAGAACCACCTTCTCCTATTTCTTCAACAACCCATGTTGTTGTTGAGGAGGAGCCTATCCCAGCACCAAAAAACAAGAAGCGCAGACTTCGCAAGAAGTCTGTGACTGCTGACCCTCATTCTTTTCCCCATCCTTTCGTTGGCCCTATCCCTTCTCCATCTTCTCCACCTTCCTCACCCAACCTTTCGATGGCCATAGTCACTGGCTCACCATCCACTTCTTCCTCCTCACCCATACCAAATCCCCTTCTTCACCTCGACCCTCACATCTCTTCTCTTCTTTTCCAAACCGCCTTCCTACCCGAACTCTATACTCCCATCTCTCGCTTCTTCAAACCCATCTACATTTCCCGTGACCTTCACCAAGTTCTTTCTAAACCTTCTGATGCCCTTCTTCACTTCCTCTTTGACATCAACTCCATTACCGACCTTCTTTATCCCTCTGTTGTCCATCCCAACTACATTCGTCTCCCCGACTTTCCATTCCCTCAATCCTTCCTTAAACCTTCTTTTCCTCATCCTTCTCCCTATATCAATGATTCAGACACTGACATGTAGCTTGACCCTAGACCTCCCACTCCTCTTCCACAACCAACCTCCTCTGTCCCTACTCCTTCAAACCTTAATAGCCCTTCTTCTTCAACCTCCTCTAACCCTCGTCCTCTAAACCATACCGAGGATTTCATCCCAGTAAACCTCAACCCCAACTATATCCCAACCAACATTGCTGACCCTCAGCTTCTTGAGCTTCTTCAAGCCAACCAAGCCCAGCTCGCGCAGCTCACCAACATCGTTTCCTCCTTGGCCCAGCAGGTTAAAGTGTTGAACTATGGCATGAATGCCACCCATACTACTAGCTTTGATCTTGGCAAGATCGACAAGCAGCTTCTCAACGACACTGTTTAGGCCTTCACAACCCACATATTTCTTGTACAAGATCAGTAGCATTCTCTGCTCAGCATGCTCCACTTCCAGTGGACAAATATATGCGAACTCTTTTAATGAGCTCCAAACTTCTCTGGCCCGAGATGTTATTGAAAATTGTGTCGACAGTGATTTCACTGTTGTTCGCCATGTTGAGCGAGCCAACCAAAGAGCTGCTGCTACTGATAAAGCAAGGGTTACTGCCATCAGGGAGGAGAGTGCTACAGATCACTTGAATGTTGCACTGATAGAAGAACATAACAGATTGAGAGAAAGGCTAAATGATCGCAACAGAATTTGGGTGGGTGATTATACGGAACGACGCAGAACCCATCCTCACCTATTCTGATTTGGTATACTAACTTATTGTCCAAACATTATTATCAAACAACTTGTTTGACTTCATATACATTTTGAATCATGATGTTTTATTATATCTGCCTATTTATCTGTCATGACTATTTAACCTTCGTGTTTAAATCATTGAACTGCTTATATTTTGTGAAGTTTAAACTATGTTGGTCTTTGTACTTGTTATTCACTTCTTTATCTTGTACGTACTTATACTAGTTATCTCTCTACTAAGACTACTGTTCTGAGAGGCATGTCTGCTGTTATTTATATTTAAAAAAAAATTTAAAGACATGCTATTATCTCAGTGCATGTTCAAAGTCTTCTAGTAGATGAGATGATCACATCAACCAAATAGGAGGAGATTGTTGACCCTCACAGGTTCTAGATTTTGTTGAGTCATCATTTTAATTCTATTACACAGTGGGTAAAAGGTCTGCATACCGATTAGCGTGGCAACTGTCTTTAGAATCAACGTTGTAATAGAATAGTTAAGTGTTAGTTTCTCCAAAGGCACGGACCAACATGCTTCAATAGCAGTCCTTGAAAGCTCCATTCGCCAGCAAAGTCTGCTTTGCTCAAAATATGACGATAGCCAAACACGTGGAATCCAGGTCATATATTATTTGAACTAGATATTTTAATATCTAGTCAAATAATATTCAAATTATCTTCATCAGATTTCCCTTCCAATAGAAGTCAACTATCCCTATCTGACTCCAGACTGCTGTACAGACAGACTGTTCACTTTCATGTCTGATTTATTCAGACTGAAGACATTACCTCATTTGGCTAAGAAGACTTTCAAGCAGTAACACCTGCAAGCTGCAAACTTTCTCTGTTTGGTATGTCTGCCCCTGCAACACTGCATCTCTGATGACTGGCTTGTTGTACACATCCTACAAAGGGCCGAATGCATTCAATGCATAAATACGTTGGAGACAACTTTCCCATTTCAAATCCAACGGTCCTAAAGATCTCCCTTAGTATATATTCACGCATTGAAGATTTGAACAGCATAATCTTGACACATTCAATATTCAGGCATTCATCTTCAATACTCAAGCATTGAACACATCAAAGAACAAAAACTTACACTCTACCAAACTCATTGAAGCTGGAGATCTTCTACTCCGGATTCATCACTGCTTCTTCTTTTAGTTTGCATTAACTGTTCTTTTACTTTAGCACTTGAGAGAATAAATCTTCATTGATTGATTCTCTCATCAGTAAACATTTGGTTGAAAACTATTTTTGTACACGATCCATTAGAGATCTTCTTTACTTACCTAGTGGATAAAAACAAGTGTACTTTTCAAAATCCAAAGCTAACCACTTTGGTAGTGGACGTAGTACTTTATAATACGAATCACTTCTACATCCTTGCGTACTATCTTGTTTGATTTATCTTCATTTCATCTTCATCATATCATTATCTCAACTATTTTTTGCACATTGTATCTATCTCTAGAAGACTGCTGTTATACGATTTTATAACCAGCAGTCCTTCAAGCTATCTATCTTCACTTCGTATTTATTCTGCTGCCTTAACTCTTCTATTGAGTTAGTTATTTTCAAAAAGGAGAACACACCTGTGAAATTTTTAAAATTATATGTAGGCTATCCAACTCTCCACCCATTTAAGTCCAGATTGAGCCTATTTGGGACCAACATCTATTTTGGGACTTATCTATTGTTCAGGTTCCTAATCCCATTAGCAAGCACTTTAATGTCTAAACACCCCATTACACACAATAAACCCATTTAAACTCAAACCCACATATTTTCAAGGTAAAGACCCCCAAAAACAAATCATATAGTGATAGGATATACCATCAAAGCATGAAAAACACATCTCTATCATCCTAGTATGAAATGAAGCTAGAGAGAGAAATAAAGGGGGATAGTAACATACCAAAATCGGACAACAAACCTATTGAAATGAAAATCACAATGGTAGGAAGTGCTCTACTCATCAAGGGCTTCGTGATGGCGGTCTCGGATCGTCGATCGGATGGCCGAATCTCTGGGAATCGGTAAAAAGCACACACTACACCTAAAACACCTATTAATACCCTCTCTCCTCTCAACCGCTTGGTGAAGGAAATGGGAGAAATGGGGCTGATGTTGGATGATAAATGGATGAAGGAAGGGTATAAGGTCTAAAACACCCAACAAATGTGTGAACACAAAGCCAGGATTTTAAGGGAAAACTCGTCAAATCAAGGAAACAAAAACCTGTAGATGCAGACACAAGGCGGTCGCCTTCTATAAAGCAAGGCGACCGCGTTAGCCATTCAAAAATTCAGACACTTGGTGATTATAACTCGACCACCTTCAAACATGCCATGCAACCACGTTGCCTCCAGTATCAAAACCCTCCAAAATGAGTTCAAATTGAACCCAAAGATTAACCCATCAATGGAGGATGATCCTATGATCAAAACAAACTCGAAAAGAACCTAAACGGCCGCCGAAACAGTCCAAACAACGACGACGAGCATCAAACACAAACAAAGTAAGTTTACCCTATGAACCAAGCTATGAAACAACCAATCTAAGACATGTTAAACATGATTTTAAACATGGAACACAACCTATCGTGGTTGCACAGGGAGCCAAGCAAGTAATCTCTTGATTGAGTCTAGTTTCCCACAACATCGAGTCAGGCATTGCAACTCTAACACGTTATAAACATCAATCAAACAACTCCAGGGTATTGACAATAGTTTAACCTACCCAAACAAATGAAGTCTCACACAAAAAGGCTATCATACTAGCAAATCAATCATACAAAGTTTCAAGGTGTTACATATAACATGGATTTAATGCCATTACCTACTGCATATGACCTAACTACCTCCGTAAACTCCTCTGAATTGTAGAATTCCATGGCTAATGACAACTTGATTTTCTTTGGCTCTATTCTTGGATTGGATTATCCATTTTTTCTCTTTCTTCTTCTTAGGATTTGTCTCATCTTCACTTAAACTTAGATCAGAATCTTAGTAAACCATGAATTCATTCTTCATGGCAATATGTTCCACCTCAGTCATTGCATTGTATGCAAATGGAATTGCCTTATCAACAGGAGGTTATGGACATTCATTCCCTACATTCTTTCAGTGGGAGTCCATGGAAGCTTTGAGCCCTAGCTCTTCTTCCTCCAATCCATGAAGATCCGACCGTTGGATTGCCTTCAAACTTTGGATTCTAGAAGCCCTCGACGAGTAGAACAACTTCACCGATCTGATTTTGATTCTTTGGAGTTTTCATTCAAGCTAGGTAAGCTACTATAATCTCCTCTTACGGATTTTGTGCTCATTGACCCTATGGAAAACAAAGGGCTTGTTATTTGAGGTCAATGAGTACACATGTATGCTTGTGTGATTTTATTTTGAGTTTTTGAGGAGTGAACTTGTTAGAAGCATGAATAGGATGCTTTCTATATTTAATGAAGTATATTATTAAGCTTCATTTTGAAAGATTGGACTTTGAGCATGATGGTCATATTATTTCCTAAAAACCTAGGGTTTGATATGATGCTTATGTAGTAAACGGTGTTATTGGTGATATGAATGATTTTGGGGGTTCTTATTGGTTATTTGTGAATTATTGGAATCACATATGGATATATATTTAAGGTTGGAAGTATGCTTGGTGAACCCCCATTTTTGGTTGTGAACTTGATAAATGAATTATCATTATGGATTGCATGATTAAAATGTAATGTTTGACTTTCATGGATTGAATTGACTTTCATGTATATAAGAGTATGTTGTTCAACTCTAATTCATGAATTTAAGGTTGTGAGCATGCTAGGTGAATTTACAACTTGGTTATGAGCATGCTAAATGAATTTACATCTTGGTCATGAATTTACATCTTGGTTAGATAAATGTATATTTCGGGTGAAAGCATGCTAGATAAAATCCTATCTTGAGATACATGTTTGAAATGTGATCATTGACTCTAATTAATAAGTGTTGATCTACGAATCATGTTTTGGGGATTGTTGGGAATGTATGGATTATGTTGGGTTACACAATGTTGTTAACCTTGAGCACTTAGCCATGATTATTAGCTAATGAATAATAGGAAGGTTATGATGCAAATAGCTTCTACGCCTTCGGATTTGGAAAGAGTAGAAATGACTCAACAGAGTCGGTTATGGGACTAATATAAACATAGAGAATTACATATTGAGATCCTACATAATTTGGGGTAGTTTTGATGGAGGTTAAGCCTCCGAGCGTTTTCAAGTGTATGAAGAACAATTGGGTATTAGAGACTTGATATTATTGCTCTAATGTGTTTATGTGTTAGTTAGCATAGAAATGCATAACTATGTGATTTAAAAGTAAACATATACTTGATTAGATTAGTCCGTTGTGTTGTACTTTTCCTTGGGTTGAGCATGCGAATATATATTACATGTGCTTGTGTTTGAGTCCAGCTGACGTCATTTTGGTTTGAGTCTTTGGCAAGACAATGCATTGTCTTCACAAATTGTGGGATTCGTGATCGCAATGGATCGTCGTGCCGGGTTGCACACACCCTTCCATCGATGGCCACGGTGGGGATATAGCTAATCATTGCTAGAGTAATACACCTACCTTTGATAGCTATGGAACTCGAGCGGGTTATTGTCTCGGGGATGTCGATACCACGAAAGGGATATCGGGGACACATATGGTTGCACGTGTTTTGCAGGAGCTACATGGCGGATGCGAAAAAAGGAATCATCTTCTCTCTTATGTGGTTTATTATACGAGCACTTATATGAATTGTTGTGCTACGTGGTTAATGATGTGATTTACATGAGATGATGATTACTTGATGAAATGTTATAATAGAAATATAACATGCTAATGAAATGATATTTTTTACGATACGATGTTATACTAGAAATATAACATGCTATCCATGATTAGAATGGAAACAATAGTCTTTCATATAAGAATTATTATATGAGTTATGTTAAATGATGAGGTATAAGACTCATGGTATAATTGGGTTATGTAGATGATGGATTGATGACAGGTTAAAATGTGGAAATAGCATGCTACACATATTGAAATTGAGAACCATATTCTATTTGATATGGATTAATTTATGATAATTTATGTAGAACTATGTTCTATGTGACTATGGATGGAATTTGGTTTATGTTGAGGATTATACCATGAATGAGATGAGATGTCCATAGGATTATACTATGGATTACTTTATGATATATTATGAGTATGACATGAGATGTACATGTTTTATTTGAGCATAATGTCATGCCATGACATTGCATCTTTAGTAGCTTACTAAGTCTTTATGACTTACTTTGTTTACTTTGTTTTCCTTAGATTCGAGCTGAGCTAGTGATTCGAAGGAATCCACCGAGTCTACGATAGAACGTGTGGTTCTTGTGAAGGTTGCTACTATTAATATTTTGTAGCATTGGTTTATTGGAAAGGACGTTTGGGAAGTGAAGTTATATAGACTTCACTATGGGTAGTAAAGCTTGTGGTTTTTATTGGCACTTGTACTTGTATATTATTAGTACTTGGTCTTTTATGAGCCGACAAATGTTAGTCGAGCCATGTTTATTAAAGTACATATTTATTCCATCTCGAGTTTGTTTATATTGTTGGTTATGTTGTACTCCAACATGTTTAGCCGTAGAGTGTGTAAACTAGAGTTGTAGACTTAATTAATATTGGGTTCCGGCTGTAACATCGTCGATAACTTGGATATATTATTGTTTATAAATTGTAACAGGTGGTTTGTTGTACGTGTCCAATGTTGCGTCACGTGCTTTAAATTTTCAGGTCGAGAGATTTACTATCTCTTAGGTGGTTTTGTATTTCAGAGCTTATTAGCTCGGGTTCCATTATGTTATTTGCTTCCGCGTTTGTTGAGTTATTGACGTATCGCTGTTATTGCCTTACCCTTTGATTTGTTAATTGTGAGTTATGACGGCACGACCTTGGAGTCTCGTATTGTGATCCGGGTCGGGTCGTCACACTTTCACTTCTTTCTAATATTTATCTTAATTTCAATTAAATGTCCACCTAGCATAAGCCACTTCCTCATCACTTGATTCTTTTGCATCACTATCACTATACTCGCATACTATTCTTCAGTTTGTTGATTGATATAAGTCTCATCTTCACTATTAGACTGTGCATCATTATCATCATCCCCATCATTAGACTTTGACCTATTCACATTAGAACCCATCACACTTTCCTATGTACCAACAATAAGACCACCACACTTTAAAATTCATCCACTTCATGTTCAACATAGATTGAGATGTAGAGTTGCCTATGATTATCACAAATCATCCTAGCATCAAAATCACTATACATCCTCCTAAGTACATTCCTATATAAGTCCATTTCAGGAATTAAGTACAACAAACACTTTACATTCTTATACTTCAATAAACATTTAATGCTAGCCTTTAATGCAATAAATGAGGTGGTGAATGTGTCATTATTGTTTATTGATTACATCATCGGTCCCCTCATTATACTTAGCACCCCCATCATCCACAAAGTTTCCCCATGATATACTATTATACTAAACATACCCATTCTGCAGACAAGAAGCGAAAAAAAAAAAACGAAGTACCTAAATAACTAAATTTTATGCTATTACACTAAACATACTCATTACATGCATAATTAACTACACTAAACTAAGTACATAAAACAACACTAAGTACGACATGAGCATGAGCACGAGCATGTGCATATGTAGACAATTAAAAGAAAAAACAGAGTACGTACAACATTATATGCAAAATGAACTACATTATATATTGGGTTCTACTTTTTGTCGCCTACTATGAACTCAAATACTTTCTTTTTCAAGCACTTGCTCTTGGGACCAAATCATCATCTCTATAAAGTTCTAATGTCTAAGCAAACAAGAATATATCCCACCTTTTGTAAGTAATAGAGACAAAAGTTTTGTAAATCCCAGTATATACAAATACAAAATTCATATAAAACATCAAATGACATAAAAGCCCCCTTCATTCTAACACGTTACATGGGTGCTTTTGTACCACTTGCCCTCTAAACCATGCTCAGACTCAAAAAAGAATTACTTTTGTAGAGAATCCATCAAATAGCCCTAAGAACTGCAAACCCACTTCATTAGACCATGTTTTCTAAAGCCCTAAATTCAAAGAAAACATGTAGCCATAATACAATAACAAATTATTTTGTAAATCCCTAATTTCAAAGTAAAAAATAAAACCATAATAACGCAACATATT
This sequence comes from Codonopsis lanceolata, assembly GCA_013146195.2. Taxonomy (NCBI): domain Eukaryota; kingdom Viridiplantae; phylum Streptophyta; class Magnoliopsida; order Asterales; family Campanulaceae; genus Codonopsis; species Codonopsis lanceolata. Next base: position 52,777,451 of record CM028379.1, read on the forward strand.
GTTTTGTAAAACCCTAAATTCAACGTAACAATAATAATCCTAAAAAAAATTAAATTGAATATTTTTTGAGTTCCTCCTGTCGCACCCATGACCAGCGATGACTTGATTCTTTGAATTTTACTTCAATGTCCTTCGATCACTTCAACCTCGATTATTTACTCCCACACACAAATGAATAGCTTTGTGTATTTGTTCGACAAACAAAAGTGATTTGTTGGGTTTGGACACTTTGCTAGTTCATTAAACCACGTAAAGGTAATTTGGACATTTTCTAACAAAATCGGACCGAAATTGCAACGGTGATAGGGGAGGGGGGAATCTTTTTTCTTTATCACAATAAAAAAAATTGGTAGTATTATTAATTAAATCATTTATAAACCAAACTAATTTAAGTTGAAATGGTAGGACCAAGCAAAAATTTCCATGAAATTCGGAAACCAAAAAATTAATTAAATCATTTATATATTGTTCCACCAACATTAGTATTGATCGAATTTTATGTTATGTGTTCCACTGTTAGTATTGACCGAACATTGTGTTATTTGTTCCATTGTCCAAACCCAAACACGGACATACTTGTACTCCCTTCGTTCCAAAATTATAGTCACCCTCTCCTATTTACAATTATACATCATTATTTCTTACTACTTTAATTATAGGTCACATATATATGAGTTTTAAAAAAACTATACACTATACCACTATTAATAATCAAGTGAACTGTTTCTCTTAATCCGTGTGTCGGATCAAACAAAAAAATAATTTTGAGACGGAGGGTGTAACAAACAAATTGTAAACGAGTTATGTACTCCCTCCGTTCCAGGTAAATAGTCTACTATTCCATTTTGGGATGTTTCATTTAAAAGTCCCCTTTCAAAAATTAGGGTAAGACATTAAAGTGTTATTTTATTACTAATAGGATACTAAAAATATTAATTTTTAAAAAGTTTGACTTTCAAATAGTAACTCTTTACTCAAACAGAGGCATCAGTACTTCCTAACTCAAACCAAAATACACTAAAGCATACAAATTACATTCTAACAAAACAACTAAATCAAAGATGAAGAATTGAAGATTTGAGATAGAATTTGGGTTTGGGTTGTGATTTGGTTTGGCCATGTGGGCCTCTAATGAATTTAGGTGAAGGAAGGGAAAGGGGGTGGTTTACTTGGTTGTGTTAGGGCATCTCCAATCGTGCCCCCAAATACCAAATTTGGGGGTTTGGTCATCCTCAAAGCAACTCCAACCGTGCCCCCAACCCAAACCCAAATTTGGGTATCGCTACGGTGCTACCCCAAATTTGGGGTACCACTGTAGCTTTAACCCAAATTTGGGGTTGGTGGTCCCACTATTTAAATGCATTATAATATTATATTTTTTATTTAAATGTATTAAAAATTAATAAATACCTAATACTAGATAATATAAATTAGATAAAACAATTTAATTCAATAATTTTATAAATTATTTTTCTATTATTAAGTAATAAAATATTTTTTATGGCATTTTCAAGTACTTGTATGTTTATTAAATTATATTTCTTCAATTTAGTTTTAAAAATTACTAATTTTTAAATATTTTTAATAACGTAAATATAACTATTAAATATACTAAAATTATTAATTGTGCAATCTTAATAATTATTATTTAAAAGGTTAATAGCAAATTAATATACATGTTGATACATAAAGTAAAAAAGAAATAAAAATAGAATATGCTAAGGAATATTCTATTTGGGGTGAGATTTGGGGGTTGTGGGTTGGAGTTGAAATAGTGTTTGGTGCTGAAATGGACCAAATTTGGGGTAAAATATTCCAATTTACATATTTCAATTATTTTTTTAAAAATAACTATTCTAAAACAAAATCCATTGCTCCAAATTTTTTTATTAGAGTTGTTTATAGTATTCCAATTAAAATATTTTAATTACTTATATGACGAGTTTAAAAAATCATCTTATCATAAATAACTTTATGCATCACAGCAGTGGTGACCTTGTTCTTAATAAATTCCTCCAAAACTGTTGTCTAATATCATTTTGGCAAAAACATGGGTAAAACGGTTTTACGTATATTTTTTGTAAAACGAATCATCTTTATCCGACTCACCATGTGTTGGTGGATTGAGTTGTGAGGGGGTGAGGCTCCGTCTTACGAATTAAGAACCGTAAGACGGTCTAACAGTAGATATACTCTATCATTTTTTCATTATTTAATGGTGTTGGAAATCATCATGCGGTAACGAAATCAAGTAATTACTTAATTTGGTTAGGGTTATACTGAAAAACTAGTTTATAAATATTATATCCGTTCGGACAAAGAGTCCCCTTTTAAAAGTCAAAGTTTTTAAGAAAAATAACACTTTTAGTAGTTCATTATTATAAAATGACATTTTTATACTTTAATTTTTGAAAGTAGACTCTTTAAGTGAAACATTCGAAAATAGAATAGTTGACTCTTTGCTCGGAACGTAGGAAGTATTAAATATGCATTAAAATGTTAAGTGGTCAAGTTTTTGAATTTGACAACTAAAAACAGAAAGTAAGCTGATAAAAATAAGTCATAACTACATAAGTAGTAATTAGGGTGACAATTCGTATTATCGTGTTGTGTTTGTGTCTCACTTTCGTGTTTTCATGTTATATATCTTATTAAATCATAAATATAACATTAAATATCATTTTGAATATATCAACAATTATGTGTTTTTCGTATCGTGCTGGTCTTATCGTGACATTTGTCTCTGTAATCGTGTTTTATAATCGTATCGTGCTGATTGGTTCGTTATCGTGTCGTGTCAACCATTGCCACCCCTAGTAGTAATATTGCAATCTATAGTTATTTCTCCAACGTAACATATTTATTCCGCAAATCTCCAACTCATGAAATTGTTAAAGAGAAAATAAACAAGAAAGGAGTTGTTAAAGAGCAGGAAACTAGGAAAGGACCTGGGTTAATCTCAGATATGTTTGAATTGTATGTACATCCTCCATTTGTGAAATTGACAACCTTCTTGAGCAATTTGTGATTTGTAGCTAAATAATCTTACAAATTCCTCCTTTCTAATTGCTAAAGAATCACCCCAAAATAAGGTAAAGGTATAGACCCTTTCCAGATCCAAGGTAAAACCAGAGAGTGAAGAGTCTAACATGTCGAGCATTTCACCAATAATCTCCGCAAGAGCAAGTTCCATTCTTGAAATGGTGGAAACGGTGCATGTCGCGCACGATGATTTCCCGCTCAGTGACAAGTGAAATGTACTTTGTCGCGTTATGACAGTCACCACACACGCGAAGATTCTTCCTGATGTGAATAGTCGTACCTGGACTGGTATTTATAAGTCCAAATGCTATGGCAAGTTTCTCGCTGTGGCTGTTGAGCAGTTTTTGTTGGACATCATCTTCCACATCATGAATCGAATTGGTATCAGGTACATAACCAACAGCTTTAATCTCATCGATCAGTTTCTCAAGGTAATCATAGATCTTCTTGGATTGGGGATGCCACAAGCTACCTGAATAGAAAGTGTGAACCTCATTTCTCAAATCTACTAAACTGCATCCTGGGGTTTTCTGAATCCCTTTCTTTTCCATCATAGTCCTGACTTTGGCCACTTTGTCCCACATTGAAGCTGTTGTATATATATTTGCAAGCAATACATGGTATCCACCTTCTTGGGGATTTAACTCGAATAATCTGTCTGCTGCCATCTCCCCCAAGTTGATGTTTTTGTGAATCTTGCAAGCACCCAACATGGCACCAAAAACGTTCATTCCTGGCTCAACGGGCATGTTTTGTATAAACTCCCATGCTTCATTGAGCTTTCCGGCACGACCGAGTAAATCTACCATGGATCCATAGTGTTCCATTGAAGGCTGTAGGCCATAGTCTTCTTTCATGATGGTAAAATATTGGCGCCCCTCTTTGACGAAGCCCGAGTGGCTGCAGGCTGAGATAATACATAGAAAGGTTACGTCATTTGGCTTTATATCCCCATGCCGCATTCTGTCAAATAAATCTATAGCAGCCTTCCCAAGCCCATGCATCCCATATCCATCTATCATAGAGTTCCACGTTGTGACATGCCTCTGATCCATCATGTCGAATAGCTTCCTTGCAGTGTGAACAGCTCCAGATTTTGCATACATGTCTACTAGAGCAGTCATCACAAAGACATTCCTATCAAAAGAAGATCTAATGACAAGTCCATGTATCCACTTTGCTTGGCGTAATACTGATAGTTCGGCCAGAGCAGGAATGACGCTCACCATCGTAAATGAATCAGGCTTAATATTTTGCAATTTCATGTCACAAAAATGATTCAGAGCCTCAGTTACACGGCCATTCTGTGCATATCCTAATATCATGGCATTCCAAGATACCCTGGTTTTACCTTTCAAATTTCGAAACAGTTCAGCAGCAATATCGACTCGTTTGCACTTGCTATACATGGAAATCAAAGAGTTCACAACCGAAACATCAGATTCCAATCCTACTTGCTTTACTAACTGATGAACGAATTGTCCCCGCAAGATCACCCAACTCACCACATGCATGAAGAGCTCCCATAATAGTCACATTAGTCGGTTTCCATCCTCCATCCAACATTTCCTGCAAAAGTAACAAAGCTTCAGCAGGATTTCCACCTTGAGCATACCCATCAATCATTGAATTCCACGAGACAATGGTCCTCAAACGCATCCGTCAAAAATAAACCGAGCAGCCGATAAAGACCCGCATTTCGAGTACATGTCAACTAAGGCAGTCCCAACATTCACAAGACAGTCAAACCCAGTTCTGATTACATAACAGTGAACCGATTTCCCAATCTTCAAGGATCCAATACTCGCAACCGCAGGCAACATGGAAACAACAGTGACAGCATCAGGCTTGAGGGCGTCGTCCGCTTGCATCCGCGAAACCAATTCCAAAGCCATTTTTGCAAACCCATTTTGCGCAAACCCAGAAATAATAGTATTCCAACAAATCAAATCTCGTTCAGGCATTCTATCAAACATCTTATATGCCTCGTCAATCAACCTACATTTCGCATACATATTCACAACACCCGTCATTGCAAACAAATTCGACGCATCCCCATTAACAATCAATTGTCCATGAATCTCTTTCCCTCTCCTAAGATCCGAATTATCGCCGCAAACTTTCAACAAATATGTAAAATTATAAACCACAGTCTGAACATTCTCGACTTTCATCCTACAAAAGAATGATAAAGCATCGTTTAGAGAAGAGTGCTGAGCATAACCCTTGAGCATGGTGTGATAGAGAGGATCGATTTTGGGGTCGATGGGTTCGAAAACACGGGCGGCTTCAGATAAGTTGCCGTGTTTGCAGAATAGACTAATGAGCTTGGTTTGGAAGTAGTGTTCATTGTAAAGGCCGTTTTTAATGATGAGAGGGAGGATTTGGTGAATTTCATTCATGGAAGTGGAGAGTTCAAGAAGAATCGCAGATGGGTGTTTGTAAACATGAGTGGGAATGTGGGTTCTTTGGGAGAGTGTGTGTTGTGGGGGTGGGGTGGTGGGGAGTAGCAGTGAACTCATTGAGTTATTCTCAATCTTGGTTTTCTCCAAGGAATATCAATCTCTGTTATCTTGTTAAAGTGTAGAGTTGGTAAGGTAAATGGAAGTATTGTATTTGTAGTTGTAGTATTGGTTATCTTAATCTGTTCATCAAACCGTGGTGATGACGATGACGATGACGATTGCGATGGCATCTCATCTTCTTCAACGGTATCCATTGTTTTTCAGAAAATATCATGCGATGGATCTTCTGTATTTTTTATGGCCCTCCCCAATTGATCCCGTAATCTGTACCGTAAATCAATAATCAGGGTAAGACACCATTTGTAAGGTGGAGAACAGAATACTTCACTTAATGAGTACTCAAATTAGTTAGTACTTACGTATGATGTAACAGCATCCTCAATGCTACACTTTCTATTCCATTTTTTAATCGGGTCCTATTGATACCTACACGCTTTTTTCTTCTTATTTTATTTAAAAATATATCTTCTCAATACTAATCAACATTAAAATTGAAAAAAATACATAATGAAAAAGTTACATAAAAGATAAATAGTTAAAAATTATGTAAAAACAATTCAATAATTAAAATTGCTTCATCCGTCCCTAAATAATCTTCCTAGTTGACCCGACGCATAGTTTAAGAAAAAACAATCGACTTGATTATTTATATTGGTTTAATGTGTATTTTCCTTTAAAGTCCATGTGTATGTGGCACATAATTAAAGTAAGGTGAAAAAGTAAGGGTAAAGTGGTAAAAGTGATGTTCTAAAAAGGTAAGTTTCAAACTGAACAATTATTTTGGGACGGACGAAAAAGGAAAGGAGGACGATAATTTAGGGACGGAGGGAGAACATAAAAACGTCACCGTAACGACGTCATATATGTTCAACCAAGTTGGATCGAAGTTCATGATGTGTGTTTCTATCTCATACCTCTGAATTTCGTTGCAGATATTCTTCAAATGCTTGTGTTGACTCATGGTTTACTTGTGGAGAGTCATATCTTAGTATCATCGATTCGTAATGTGATCACCATCGGCCTCCACAATCATGTTATGTAAAATAATGCATGTGAGCATTATTTCTTTCAAGTTAGCTCTATACCAAAATCTGCTAGGACCTTTGATAATTGCTCATCTTGATTAGAGTACGTTAAATGCTCGTTCGACATCTTTTCTTCTGACCTCTTTGATCTCTTTGATTTCTTTAAACAGCATCCGACGGGCACGAAAAACTCTTAACAAAAGTAGCTCAATCCGGATAAATTCCATCGGTTAGGTAGTATCCTTTTGTATACTGTTTGTCATTCACTTCAAAATTGCACGGCGATGCATTTCCTTCGAGTACGTTATTGAACAAAGGTGATTCATATAACACATTAAGATCATTACGAGAACCCGCGACCCCAAAAAATGCATGTCATATCCATAAATCTGCCGACGCAACTGCTTCAAGCACAATTGTGGGCTTCCCATGACCTCTTGACTATTGACCTTGCCAAGCGACTGGATAATTTTTCCATTCTCAGTGCATACAATCAAGACTTCCTAACATACCTAGAAAGCCATGCCTTTGCTCGTGCATTTGAAGTAGACGTTGTGTATCATTAGCATTTGGTCTTCTTAAGTATTGACCTCCGAACAATTCAATAATACATCGACAAAAGTTGAACATGCACTCAATGGCAGTTGTTTCTGCTAATTGGAGGTACTCGTCGAGATGATCGGCCGGAACTCCATAAGCCAATTGACGGATAGTGCATGCCGTTTTGAAGTGGTGAGAGACCTATTTTTCCTCTTGCATCAGACCTATATCGAAAATAACTTGAATGATTCTCCAATGCATTAACTATCTGAATGAATAAGTTTCGATGCATTCGGAAGCGTCGCCGAAATATATGATCGGGATACAATGGCTGAGATGAGAAGTAGTCATTGACAAGTTGAGTATTTTCCGCTACATGCTTTCGATCTATATACCTCCTCTTTTTCCTTTGGCGACGCCTCCTGATGTTGGCTCTCTCCGTTTCTTCTATCTGTTGTTGTAATGCAATTATCTCCAAAAACATTTTTTCACCTTCAGACATGTTGGATTCGTTGGATTCTTCGGTATGATTGCTTGTGTTAGAGCTATTGGTAGAAGAAGAGGAAGAATAAGACATCTTTAGTTGTATGTTGATGATTTGTAGCTATTGGTAGAAGAATATGACACCTCCTCATCTATATATACTTCTCAACAACGGCTACTTTAAAACAGATAGTTTATAACGGCTAGTTTAAAACGGCTACTTTAAAATGACTACTTTAAAACAGCTACTTTAAAACGGTTACTTTAAAACGACTTCTTTAAAACGGCTACTTTACAACGGCTACTTTAATTAACCCAATTAATAAGTAAAGTTACATAAAAACATTTTAATATTAAAAGTTACATAAAAACATTATAATATTACAAGTTACATAAAAACATTAATAATTAAAGTTACATAAAAACATTAATAAGTAAAGTTACATAAAAACATTAATAATTAAAGTTACATAAAAACATTCTAATATTACAAGTTACATAAAAACATTAATAAGTAAAGTTACATAAAAACATTAATAAATAAAGTTACAGAAAAACATTCTAATATTAAAATTCATAGCCTTTCTTCATCAACTATGCCTTTACTTTCTCACATCTGTGTTGATACATGACAACCTGTTCTGGAGTCATGTTTGAGATATCTTGAGTAAGAAAGTAATGTCTTTGACGAGCCTTTCGCGCTCCTTTCTTTGTTCTCTTGCAGCAGCAGCTTCCACTTGAAGTTTTTTTGCTTCCGCTTCAATTTTTTTAATTTCAGAGTACTTATCTAACGACAACGTGTAATCAGAAGTGCGTGTATGCAACCCATCTATATCTGAAGATTTTTCGATTTTTCCTTTACCTTTTGCATTCTTTTTTGCCCTTTTTTTTCAATCGGACGAGTACGTAAATCGATATCTTCCACATCTTCAGCATCTACACTAGTCTTATAATAACCGCCATCGGAGTCTGACGTCTTAGACTTTTTATTGGTATGAATAATATATGTTTGCCTAAAATATGATACAGAAGAATTTCTTAACACATCCCAAACATGATCAAAATTAAAGTGCTAACATTTTTCTTGATGGTATACCGCCCTTGCATTTTTTATTAAAATATCATCGCTCCAACCGTTGTGTTTAGCATTGACAAGCCTATTGTAGATTTCATTGAAGCTTCTCACAGATGGAGCAATTCTAGTTGACCAACGTGGTGTCAACCTCGCGATATCTCTCGGAATCGATTCACTTGGGCGATGTTCGTTGTAATAATCAGCTATACGCTTCCAATATTGCAGACTCTTTTGACTATTACCAATTATTGGACATTGACCAATAGTCTACACAGCTTCTGTAAACGCAAGATCTTCATACTTGGTCCATCTTGCACGTGTTTGAGACTTGTGTTTTACCGGTACTGCTTCAGTTTCGTAATCCAAATCAAATGTTTCTAAATTGATTTGAGTCTTGGGAACCGATGACAGCGTTGCCGAAAAATTACTAGACGAAGTCCTATCTACACTTGTTGGACGTGACTCATTAGAAGGTATGTAAGGTTAAGAAATTGCACGAGGCGTACCTTGTGGAGTGAAAAATTGGTTTCCTGTAGGTTGCCAATAATTCGGAGGAAAATGAGCGTTGCAGATGAATTCCCAATAGTTTGAGGAACTTGAAAATTCTGAAAATTTGGAAAATTTGCAAAATTTGGAGGCATGTAGAAATTTGGATAATTTGGGAACATTTGGATTGTTGAGAAAATTAGGTGGGTATTGGGGGTATTGCGGAGTAGAAGAAAATTGAGAATGTTGAACATTTTCGGGAACACGAGAGTTAGGTGTATTTTGATTTTCTTCATTTTCAGAAGAATTCAATAAATTTTGAAAAAAATTAGTATCTCTTGGATCCATTTGGAAGCTAAGTATGTAGAGAAATTGATTTTTTAGAAGAGATTATGAAGAAATAGAAGAGAGAATAAAAAAGTTGTGGAGAAAATGAAGAAGATTAAGGTGGTGTATTTATAGGGAAGAAGGAAAAAAATTATTGAAAAAAAAAGCCAAATAAATGGCTACTTTTTGAAAAAGAAAACAAAATTAAAACCCCCACCAACCCCCCCCCAATGGTAAGTTGTATTTAATTTAAATTAAAAAAAAACTAATTTGCAGACACAAACAGAGTGTGGGCCCCACCGAAAATTTGCAGCTCACTCGCCGCCTGTCGCGTGAAGTCCACGCGCGTCACACAGCTCGTGTGTGACCGCCACCGCCCAGCTGCTGCTCCCTTCTTCCTCCCTCAACATTGGCTTCCTAAATTGGAAGATTTCAATTTCTCTCTCATGCCATGTCACTTTAAGAAGAGAGTGGAGAATAGCTACCATTGCAAAAGTGAAGACTTCCAATTAGGAAGTAGAGTTTTTCTCTAGCAATGGTGGTGCTCTAACGCATGAATAATATTTTTGGGAGTAAGTCTCCTATGATACCGTCTTACGGATCTTGATTTGTAAGACGGAGTCTCACTTTCTCACAATTCAATCCATCAATGCACGACGGGTTGGGTAAATAGAATATGTTTTACAAAAAATTTTGTAAGACCGTCTTATACAAGTTTTTACCTATTTTTGGAGCAATGCTAGGGAAACTCAATTTGTAAAACCTCGTTTGGTGCAGCGTTTTGAAAACGCAACTTTTTCAAAACGCAGCATTTTTAAAACACAACATTTTCAAAACACAGTTTTATTTTTGTAAACAAGTTTGGAAAACTATTTCAAAACATTATTTTTCATAAACAGAGTAGTTGTAAACGCAACATATTTTTAAAACGCTACAAATTGGAGCGTTTTAAAACGCTCCACATTTTTAAAACGTTGCGTTTTAAAAACGATGCATTGAAAGACTTTTAAAGAGAAAACATTGCATTTTTTACTAACGTTTTGACCAAAACACTCCACCAAACAAGTACTTAAACTTTTTGCACTCAATGACATGACATATTATGAGTCCTACTTTTTTAGTTACTCCCTAACCCCGACTGTGACTAAGATTAATTTTTACTAACCTAACCAATAAATCAATACCCTAAAATTTTTCCCAAATATAACGAGAGAAACCTAGTCATACACGGTCTCCTTCTTCGGTGTTATACGTGATGTCGTCGTCTTCTTCTTATGCGCCTGTGTTGTTCTATCTGTTGATGAGATACCATTCCATGAAGCCCCACATCTCCCTTTCCTCGCCTCTTTGCCTCCATCCCTTATGAGAATTTCCTCAAAATCATTTAGCCAAACCTTTCTAGCGAGTTGAACGACGATTTCTCTTCTTCTTCAGTGCCGGCAACTACCATCGTCAACGTCATCCAATTCCTTTTATATTGATGTTGTTGATGCTATTCCTTTTATAAATCGGAAGAAAATTAAATATCATATTGGTATAATCTTTGAATATAAAAGGATAGCAGAAGAAAATATCCTTCGCCAACAACAACGTGGTCAAGAAACAAATAATGGTGTAGACCGTAGAGGATAAGATGATGGAAACATTGGAAAGTGCCATCTAAAATCCTCTAAATAGACTGATTTTGCATGGCAAAGGATTGTGAATTCTAAATTATCAAGTGAGACTCTTGATATTTTACTCTAATTTTGCCAACAGTTAGTAATTGCTTTGTGCATAAACAGATAAAAACTAGGGGTGTAAGTCTGAATCGCGGAATCGAATTGAATCAGTAGGTTTGGTTCGGTTTTGACGTAGGATGGTTCGGTTCATGTTTGAAAATTTTATAAATCGATCGATTCGGTTCGGTTTACGATTTTTACTTCTAAACCAAACCAAACCGAATCGAACTGAATCGTCATATTAAAATATATGATTTTCATATATATATATATATATATATATATTATAATTATAATTATATAAATATATTTATAATATCATTCTTAATTATATCATTTTTTTTAATATCTTACATTTGACTTATGGACAATGAGTAATTGAGTACTGAGCAGTGGGGCAAAGGTCTTACAAGCCAAATTTTCAAAATCCAAAAGAGGCTTCTCTCTCTCTCCCAAAACAAAGCCTAGAACTTCGCAGAACCCGACGTCGTCACCGTCTAGCTCGCAATCTTGCATAGTCGCTCTCGCTCGCAGTCTAGCTCTCCAGTAGGTAGTAGTCCAATCTTCACTCTTCACTATGGTAAGCTTTCGTCTCCTTCTCTCTCTCTCGCCCCATCTCCCTCTTTCTCTCTACCTTTGCATCTCTCTCTCCTCTGATTTTCTCTTTCTTTTTGAATTCTAATTTTCATGGTTGAGTTCATTACCTCTCTTCTCTTCGGTGGTTGTAAATCCCTACAAAGTACAAACTGATTCCCCATATTTAGCAGCACACACACACACACACACACACACATATATATATATGGCTGCTAAGTGCTCATAATGTGCTCATGATCTACTCAACAACTCATTTGATCTTGTGTATTAAAATTTGATGTCACTTTTTTTAAAGGAAGATAGATTGATATCATGTCTCAAGCACACATATATATTTAATTTATTTTTTGCTCCGTACTAACTTCTGTTAATTTAGATTCCAGCTTGGGAATCATGGATCCAATTACTCAATTGAGGAAGAGCTTGAGACTCACTTTACATTTGCTTGAAAAGATGGGAAATTACATCAGAGTATGAGACCGACCTAGTGGACTTTGTCTGGATGTTTGCTTTCAAGTTTCAAGAAAATTGTGCAAGAGAATTGTGATAAACATGTTTGTTTATTTTTTTTTGTTGATTTGGTTTGAAAATATGATTTTTAATGTTTGATTTGATGTTAAGTTGTTAATTAGCCTAACAATTTTTAATTTACTTTAATTTTTTATTTAAACCACCAAACCGAATCGAACCTAACCGAACCATTCGATTCGGTTTGGTTCGGTTTCAAACATCCCGTGGTTCGATTCGGTTTGAGAAACATGGAACCATAAGAAGTCGGTTCGGTTTGTGATTTTGACATCGAACCGTTACACCCCTAATAAAATGTTCTTTAGACCATCCTTCATGTCGGAAGGCTAAAGGTCTTCTAGAGAATATAGATTAAATTTGGGTTCTTGATTTTCTTATTAGGCTGGGGGGGTGAATCCATCATTCAAAGAGACATGGGTGGGGTTTCGTGTAGGGGTGGCAAAAGGGGTGTTATGGATAATCATGGGTTAATCTATTATCCATGGATAGCTCGTCAACGGAGAGATCGAAGAAGACGATGAAAGTAGGACTCATAATATGCCATGTCATTGAGTGTAAAAGTTTAGTATAAATTGAGTCTCCCTAGAATACGTTTACTCATATTTTTGTTTGCAAAATTTGTTTATAATAAAATAATTTTCTAAATTTGTTATAAGTAATTAAGATTTGAAATTAGAATACGTTTAACAAAACTAAAATAAGGTAAATATTGAAACTGATCAATGAATGGGTAATTGAAAGATTTGCGTAGGAATTTTTTGTAGAAATCTTTTTTAAAAAATAAACTAATTAATAATTAATGGGTATAGATCAATTAGTAATTTTCTAATAAAATTAATAATTTTAACAGAAATCCGCCGCATGACAATAGTGGCTTATGTTAGTAATATTTAATAAGAATTAAACTTTCATCCAACAGCGGCGTAGAATCTTTTTTACACAAACGACTAAGTAATTCAAGATAAAGATTGTGATTGATAAGTGTTATGATCTAAGGGTCGATTGTGTAAAACATTCTACTCCATTGGTAAATGATAACTTTATCAATTAATAGTCAATAAATATAAATTAATAGAAAAATATATTAATTTAAACTTCTCTCGTAAATAACTTGTATAAATAAAAGAATCAATATATTTTTTGATCCTTGAACGATCCACGAAATATGCATTTGGTCCAACTATTTATTTTGTTTATTTGTTGGATCCATGTGCTCAATTTTTGTGGTCAGATTCCCCTACGGGATTACCGGAGTTTTTCCATAAAATTTTTATTAAAATCTTAAATTTTCCCATACATTTTAGGGCATCGTTTCTTTGCTCCAAGCTTGATATCTCATATATGGACATGACTGCTCTGTCATCTGGATCCAATTCCTAGTATGGCCTCCATCTTTCTCCGCAATAATATTCCATAAATGCTCCAAATCATCTTCCTTTACAAAATTATGTCCTTCATCACTTTCAATTTCAAAGAACTAACCACAAATGATGAAGTTTTTTAGAATCTACCCTCATTCCAATTTAACTTCATATTCATCTTGAGCGGTTAATTGGTTCACATTCCAACTTGATATCTCATATATGTATATGGACCTAGGTCCAATTCATAGCAGGGCCTCCATCTTCATAATCTCAACCCCAAACCTGAGCCCTAGCTCATGTGCGTCTTCGATGAGGGAATCAGGAGATGAGAACAAAAGGTGGAGGGAATGAAACCAAACGGGTCTAGCACTCACGAGCCGAGCCCAAGTTCGTGAGTCGAGTTTGTTGTCTCATCTAGCGGTCTCATTTAGTTACTTCAGCTTCTTCTTCACCACCACCTCTTTCTACATGGAAAATCCAATGCTATCTTTTGGAAGCAAAGCATCGAGGCAGTGAGGAAACAAAGATCGAAATTCGAAATCTTGAACCAATTTTGGTCGATTGAAGGTAGAGAAACAAAGAGATCAAAAAGGGTTTCTAGTTTACCTCAAGGTCTCAAATCTGTAACCGTAATATTTGGGAATTAAGGACAAAGGATCGATAGTAGTTAGGAATATGAATCTGTCAATGCGGCTTGTGATGCAGCTGCATCTAGAGGTACATCGACTAGAAAATCAAAAACGTAAATAGCGAAAGACTTTAAAATGATTAAAGAAGTAATAAAACGGATGTTTTCAAACAATCTACAAGCATCCAGTCTCATGGTCAAAAAGATTTCACTAAAAAGAATTATGTGTTTAACAAAACAAATTGTAAAATCAGCAAAATACCAAACCTCTCATAAGACAACAAGTTTGAAGAGGAAAACCCACAAAAACAAGGTATAGAAAACGTGAGATTAAAAAATAAGCTTCCTAACAACTTAGGAAAGCAAACAGCAAAAACAGTCAATGAAGCTGCATCCGGAGCTACATCCAGATTCTGAATAACTCTCAGTTTCTTTTCTCTTTATTTCTGCGGGTATTCAACCTCAGTTTGTCTGCCCAAAGTCTTCATATATATATATATGTGTGTGTGTGTGTGTGTGTGTGTGTGTGTGTGTGTGTGCCTGAACTAGAGTCATACACAAATAGGAAAACACAACAACTCCAAGAAGATAAAGGATTACGAAATAAATCAATTAGTTTCTAAATATAGTTTCCTAATTTAAGTCAAAAAATCTATCATAAGATTTTATCAATTTAATTAAGGACTCTTTGAGAGATTTTTGGAAGTGTCCAATTATGGTAACACTTACCATAACTTTAGGACCAAGAAAGTTATTAAATATGATAACTTCTTACCACTGCTAGCTTTTGGACCAAGAAAGGGTACAACAATGAAATCAATAGAGGAAAATATGACGACCCTATTTTACCCTTACAATCTCCCCCTTTGTTGAACTTTTCTAGTCAAATTACATGACAAGTGTTTATTCAACACCAATCAAACCATCTAATTAACTTGCATTGGTTAGAAAATCGCATCTCCCCCCGAATTTGTGCAAGGTATAAAATCAGAAATCATCTACTAAGCACAAATCAGAATATATCAATGATGCAATCACATACATACAAAATAAACATGAAATCAGTTTATGGGAGAAACAATCACAATGATGAATCTACAAAGGATCAGATTCATCATCATCACTAGAGATAGGAACACTTGACCTCCCCCCCCCCCTATTTGACCAAAGAAGGAAGAGGAAGTGTAGAAGTTCAAAAATCATTTGATTCTTTTTCAAAAATCTTTTATGAATTCTCAAAAAATTCAAGATTTTTAGAAAACACAATAAAGTGTTTATCCAAAAATTGATCAAACCCAAACAATACTTTAACAGCTCATATCCAAAATTCAATGTCTCTTTATCCCCAAAAAGATTAGACATCCACTAAATATTTTTCAACATGAAAATTTTTGGAAATTGATTTGCACAATTTATTTTAGGATAAAATTTCTCCAAGCTGATATCCTTATCAACAATGCATGTTCTAAAATTTTATGTTTAAAACATGATTAGTAAAAGCTAGGCACAAGAATAAAAAATGTAATCACACACAAGTGATAAAGACCAGATCAAAGGATGTAGTTCCTGATGCAGCTGCATTGGGAGATGCATTTGCCAAAATTGTGATTTTTATGTTCAATTTTGCATTTTTTATTTTCTCAACCAAATTTTTCTCCCAAGATCATAAATTTTTCATAACAAAAATCCATAGATACTATATTTCCCTATGAGTATAGCTTTACTTTATTTCAAGCTATACAAAACATGTCATTAGGAACCTTTTACACTATTTACCAAGGAAAGTCATTTTGCACAAGATCAACCCATGAAATCCAAAGATTCATAGTCCCAAGAGAGAATGACAATAAATCTTGTTCATATGTAGCTCTTTTCCTTTAGGTAGCTTTCACACTTTTCCAATGGTATCCATTTTTCTCAAACTTTTCCAATGGTATACATTTTTCTCAAAATCAACCTATGAGAACCAAAGTTTCATGGTACCAATATAAGATGCTACAACCGTTGTACTTTAATGTAGTTCTTTCATTTGTGAACTTCAAACTTACTAAAAAACTAGGAGAGAGAGAGAGAATCATAACAAAAAAAAATCACAATTGATTTTGAATGTAATTCCCAGGCAACAGCAAAAGGTACAAACATGTGAGTCAAATGATCTAGAGTGTCCACTAAATACAAAATGCAAGGATGCCTATTTTTTTTCTTTTCTTATAATTAACTAAGTGTAAAATCATATGTCACGTATACCAAGAGATTTCTTTAGATTGGAAAATCTCTTCAAAATCAAGACTCTTAGTAAATATATCAGCCAATCAATTTTTTGTCCTAACATGTTCAGTGCAAATAATCTCTTGTTCAACCATGTCTCTAATAAAGTGGTGTCTTATATCAATGTGTTTATTATAGACTGTTGAACTGGATTTTTTCTTATAGTGATTGCACTGGTCTTATCACAATACAAGTTTAGCACATCAATGTGTAGTCCATAAATTTTGATCATTTGGTTCGTAAAAGTTGTCTCAACATAGTTCTGTTTTTTACTAAACCAAGAAGCCAAATTATTTCCCAAGTAAAAACACCTACTAGATATACTTCTCATATCATCTATTTGTTGAACAGTAATATCTATAATGTGACGACCCGACCCGGACCCCAATGCGAGATCCCGAGTCGCGCCGTCCAAATAGATAATAACACAAGCATGCATAGTAGGATCACAAAAATCATGTGGCGCAACATCGCATACATACAACAACTCGGCTACACTTGGCCGGAAAAGCAACCTAATTTAAACAAGTCATCGGCGACGTTACAGCCGGAACCCAACAACTACTCCTACAATTATTAACACATGCTTATAATAAACTCAACGGCCACAACATGCCGGAGACAACAACAACAACAATAAATAACGAGCTTTAGCGGAAGAAAATAGTAGTGAACCATACACATATAAACAGGCTCGACATATAAGTCGGCTTACCAAAAGATTACAAGTTTAAGTAGTTAAGTCTATTACATCAAAACAACATAAACCCAAGCTAAGTCTACATGACTTGCTTCCCATCGTCCTTACCAAAATAAGAATCTAAATAACCAAAGTCCAAAATAGCAACACTAAAACAAACAACCAACGAGTACAAGCGAGTCTATCGACCGTCTCCTGGCTCGGATCTAAGGAAAGACAAAGCAAACAAATAGGGTAAGTCGAAAGACTTAGTAAGTTACAAAATGCATGTTCATGTTATAGCATGACATCTATCTCATTTATCATACATGATCATCATATAGCACTTAGCACATAGTTCACATAAGTGCGGAAAAGTAAATCATACAAGTAGGATATGATAGTCACGGCCGCTTCGTAGCTCCTGCAATAAAACTTTATCATACTTTATCGTGCAACATTGATGCTCTGTGAATGCATCAACTTTTATCAAGTACCACTCGATCTAGATAGCAAGCCAATGCGGCACTTAGCGTCACGGCAAAGGGCTACTTCCCCATTGCGGCCAACAATGGAGGTGTGTGTGAAGTCCTAGGTGCGGCGATCCATAGCGAGCACGAATCCCATAATTCGTGAAGGCGATGCATCGTCCCACCTTGACCCGATAAACAAATCAAATAATGCCAGCTGGACTCAATGTGATGCACAAGTAGATATTTACTTGACTAAACCAATCAAAGACCGAATTCGACAAGAGCGAACTCGACCAACCAAGTAGGGTATCAATCTCTACTTTAAAATCATATCAAGGCAATTAAATTGCACAAAACCAACCTTTCATAAAAACTTGTTATAAACAATCAAACTAATCTCATACTTGAGTAAACCAATCAAACGGTGTCCAAACTTCGTAGGGATTGAAACTAGGGTTCAACACGCTTCAATTATTCCCTAAAGTCGACTCGCTGAGTCTTTGCTCTAAATTCCCAAATTTGGAGAAATTGAAGCTATATGCTTCATAACCCAACCTAGGTCATTTCTAGGTTCAACAAGATTATAAACTCACCAAGGCAATGCAAAGTGATTCAAGTTCATCATAGAGTTCATTTCATAGAATAGAACACATTCAACATAGCAACATATAATGTAGGCTCCATTTAGGGCATTTTCTTGTGAACAAACTTCCAACAACAAACAATATACATGTCTCTAACATGTTTAAAGCTTTAAATAGGCAAGATGAAAGAGTAATATAGGCTTTCACAAGCAAGCATTTAACCTATACATGCTCCTAACAAGATCAAATCTCAACATACCACAATATAGCATGTAAAGCATACAAGTGCCCTCATTGACCTCAACCAACATAGACTTTGCTTCCTTAGGGTCAATGAGAACTAGAAGAAGAAGAAGATTAAGTAGGTAACTTACTTGATACACACCAACGAAGGAACTAGAAGGAACTATTCGGATAGAAATGCTCCCTTGATGAGCTCTTCAACTTTAATGAATGAGTCTTGGGCAATGGATGAATGGATGAAGGTAGATGATGATGAAGACCTCAAGCAACCATGGAAGAGTCTTGGAGAAGATGGAAATTCGTTTTTGAAAAGTGAGGGAGAGATATGAGGGTCAAAAATCGATTTTGGGCTTATAAGTGGTCAAAAAGTGGTGGGACAAGTGTCAACCACTTGTGGTCCCTTGAGATTCTTAGGATAGGGTTTGGATGATCTACAAGCCTCTAATCCATCATTAAAAATAAGTTAGGGATGTTAGGACTTAAGTAGGAAGGGTTAGGAGGTTTAGGATAGGTTTAAGTAGGGGTTTAAAGTAAGCAATTCGTCAAATTCGAAACAGGGGAACAAATCAGCCCGTGCAGAGAAACAAGTGAGGCGGGCGCCTCACTAAGGCCCATGCGGCCGCCTCAACAACCTCTCCCAGCGCCTCCCAAAGTTCGGTAAATTACGATCGAGCTTGCGGGCGCATGGCTCACTCGCCCATCACGCCTCGGCTCGGAACCTCTAAAACTTGGTCTAAACTTGATCTAAATGGTCCCAAACTTTTGGGCAACCATTCTAAGGTCTAACCCTACTCAAAACACATTAGAAACGCACCCAACAACCCCGGAACAAGCTAGGACAAGGCGCGAACCACGCACAAATGAACAACTGATTAAACTCAAATCAAACGCCAATCAAACTAGGATGTCTTGGGCATGAAAAGGTTTGTTTCAACATGAATAAGACTTGAATAGAAAGCCAAGAACTCAACGAACACCGTGCATCGAAATAGAAGCAAATACGAGCAACGAGAGGAATCGCTAAGACCAAATTCAACGGACCAAATTAAACCGGCGATTCTACAAACAAGTTTATATGATTCTAAACATGTTATGAACTTTTAAAATGATCTATAAATGATTCTAAGACATTTATATAACAAGTAGACATGCTCACAATTCAACCAAGAAAGTAAGAAGACAAGCATACAATGCATTATGTAAGAATACGGGCGCTACACTCTCTCCCCACCTTTTAGAATTTAGTCCCTAAATTCTACAAGTTCGCTCGAATAAGCGCGGATGCTTCTCAAGATCTCCGCCTCGCCTCCCATGTCGCTTCTTCAATGTGTGGTTCCTCCAAAGAACTTTGACTAAGGGAATCTTTTGGTTCGTGAGAACTTGCTCCTTGGTATCCCACATCTTCACAAAGCTGATCGCATGACATATCCTGCTCGAACGTGATCTCCTCATACTGAAAGTACATGAGATCTGCCCTTCAAATACTTTCGTAACATAGAGACATGGAATACATTATGTGTCTCCGAAAGTGAAGGTGGCAATGCTATACGATACGCTAAGGTCCCAACCCTCAAGAACCTCAAACCTGCAGCCTCGGCTAAAACCTCTTAGTACCTCTCCCTCGGTGTCACCTTCAAGAACACGTAATCACCCACCCGAACTCAAGATCTCATTTTGTCGACTTTCAGCTTGCGCAAACGATCTCTAATCAACTTCACGCCTCAACCGATCAGCAACTCAACCCCAAAGTTTCGCCTCCAACTTCGTCTCCAACAAATTGGCGATCTACACTACGCCCTACAAAGCTTACGGCGCCATCTTGATACTCGATCGATAATCTTATTATACGCAAACCTCTCAAAGGCAAATGAGAATCCCAATTTCCCTTGAAATCAATCCAAGACAAGCTCGCAAACCTCCAAAATCAATCAACGCTTGAATACCATCCGCTTGAGGATGAAAAGTCAGCATCAAGTCCAATCTAGTCCCCAAAGCTTCCCGCAATGACTTCCAAAACCTAGATGTGAACCTCGGTCTCTATCTGACACAACTACTACGCCATGAAGTCTAACCCAGTCGCAACAGTCAACGAATAGTGATAGCTATCTGAATGAAGCGTGCGTACTAGTCAACTGCCGACGCATAACCCAAACCGCATTAAACCCTCTCCGCGGTAACCGTCCAAGTCCATGGTAATGAACTCCCATTTCCACTCGTGAATCTCCAATGGTCAGAGAAATCCCCGAGTCTCGATGCTCACCTTAACTCGCCGACAAGTCAAACACTTAGACACGACTTAGCACTCTCTTCATACCTTCCACCGCCTTTTCAAATCCAAATACATCTTTGTGCTCCCGTGAATGGTACTTGCCTTATGAGCTTCATCAAGAACTAACCTCTTCAATTACAAGGAACACAATAAATCCTACCTCTAAAAGTCAAGGTACCTCGGTATTAACCACAAAGTCTCGGCGATACATTCTCAACCCATCGGAACTTTCCTCAACTCCCAGATCATTCCCTTTGCTCTTCTCTAATTTTCCAAATAAAACAAAGTAGCACTAATATTAGCAAAAATCACACCCCTATCAACAAATTACTAGACTCCAATCCGCAAATCTCAACATCTTCCATTCCTTCACCATCATGCAAGACTTTCCAC
>CM028379.1:52798800-52829236 GCA_013146195.2 Codonopsis lanceolata
CATCGGAATTCTCATATAAATATCGGCATATAATGATCGTATAAATAGCGAATTTACAACATCTATGAGATGCATATCTAGATTTTTTGAAATCGATGAGGCGATTAGATATCCGACGTAATAGCATCCATTACGAGGAGAATACATTTCTTCATAATCAATCTCAGGCCTTTGAGAAAAACCTTGTGCAGCAAGGCGAGCCTTGTATCTCACAATCTCATTTTCTCATTTCGCTTTTCGAACAAAAATCCATCTATCCAATGGGTTTCACGGCTTGGTGTGAGAGCGATAGATCGAATACTTTTCGTTTATTTAGCAATTTAATTCAAACCTTCATGACAGCATCTATCATTTGATCTTGTCATGCCTCTTTTTGACGTTAAGTCTGATTTTAGTTCGGGATCATGATCAAATCATTAATTTCTTGGGATACCGAATAAGAGAATATATCATCAATATTCTTCATTTCATCTCGGTTCCATATTTTTCCATTACATAAGTAATTAATGGAAATCTCATGATTTATCATTACTGCGGGGCTTACTAGATTTGCGTGATCGTATGTTTCTTACGGAACAATTTCACGATCGTGTGTTTCTTCTGAACACTTTCATGTGATTGGGGATTTTCAATCACTTTCTTTTTGTGAGGATGTTTATCCTTTGAACCAATAGGTTAGTCCATTTCGAGGCGTGTCTTAGATACATTTGCCATTTTATCATTTAGCGACCGCTTTTGGTATTTCAATTCGGGCGGGAGCATTTATAGCAGCTACATGTGACTTTGTCACTCTCTTTGTATCTATAAATGCATCGGCAGCTTGATTCGCTACATTTTGTAAATGTATGATCTTTTGAACTTCAGTTCACGTTGCTTTTGTGGGAGGTCAAGGTGCGATAACGATGATGTGCACCATTTGATCTCTCTTCCCACTTGTTTCCCCTCTTCACCTAAAGGTGGAAACTTGTCTTCATTAAAATGACAATCGGCAAGCGTGCGGTAAAACGTCACCGTTTTGGTTCAAGATATTTTATTATAGAAGGGATTCATACCCTGCATATACTCCCAATCTCCTTTGTGGTCCCATCTTTGTGCGTTGTGGTGGAGCAATTGGTACATATACCGCACAACCAAAAACTCTTAGATGGGATAGATTCGTCCTAGAATGCCAAGCTGTATTGGGGGAGTATTTATGATATGCACTTGGCTTTGAGGCGAATCGGTCTTGTTGCATGTAAAACATGTGACCCCATACGAGTAGGGGCTTTGTTCTCATCATTAATGAGTGCGGCAATAAGTTGAATACGTTTGATCAGCGATTCGGCCAAACCATTTTGTGTATGAACATGGGCTCTTGGATGTTCAACATCGGTCCCTATTGCCATACAATAATCATTGAATGCTTGAGATGTAAATTCACCGGCATTATCAAGTCTCTTTCTTGATCATATAATGCAGGAATTGTGCTCTCGGCTTGATTATTTGTGCAAGGAATTTGGCAAATGTCGTATTACGAGTTGATAATAGACATACGTGCGACCATTTGCTAGAAGCATCAATCAATACCATAAAGTATTGGAATGGTCCACTAGTGGATGGATAGGTCCATATATCACCACGAATTCGTTCCAAAATGATGGTGATTCATATCCACTTTAGTTGGTGATGGTCTAATTATCAACTTTCATGAGAACAAGCCTCACAAAGGAGTTCATTAGATTGAAAAATCTTACGGTTTTTCAATGGATGACCACTAGAATTCTCTATAATTCTACGCATCATTATTGATCTGGATGCCCCGTCGATCATGCCAAGTTTAAATGTTTGATAAAACTTTAGGTTCTTGTAGAATATGATTCAAATATTCTTATGATTGTACTATACAATCCGGATGATAGAGATGACAATTTTTCCAATATACTTGCTTAGGAAGTGTTTGAGGTAATGCAAAGATATTCATCATTCCTCTTATTCATAGTCTCAATATGATATCCATTCGAGACGAATGTCTTTGAAACTTAACAAGTTTCTTTGAGACTTAGGAAAACAATGCATTATTTATCATAAATTTCGTACCTCCGGGCATTAGGAAAATTGCCTTGCCAAATCCTTCAATTATTTTGGCATTACGGATATAGTGTTGACATTAGCATTGTCAATTTTTAGATAAGAAAAATATTTCTTATTTTTAAGTATGGTATGCAGTAGTAGCTGTCTAAGACATAATCTCCTCCTTGGATTTTGATTCGACATATTTGTGATCTATTTCAATATGAGAGAAAGTAAAAATAAGATGAATAAATATGATAACACATTGAATGCAAAATACATATATAAACTTTATTGTAAACATGCAAGTATACATAGGAAAAAGCGGATAATGTTCCTACTGTAACAACATGTTACTTTTTCCACGACTTTTATCTTATACTCGGACCATAGCTTCATTCATATGTTCATTTATTGTTCATGACCAATATCATCACTAATGGTATTGGTCATGTCGACGCATAACCATATCACGAAATCAAAATGAAGATCTTAGGATCATTTTCAAGGAAATTTGTCTCTACATTTTTTCCTTTTGTGATCTCTCATAAAGATCAACTAGATGTTTGGCCGTTCGGCATGCGTGCCCAGTGGCTGTCATGCCACACCTAAAACATGAACTTTCTTCATTGTTTGACGCACATTTTGCCTACTCGAAGAGTGTTTCTATCATCATCTGTTCCACTGGCGTGGCGAGAGAATTTCCATTATACTGATGATGATGATGGCCGGTGTTCTAAAACTTCCCTTAGCTCAGGAGCTAGGCCCCGCTTTAGCGCTAGGCTCCTCTCACCGCCCGACTTTCTTAGTCACCGCCTAATCGACCAAGTTGGCGCTTTCACGTTGCCGATCTCGGATAGATAGAAGAAAGAATAAGAAAAAAAGATGAAGAAGAAGAGGTCTGTCTCAATACTCATAATTTAGAATGAGAAGGGATTGTGGAGGAAGTGTTAGACTGTGGGTTGTAGGGACAGTAAGTAGGTGGAGTAATATTTTTTTGTTTTTAGTTCTAAACTTGGCTGGTTTATTGCTTTGAGGTTGTTGAGAATTATGATTAAAGGTAGGTTTGTATATTTTTATTCATTTTACAAATATAGACAAACGTTTGATAAAATGACAAATATAAAAAAAATTAAATTTGTAGTCAATGTGTTTGATTTTTGATGTAAATTATCAAAAAAAAATGGTAATTATGCATTAATTCTAGGCCCCGCCTAGTAGGCCCCGACATCCGACTAGTCCCTAGGCGCTAGGCGCTAGGTGCTTCGCCTGGCCGCTAACGATTTTTAGAACCTTGATGATGGCGACGAAAGTTATTTCGTCCACGGCCTCTTCCTCGGCCTTGATTTCGACCACGACCCCGGCCTTGTCCATGATTTCCTTAGCCTCGACCATGACCACTACCACGCCCACGCTCTTGGCCTTCATCATACATAGTCTCATTCGCTTCAGGGAATGGGGCTGAACCAGTTGGTCGAGATTAATGATTTTTCATTAGAATCTCATTATTCTGTTCAGCTACAAGGAGGCAAGAGATCAATTCAGAGTACCTTTTAAAAACCCTTTTCTCGATATTGCTGCTGCAGGAGCATATTCGAGGCATGAAATGTGGAGAAAGTCTTCTCCAACATATCATATTCAGTGATGGTTTCCCCACATAATTTCAACTGTGAGGTTATTCTATACATCATTGAACTATATTCATTGACGGTTTTAAAATCTTGTAGGCGGATATGAATCCAATCATAGTGTGCTTTTGGGAGAATGACCGTTTTCAAATGGTCATATCTTACGTTCAAACTCTCCCAAAAGACGAGTGGATCATTAACCGTGAGGTACTCCATCTTTAGGTCTTCGTGGACGTGGTGTCGTAGGAAAATCATGGCTTGAGCCCGGTGTTGATTACTTATCCATTCACTATTATTTTGTTGGATAGTATTTTCGAGGCTTCTGGCGGCCAAGTGGGTTTCGACATCTATTTTCCAAGACATATAGTTTTTCTCAGTTATGTCGAGCTTTTCAAATTCAAGCTTAGCAATATTTGCCATTTGTGAAGAAAAACTATAAAAATGAAACATTTATATATTAATAAAATGATAACATGAAAATTTTATTCATACGATAATCAATCAGTACATGTTAGAATGTATGTTGAAAGCTATTATAACTGCTAACAGGACATACATGATACAAAGATAGATAATAAAAATCTCAAAATCGTTTTGAGGGAATTCAGCAACAAAAACCAATGCGGTGCACGCAATAACAAGTATGATAATAATCATCAACATTGGAGGGAACATTTTGTAGAAGATGATATGATTTTGAGAGTTTGTAAGGAGATAGTAAAAATGTGAGTAATCTATTAAGATATTGCGGTATATATGGAGAAAAAAAAATGACCGTTTATGACCGTTAACTAGCCGTTTATTACCGTTGGAGGAGATATATAAAAATCAGCAACTAGCCGTTTATAGCCGTTATATAGCTGTTAACTAGCCGTTATAGGATAGGGGTAAAAATATAAAAATTCTAATTTAATAGAATTGCATTTATATTATGAATAAATATAAAACTTATTAGGAGCAATAAATAAAATAACTCCGCATGAATATTTTTCCAGTCAACTTTATACAGCTATTATATAGCATACATATATATTCACGCTACGCTAATCAGCAAGCCTTTCTGTGGGTGTTTGTAAGTCAGTAATAAATATATATGCATATAAAGTTAGTCATATATAGAATTGAAATATATGTATATATATAAATATTCAGTTTATAGCTTGGGGTTATTTCCGCACATGCATCAACGAACATATATATTATGCGTTAAATAATAAATTATTATTTCGTCACCTCACCATATATTATCGACGGTGGCTCAGCCAACCTTTTCTTAATAATGGTGATGTACGATATATATTGAAATAAACCAGAGACATAATATAAAGAATATATCGGTAGAAAATTTTACCGATTGGGATTGTTAAGAGTAGAACAATCGTGCTGATAACGTGTTATAAAGTAACCACAAAATAGAACAAATAGTGTATGAGAGAGAGAGAGAGAGAGAGAGAGAGAGAGAGAGAGAGAGAGAGAGAGAGAGAGAGATTTATTCAAAGGAATTGGTGTGTACAATAACCTTACATTGTTCAGTATTTATAACCGAGCAATGAACGAAGATGTCTGCCAATTCGTTGGCCAATGTTGACAAACCATGCCAACCTACCAACCTACCATTGCTAGCTATTGTCATCCTACCAATGTTCATTTATTACATAACAACGCCCAATTTCACAAATCTTGTTATATATATATACTAGTTTGATTGAATTTTCAATTTATATTCAATAATTTTTTTTGTAAAAATTACACAATATTTGAAATAATTTATTTATTTTACTTTTTTTCAATGATGGAGGGAACATAGACCGTATTACAACGTTTATTTATTATTATTTAAATGTCTTAAAAATAATATATATATATATATATATATATATATATATATATATATATATATATATATATGTTTTTGGTGTTATCCTCTCCATTAATATAAGTGAGTAGCTAAATAAAGTTTTTTAGATAAGGATTGAACAACAATGGTGCCTTTGACAAGGCTTAAACACACGGTCTCTCTATTGAGAGTTGTAAAGTCCATAGTATCTCTGGTAAGACTTGAACACCCGACCTATCCGTTAAGAGAAATGAACAATACCAGTTAAACTAGAGCTCATTGGTAACACTTGAAATATATTACTCTAAGTATAGCATTATTTTTTAATATTAAAGATTTATCTTTCATATTGAAGGAAATTATGTTAAATATTTGTTAAGCAATCAACTCATTTGCATCTTGTTTATAACAAGTGCGCTTTATTTAGAGCCAAACTACTAAAGCAATTTTCAAATTACGATAGAGCTCAATTGATTGACTGACACTATCTCGTCATGAGAGTTGAATATTCATAGGTCAGTTATATATAACTCCTTACAAATAACCTCCCTCAACTATGTGTCGAGTCAAATAGCACCCCTCAACTACCACTTGAAGTAATGTACCCCTCAATTGTAACATTTTTTTTATAATCGCACCTTCTATTTAGACATCGGCGTTTTAATTGACATAATCAGATATACTGACACCATGTCATATGTACGGGCATGAAGATCTAGTAATAGAAAAAAATGGGTCACAGACTCATTACATGTAATTTGAAAAGAGATCGTTGAAGAAATCGATAATTAATATAATATATATATATATATATATATATATATATATATATATATATATATATATATATATATATACATATATAATATATAATAATCAATAAATAAATTATATATTGGGTTGGTTCAGTCCGGTTCCGTATTTTTTTGGTTTGAGAATTGAGACTGATCCAAATGTCTGATTCTATGAAAATTCAGATCTAGAACCAAACCAAAATATTGGTCCAGTTCCGAAAAAATCCTACACACCCCTAAGTTAAACAAATACACGGTTCACATACATTGTTTGTAGTTTTTGGGTAATTTTCACTTATTCTACTTTGGTCCAGTATTTTTCTCAATATCTCTCTCTTTCTTTTTGATTGATCATTATAAAAATATGAAAAATACATTGAACTACTCACCACAAAATGAACCATCTATAAAATAGCCATGAACAAAACGTGAAGTGTTAAATTGTAGTAAAAGAAAATGAACAAGAACTGTGGGTTCCAACGGGCACAATAATAAGCTAGAAGGGGGGGGGGGGTGAATAGCTTATTATACACTTAAAATTTTTTGAGTAAGTTCTTTGAAATGTACTTACAATCTATTGAAAAGATTGAAGTAGCGGAAGACTTTCAAAGTAGTTGTTTCAAGTCTGCCGATAAGGACTACCGGTAGACCTTAACAGGTTACTTAAGTTCTGTTGTTTAAAGGATAAAGATAACTAAAGTAATAAACAGTTCAAACAGTAGACAAACAGTAAAGGAATAACACAAGTATTTTGGGATGGTTCACACTATAAAGAGTGCTACGTCTACCACCAAGGCAGTCAACCTTGGATTTAAATAGTGCACTATGTTTTCCACTAGATCTATTACAAAGAATATTCCTAATGGATCGTGTACAAAATATTGACTTGTGTTTGGGGTCTAAGGAATTAAATATCTGTGTAAACAAGATATTTAATTCGTGCAGAAGAATAGTTTTAGAATGAAAACAACAAGAAGTAAAGCAATAAGTGTTGATGAACAGCTTCTTGTTGTTGACAAGGACTTCTAGATCTGTTGATGATCTCTTGAATGCACTGAGTAGTAAAACTTAGAGTTGTAGAGTTTCAGAGCAATTCTTCAAGTGTTCGATTGATCTCTCGGATGTTTCTTCAGTCTTTAATGGCAGCATTTATAGCAGGTGCAATCTTGAGAGCCGTTGGAGAAGACGAAGACTTTAACAGCTCTATTATGAATGCATTAAATGCATGGGGCTGTCAGTCAAGAAATTCGTCTTCACAGATATAAAGCAGGGAATTATTACTGAGATCTTCTGGAAGTTGTGCAATCTTGATGTCAGATCCGAGAGAGTTGTTGCAGACAGTAGGTGACAGCCTCGCTTTTCACTGCTCGCCTCGCGAAAAGTCTTCCTGCTTTTCGGAAAGCTGCTTTCGGCGGGATTGAGGTGTCAGGGAATGTCTTAATTTAAATTCAAACTGATAATGATAAATTTAAATTGATTCATAATGGAACGCTTGACTAGACACGTCATGATCTTGACCGAGTGTAGAGAAGGTCTGCCGATTGTGAGCTGGAGCAGGTCTTCCGGTGAAACTTTGAAGAGATCTTCCGCTGAACCTGTGAAGTCCTATAAAAACTATACTTGGCAAAGTTCTATACACAGTTGTCATGCTAATCGATACGCAGCCCGATTAGCCACTGAAGTATAAAACTAGGGTAATGTATGAACATATATAAATCTAACAAAATAAGAATCAACAAGAACACACTGTAGAGTTTTTTTTTTATGGGTAAATGGGAGAAAATGTATAAGTGAAGTCAAGTTATAGGAAAAAAGTGCCATTGGAAACGGAAAAAAAAAGTAGCTGAATAAATAAATAAGTAAACGATTGGAAACTTTGAAAACCGAGGCTTTTAGGTTGGTGAGTAGAGACGTTAAAATAGCCAAAAACTGCAGGGTCGAACCGTTTAAATCGGGAAAAAGCTAGGGTTAGGTTTGAGTTTTTAGCGAACGTTTAAAACACAATCTATTAGAGACCAAAACCGACACGACTGGACTAAAACCGTTAGTGTTGGTCAGAGTAATATCTCTATTGAGATTTTTCGAGTCGCCAAGGCAGCCCCTTTTTTGAAAAGAGTAAGTTTTTCAGCTAATTCGGGTAAAACCTAACCAGAGAATCTCGCTTCAACCTTAGAAGTTACTAAAATAGCATTAGTGAAAACGGAAGAAAACTCATTTGAATTGACTTAATCTAATAATATCGATATTATGACTATTAATGTAACGCACCGAGCCCGAGAGCCCGGTCCGCTATGTGTAGCCCATACACTGGCCCACTGAACACGCAAGACCTTGGGTCATCAGGCCCACTACAAGCCGACCCAAAATGGATGATGTTGGTGCCCAGTAGTAGCGCATGACTATTTTTTAAATCAAACACAAGTCCCACATCTACCCGATGTGGGATTGGGGTTATTACAATTTCCCCCACTCAAATCCTTGACGTCCTCGTCAAGACTGAATCGTACCCAGGGCGATGCAGGATTCAAGAAGTGGCTCGTACGGGGATCAAGAGGTGGCTCTCACCTTCTGCAGTGTAGCACTTTGGCCCACACAGCACTTTATTCCCACATTTCTGGCCGGGACTCGCTCTGATACCATTTGTAACGCCCCGAGCCTAAGAGTCCGGTCCGCTACGTGTAGCTCATACACTGGCCCACTGAACACGCAAGACCTTGGGTCATCAGGCCCACCACAAGCCGACCCAAAAATCCATGGATGATGTTGGTGCCCAGTAGTAACGCATGGCTACCTTTTAAATCAAACACAAGTCTCACATCTACCCGGTGTGGGATTGGAGTTATTACATGGGCATAAAGATTAGTCTATATTATAAAAGAGCTCAGGGTCTAATTGGTGGCCCTGATCGAATTATGATAAACATAACTGACGGTCTAGATTGATTGTAAGTATGTGAATTACAAATGAACCCTCAGTTATAATTATGTTTAAATTACATATTTATAATTACACATACAACCTTCAGTTATGGGTTTTATTTGAATTACTCCGTCAGTTATTGACTTTGTTTATCCTAACCATTTTTTGAACTGATCTTATATCGATATTGTACCTATGAAATAGACACGTATACTAGTTTAAACGAAAATTCATTATTAAAAATCACGAGCATGGATTGTGTTATTTGGAATAATGATTATTATAAAGTAACAAACTTAAAAATAAGTCATTATTGAATATTTTTTATTCTGGAAGGGCAGGGACCAAGTACTCGTTAATACTCATTTTTATGCTTGTTTTGCATATTCCGAAACTTTTGGATAGGCCGCATTTAGGTCTACCCGCTTCACCTAAAAAAACAAATGCGTGTCGGTTTATTTTTTAAAAATTTAACCGTTAAAGTACTATTTCAATTTTTTTTAATTGGAAAAATCATTTTTATGGGCAAAATGATTATGATAGCTCATAATGAACTGTAGGCGCGTTACGGATGTCATTATTTTTGCACCGCGATGAAACAATTTGTAAACCGCGATACGGAGATCATTATCTTTGCACCGCGATGAAATAATATTTGAACTGTAATACATAAAATATTATATAATTTATTTTTGCAATGCGATACAAAATGATAATGAACCAAACCATGTCTTCCATTTTCTTCTTTCATCTCCTCCGTTATAAACATTCTTCTCCCTCCTGCTCCGCCTTCGTCATACTAAAAAATAGGATCGGTCCAACTGTTATGGAGGCCTAAAGTGAACTATAGAATGAAGTCTTTTTAAAGTTAAATAATAATTTATTATTTAAATTATTATATTTTTATTTAAAATTTATCTTTAGTTTCGAATAACCAGATTCAAATTTTCTAGTTGACATTTCTTATTTCTAATCTAATTCTATAACTTATAAGTTAAAATAAAAAAGTAATGTATTTTCACAAAATTAAATTAAATGACTATAAAATATAAATCAAATCAAGGGCATAAGAAAAAGGGGAAAAACAGTTATAACTTAAAACAAAGAAATCTGGTTGGGACGAGGGATCGATCGCAGCCTGTCGGCCTCACAACTCACAAGTCGATCTCGATCCTCCTCTTCAGTCTTCAGGAAGCCAGGAAAGAAAGAGTCAAACTACTGTCTACCAAAGTCCCGAAGAACGGAAGAAGACGAAATGGACTATGGAATTATGGAAGTAATAAACAGTAAATTATATGGAAGTATGGAACTTACTAAGTTACTGAACAGTAAAATGATTTAATGAGTAATAGGAATTGAACTACTGAACGTATGTATCAAACTATCTATGTATATGGTGTGATTGACTGATTGTGTGAAATTGTGAATTGATAATATCACTGTATGTTTGTAGTTTGTATCAATGTATCATTGGAGAACTGAACGGCTGGATGGGAGAAGAAGATGAGGAGTCGACAGTTGGTGCCTTGGTGGGACTCAGTGGGAGTCTGCTGTATGCATTAGTGCCGTAATGGCCGTCTTTTGGAGAAGGAGATAATTAAGGAGAAAAATAATAACCGTTGTTATTTAGTAAATTAAGTTTAATTAAGAAACTTGGAATTTGGAAAGTGGAAACCTAGATCATTCAATTCAACACATATCAATTACATTTTAGTATTAAATGAATAAAAAAAATTGTTTATCTTTCGGGGCGCTGCCCCCTCGACTTGATACGGTAGGTCGATCTCAGTTTCGTTGCCCAATAATAGTGTTTTTTAAATTCAATGCGTTTGCCGGAGTTATTGAAGAAGACGATGACATTTTTGGATTTCGAAAAATGGTCTTTTGCGATTGAAAAAAAAAAAGTACATGAGGGTTACAAACTTTGAAAAAGGGATGGACCATAATTTTACCCTAAAAAAATTAGGTTTTGAAAGACTAATAACTAACGGATATACCAATGTTATTAAAGTTTGTCATAATTACTCTTTTCGTTCTTGACAAATAGTTCACTATTCCATTTTGTGATGTTTTACTTAACGAGTCTATTTTAAAAAATTATGGCATAAAAATATCATTTTTTTTACTAATGAATA
The DNA here is from genome assembly GCA_013146195.2 of Codonopsis lanceolata. Lineage (NCBI taxonomy): Eukaryota > Viridiplantae > Streptophyta > Magnoliopsida > Asterales > Campanulaceae > Codonopsis > Codonopsis lanceolata. The sequence continues at coordinate 52,810,163 of CM028379.1, forward strand.
ACTAAAAGTGTCATTTTTTTTAAAAAAATTGACTTTCAAACAATGACTTTTGTCCGAAACTGAGGGAGTATAAAAATACTTAAGTACTTAAGTAGGATAAATATGTTTATAACACAAGTTGATGGTTGAGATAAAATGTTATGAAAATTGTAAGCTTAATTTTTTAAAATGAATTATTTAAGTAAAATATTTTAAATTAGAATAGTAAACTTTTGTCTACAAAGACAATAATATTTTTTTAAAATTTCAGTCTGCCATAAAACATAGGTGATGTCCATTAATAACGTTTGAGATTAGAAGCTAAATATTTTTATTTTATTTTCTCTTCTATGAGGTGTTCCGATACCGTATTGGGTTTGAGATTAATTTCCATTTGCGGTATTAAGTATGAATTATGGGTTCAAAATCAGACTTGACCAATCTGACCAAATAAATACTATGTAAAGGCAAAAACTTGCGTAACCGTCTTAACGGATCACATTTCGTAAAACAAAACTTCAAATAGAAAATAAAAAATAGAATTGAGTTTGCTTTGGATATGAGGAACCTATTTGCAGAAACCAATGTTTATCCATTAAAAACGGATCAAAATAAGAGAGGAAAATAGATGAAATAGGCAAGATTTGAGCCAAATTAAATGACCCAACTCAGACCCATTAAAAATGATGCGGGTCATGCAGACAGAAGAAGGTACGTTGAATACTTGAATTAATGAATATTTTCATTAATTGCTCCTGTGCCCTCCTTGTTTCAAATTGTGTATCGGTCCTCCCTCTTTTCAAACTTTCTCTTTGTGCCCAGACATAATTTTTAGTCTTAAATCAAATTAAAACTTTAATTAACTTCATTTTTTATTCAAAATATCACTTTGTGATGAAAAATGACACATTAAAGGGAAAAAAACGACACTTTATAAGGACAAACGTGACAGTTTTTAAGGGCAAATATGACAATTTTTTAAGTGAAAAAAATGTAATAATTTTTATTAAAATGCAAAGTGACACATAGAGGGTCAAACGTGACATTTTTAATGCTAAAAAGTGATACTTTTAAGGTTAATGGTGACGGTTTTTATATATAATATAAAGTGACACTTTTAGAGACAAAAGTTACTCATTTTATGCTAAACAGTGACACTTTAAATGCCCACTACTTATCGTCCGATGAAGATGCCAACACATCCAAACCTGACTCCAATCAGATTAAAACCCTTCTGGAACCCTAATCCAAAGACCAACTCATCGACCTCATCGTTGACGCCGCTGTTAGCGATCGTTCCCTCTGCGTCGATATCCTCGACACTGTTGACCACGACGTTGTTCACCCCCAAAATCGAAGCATAGTTGTCATTATAGTGGTAACCCTGATCTTAACAATGTTGTTTTTTAATTACTTCTTCCGTTGCGGACAAAATAGTCCACTATTTCGTTTTATGATATTTTACTTAAATAGTCAACTTTTAAAAAATTTAAGACATACAAACATCATGTTATTACTAATACACTACTAAAAGTGTCATTTATCTTAAAAATTTTGACTTTCAAAAAAAAAACTTTTACCCTTAATGGATGGAGTATTTAAGATTCAAGCCGTTATATTCTTTTCTTTTATAATAAAAACGAAAAACATTTTTTAAATTAAGATTCTAGATATACACTAATGAAATTAATTGATATAAACATGGTAAAATATACTCCCTCTGTCCTAAATTATCGTCATATTTTCCTTTTTTGTCCGTCCCTAAATAATTATCCATTTTGAAACTTACTTTTTTAGAACATCACTTTTACCACTTTACCCTTACTTTTTCACCTTACTTTAATTATGTGTCACATACACATGAGCTTTAAAGGAAACTACACATTAAACCAATATAAATAATCAAGTCAATTGTTTTTCTTAATCTGTGCGCCGGATTAACCAAGACAATAATTTAGAGACGGAGGGAGTATTAACTATACAATACAGCTCAATCAATTGAATGAAGCTATTCAGCGGTTTGGATCGATCCTGGTCGTAAGATCCAACGGCTTTGGGTCAGTTAGTAATCCCCTTACAAACAACCCCCTTAACTATTGGTCGAATTTGAATAACGCCCCTCAACTACCACTTGAAGCAATGCATCCCTTCAATTACGTAGTTAATATATACTGACACCCCAAGATATACTGTCACCGTGCCCATGGCACAGACACGAAGTTCTAGTATATATTTATTAGAGATAAATATGGCGGGATATCTAAAATTACAGGAATTTGTGTAAAGTTGTTGGGAGTGTTTTTTGTTAGGGTATTTATTGAGTATCAAATTATTTATTTTAATTTACTTTTAATAAGTTGAATATCAAATATAAATCAAATTTTATAACTTGTTAGATTTGCTCGAATACCCCTCAGAACCTCTGTTCCTAAATATCCTAAATAAGTGTCACGTTTTTGTTTCGTCCGTTCAATTTTGATTTTATGTTTCAAAATTTTGCTTTTATAAATAATTTTATTATTTTATTCGTAATTGTTTTTTTCGTTTTTTAAATATAAGTCATATGGACATGTACCGTTTAAAAAAAAAACAACATACTCCGATATTTTTAAGGATATTTAAAAAAAATCATATATTATAATACTCCGTAATACTTATAATATAATAGATTATTGTTTTTTTAAAATTGTATGTCACATCAAAAAAAAAACGAAAGGAGTATTATATTAATTTAGTCGATTAGATTTTCTTATGTTTAATAAAAAACACTGAAAGGTTGGAATAATACATGGAACACACCTGACCCCTGTAATCACCCTATCACCCTACTGCCAAATTGTTTTAGTGGTTCAGTCAGAAGTAAATATCAAGCTGACCGTGACAAGACATACCCACACAGCTATACATTGACCCATCAAATCCACCAGTTTATGGGTGCATTTACAATTTACATTGTCAAGATCAGATCTGCAAACTGGTCGAGGTTTAATCGTTGAAGAAAGCGACTTCAGAAGATTGAGTTCGCAAATTCAGGGGGTTTTCCATCGAGGATGGAGCCACGATCCGCGATATGTATCATCTCCCCGCTATTCCCTTTGGTTGGAAAAAAGTTGTTTTCTTTATATGTAGGTATTAAAATTTAATTTTTATACATATTGGTTTTTATTTATAGATATTAAATAATCATCTCTTAATTATATGTATTAAAATGAAGCGTATTAAAATTAAATGTGCGAGTAAGGGAGATATCAAATTTGATACTTTTTTAATAGTACACATAATTTTGATACATTTTACTTTAACTATTGGAGGGTCTAATATTCTTACATAAATATCAAAATTTGGTTTTGATCCCTACCATTAGATTTGTCTTTAAAGAAAAATGCTCGCTTCCCTACTTTTTAAAAATATTTAAATTATTTAATTGGGCATCTAATTCTAATTATTCAAATTATCCAATTAAGTCGTTAGACTGCTCGTAAGTTATTTAGTTAGATTATTGAACTCTAATTTCGTCTACAAATTCGTTACTATACTCCTAAATTATTTAGCTAAACCATCAAATTACTCGTAAAGTATTCAGTTAGGTCATCAAACTTCAATTTCTTTTATGAATTTCCCATCATATTCGTAAATTATTCGCCATCCAACTTTACTCTTCTGGACAAATGGGGGCAATTTATAAATGGGATTAGAGTTTGGTAGACTAACTAAATAATTTACGAGTTGTTTGATGGGTTAAATAAATAACTTACAAGCAAGGTGAACAATTTATACATGATTAGAATTTGATAGATAACTGAATAATTTAAAAGTAGTACGATAAACTAACCGAATAATTTATGAGTAAAGTGGACAATTGAGTTTGATGGGCTAACTAAATAATTTATGAATAATTTGATGGGTTGACTGAATAGTTTACTAGTAAAGTATTGGTTACCTGAATAATTTATGAGTAATTCAATGAATTAACTGAATAATTTACGATGATTGGTAATTTCTAGACGATAGTAGAGTTTTGATGGTCTTACTGAATAATTATGAGTAAGGTGCATAATTTGTCAATGAGATTAGAGTTTGATGACCTAGCTGAATAATTTCTTAATAATCTATACTTCTCTTAATAGTCTCACTAGAGACACCACGGACTTGAAAGCCTAGGCATCGTTGTTGTTAAAGCCTTATCCAAAGGCCCCATTTAGCTACTCACTTATCTTAACTGAGAGGTTGAGTATTCAAGTAGGCACTGGACTTAAGAGCAAAGCCTATTTGTTCGAGCCACACCAAAGGCATCATATATATAATTGTAGCCTTTCAAGGCATTAAAAATAAAAAAAAAAAAAAAAAAAAAGAATAATTTACGAATAGTGCAATCACCTAAATATACACTTTGATGGTCTAACTTAGAGCATATTCAATACTAATGTAGATGTGAAAGAATTTAGATGTCACCTATGATTTACACCATTTTTAAAGAAAAAACCTCTCAAATGCAAATGTAGATGATTCATGTAGATATGATATGGCAATCAAAATTGTTCACATTGTAGATAATAATGTCAAATTTTCACATTCTACTCGAGGGTGTAGATACATTCAAGTCATTTTGATTCTTTTTAAACTCTTTCTATTGGTTGTTCTCTTTTATTTTCCATTTTATTTTTTTGTCAAATACCAATTTAATAGTGGGATGCATGACTGTAGACACCTTAATTTCGTACCCTACGCTACTATGTCCTAAAACAATAATAAAAATATAATTTATAATTTGATTAGACTAACTAACGTTAGTTTTTCGGTTATGTTTCAGCTAACAGGACTTAACGGAACTTAACAGGAAATGATAAAAAGCTATAAGGGATTTTATCCCCTTCAAACACTATTGAAGATATTTTGATACAATCAGTCCAAGATTTTGCGCCGCCAGTCAATAGTCCATGCTCAAATCATGTGTTTCACTCTCGTGTAAAATATGTTGCATTGGATTATCACTTCATTCACCAACAAGTCTAAGATGGGTTCTTATGGGTTTCCCATGTATCCTCGGCAGATCAGTTCGCTAGTTATGCTCTCACTAAGGCTCTTCCTTGGTAGCGTTTTCAACATCTTCTTCACAAGATTGGTCTCTTCTCACGAGGATCCATCTTGTGGGGGCATATAAAAGAATAATATATTTATATTTATTTGTAATCATTCTTTCCTAATTACACTTGTATTTAGATCTTCTAATCTCTTTTTATATTTAGACTCTCCAAGTTAGCTCGTGTATCAAGTATTGTAATCCTATAAATATATTAATCATATCAATGGAGAAGCTAAACTATTATTCATAAACTTTATTATTTCATACATGTACAATCTTAAAAAAGTAAACCTATAAAATGAAAATATCTTCTTAACGCGGAGTAAGTATATCATAAAAAGAAATCAAATTATAATTTATTATAAAGCCAAAATGAAATTGAAACAAATCATGAACAATAATTCAGGTAAATAATTTGATTAGATGTCCTTTTGTTTGTATAATTTTGAATTTAATAAATATTTAAATCGCATTTAATTTAAATATCATGGAATTTATTTTCAAATTCATAGCAATTCTATGTTTAGATAATGTGTTGAATTCAATTGTAATTTAGTATTATAATTAAAATGAAATTTCAATAATATATCAATTATTTAATTTATCATAGTGGTAGTTATTGCTAGTGATGTTCAAACATTTTTAACAATAAAATTATAGTAATTTTTTTATATTTTTAAAATAAATAACATATGGAGGTGGTGGTTAACAGCGGTGGATGCTGGAGTTGGTGGCGGTCAGTCAAGGTGGTTGGTGGCAAATGACTGAGGTGGCAATTGGTGACCAATGGCGGTGGTCGAAGGTTATGGTCGGAATTGAGGCATTTAAAATTTTAATTTTATTTTACTTTCGAATTTTAATTGTGTTCCGAATCGACGAAATTGGTTTCGCATTTAGCTAAGTACCTATTGTTGCATTTATCTATTAAATGCGTGCGTAAGGCCGCCAATCGAAGACAAATGTATGTGTACAACTACAATATACTTTTCCGTTCAGATTCTCTCTTCTTTATAATTTTTTATTTTTAATGCATGAACTAAGGGAGGGATAAAGTCGATATATTTGATTCTGTACCTTCTGGCTTGGGTGTCTATGAGTAGCAATATAGACGTTGACTCGAATGGCAAAAACCATCACCATTATATGAGCAAAGTCAATGGTGATGTTGCCAGGTTGAAAACCGATTAGTATTTCCTTTAAGAGTACTCACTCCCTCATTTTTTTCTTTAATTTCTTTCCTCTTTTAAATTCTCCATGCCACAATAAATTGACTATTTTGACTCGGAGTACATCATTTATTGGAACTAAAATAAGTGTTGTTTAAGAGTAATGCATACTCCAATTGTCCAACATTTATTTTCTTATTTAACTTGGCACACGAGTTAAGAAAAAATAATAATTTGATTATTAATTTTTGTATAATGTGTAAGTATTTTTTTTAAAATCATGTGCATGTAACTCATAATTAAATTAGAAAAAAAAATAAGAGTAAATTAATAACAGTGTTGTCCTAAAAAAAACCTTTCAAACAAGACAAATTTTTTGGATGAACGAAAAAAAAAAGACTAATTATAGGATGGAGAGGGATGATAATGATTGACACCACACGATAACACAAACTAACATAACACAATTATAAAACACGATTGTTAAGAGATATGATACGATGAGACCAACACGACACAATACAAAACATGACACAAAATTATTAATTTAGTTCAAATAAAATTTATTATTATATTTATAATCAAATAAGATAGATAACATGAAAACACAATAATGAGAACATACACAACAAGATAACATAAATTGTCACCCTCGGGATGTGAGTACATTTTAAGGAAATTATACTCCTAAGTTAACTAATATAGCTTTATAGCTTTTATTAAATGAAAAGGTTTCCCATGAGATCGTCCTACTATGGCTCATAATTTGTAAGGCGGGATCTCATTATCTCATAAATCAGTCCACCAACACATGTTGAATAAAATTAAGGAGATAAGATAAAATATATCCGTAAAACGGTCTTTCTAAGTTTTTACCTAATTAAATACCCTTATTTTTTGTGCTGAAATAGTTGGAAATATAAGTCTGTAGATAAAATATAAATATTAGAATAAGAGAACATATTTTATAATTAGAAGATTAATTATTGTCATGAAAGAATAAGAACTGTAAATTAAAAAAAAATCATGCATTAAAAACCTAAACAACACTAATTTTGAATAATTTTTTTATTACAAAGACGATTATTTAGGATAAGCATATTATAAAGTTGTTTTGCCAACTCATAATTTTAACTAAAGAATTTTAATAATATTGTATATTAAGTAAATAAATTAAAGCTAAAATTGATCAATTTTGGACCGTTATGTTTAAACCTGTTCCATGTGCACAGTGTGTACGTCTTACTCCTGGCCATCCAGGCGCGACCTTGTTCATTCAATCATGTGAATGCTTTTCTTGCTAGCAAATTAGCAATAACGGTCAACATATGCTACTCGGGCTGTCTTTGGTTTCAACATTAAATCCTTTTATTACTCCCGAAAGGGACGGTAATTCATGCTATCGTGTCGTGTCATGCTCGTATCTCATTATTATGTTTTCATATTATCTATCTTATTTGATCATAAATATAACAATAAATATTATTTTGAATATATTGACAATTTCGTGTCTTTCGTATCGTGTTTCGTTTTGTGTCGTGTCGTGCTGAGCTTATCGTTTCATTTGTCTTTGTAATCGTGTATTTGTCACTCTCTCACTCACACTCTAATATTTGTATATTTTTATGTTTTTAATATCTTTCATCAAAACTCTTTTCTCTGCTGTTTATTTTAATCGTGATTTCTATTTAGACACTATCGTTACTTTGACAAAAAAAACTTATGTGACCATCTTTACGTATATTTCTTAGCATAATGTTTTTTTAGTATTTGAATTGTCTATATCACCCTTGTTCATCTTTGTACAAAATAAGTCATTATTCTTGCCTTCATCTTTAAGAAGCTATTGATATGTCCGACCTAAATCCGGTCACGAGCAAAGCGCGTGCGATCATAACGTACCAATCACGAGCTTAGAAACAAGATCCCTGCTTAAACACCGAGCATAGTGGGAAAGATGTCTGACCAAGGACCACATTCAATCCCCGACTAAGCCTGGTTGAACCAAGGCCTTGCCTCTCCGACCAAGGAGCCATGCCCGGGGACATAGACCACTCTACAATCAAATATATCTTGTCCAGCAGGGCCACGTCCACTCGGGAAAACATGCCAGCCTTCGAGCAACTAAGCCTTGAGTCCCAAGGGGAGTACAAGATTGTCCTTCCCCAATAGAGATAGCTTAACTATTCTTGAAATGAAGTGGAATCCCACCGATCACGCTTACTATTTAGTGATTGTGTCATAACCCTAATAAGTTGCGGTTAAATCCTAATTCTACAAGGACACTATGACTTAGGGCCTAAACCATAAACAAGGTATACTCATTTTGAGTCAAGAAACTCTGTTAAATTATTTTCTCTAACATTCGATACTTATTGTCACACCGGAGAGGTTTCACGATGTCTTTTCTTGCATTGTTACTAAGGCGTTTTTCGTATTTTTAATATGGATGTTGGAAGATCCAACCCTTATATAAAGCCCATATATCTAATCAAACTCAAACGGACTATTAAGACTTTTTTTACCACATCAACTATCATGGTAAAGAGACAGTTGTTAGCCTTTAACTAGAAAAATGGTTAATTTTATCACTGTATTTTGATGAATCTTTACATTTTTTCACTGTACTATTTTTTGAACGAAATTGTCATTGTACACATAAAGATAGATGTAATTTTGTCACTATCACCAACTGTCATTCAATTTAAACGAAATTAATTTCAGTTGCCTCCCCTAAAGGTTTTTAAAATGTTGAAAGATACTTAATGATTGTTGATGTTAAAGATAGATGGTTTATTGGTTTTTAAATTATAAGGGGGTCCTTTGTACTTTTCTTTTTTTGGCTTTTAAGAGTTAAAAAAGGTAATATTTTATAAACAAAAAAAAGAAAGAATCAATGAAATATAAAAATACAAATAATATAATAGATATATTACTTGAATAAAAAATAAGAGAAATTATTTAAATTAATTATATATAATATATACATTTTAACTTAATTAATAATATAATAAAAATATAATAATAATAATAAATAATAATTTAAAAAGAAATCTAATCGTTCATAAATTTTGAAAAAATTAAGTCATTAAATCTAGTTGCTAACACTCATTCATTAAATGTAATTTAATTTGTAATGATAATTGACTAAAAGTATAACTTATTTTTGTATTAACGTTTTTCAAAATCCGTTATTATTAAATATAAATATAAGGTTATAAAAAGATAAAAAATTTAATTCAACGTATAATAGCCACCATGAAAATTGTCATGTGTTAATTTTTTATACTATTTTGTATAAGAACGATTTTTTTTATTGTTATTTAATTTTTTATGTCTAAAATGTTTTATTTCATAATAGTTATTAATTTATTTAATATTTTTTAATAATTTATTTAAAAACTGATTATTTTTTAATAATTTATAAAAAATTAATTAAAAAATTTATTTATTAATTTATTTTGAATAATTTTTAAGTAAATATTTAATATTTTAGTAAATAATTTATTAATAAAAAAGATAACCACTTCCATACATGTGATGAATCCTAACTTTTAAATATTTTAAAAAGATTTAATCTCAGCCGATAAATAGCTTTTGTCTATTGTAAATGAGCTATTAAGTACTATTTTATTATTGATATTCTTCTCTTAATTTTATTTTTTTGCAATATATGTTTCCTTCTTATTTGCATTTTTATATTTAATTCATTCTTTCCTTTTTTTTGTTCAGAAAATATATATTTTTAACCTATAAAAGAAAGAAAAAACTGATAATTTAAAAACTATAAAATCATTTAATTTTTAACTTCAACTATCATTTAGTATCTCTCTCTCCATGAGTATCTTTTATTTTTAATTTTTGAACCGTAATCATGCGCTACGAAATGAAAGCTGGACCATCTTTCATTCAAACTTTTTCCTCTAATTACAACTCGAATCTTTAATAAAGCAACAATATTTTTCATATATATATATACACACACTACAAACACATTTATTCATTTCAAAATTTCGGGTTTACATATAGTCTTTATTAAGACTAAAAGTTTAACATGATGGATAAATGGTAACAGTCTCCAACACGAGGAGTGAACAGGGAGGACTATTGAGATCTCCCATTGCATAACTCATTATTATTGCCAATAAATAAAGAAAAGAATAGTATGAAAGAAAGAAAAAAAAGGGCAAAATAATATTATATTATGAATAATATTAAATGTAACATGGACCACATGTACATCACAATCCACAACTCATAATCAAAGGCTTCCTCTTGTTAGGTGTCTACATTGATATAAAGCCTTATAACTACCTTGTTTGATTCTTTGATGTACAACTACACATGTATTGTTAATTATTTTGTGTTATAGAAATTCAATTATTCTTCCCCAGCCTAGGGTTACCAAAATTAGTCAATGATAGTGATAACAGCATGATATTCTTTTGATCTGCTTCCCAACTTACCATACCTAATTGGTGAACTGGGTTGGGTTAGAACGGATGACATATCGAAATTCATTAGAACTCGAATATAAAATTATGATAAATTTATAAAAGTTGACTTATACGATTGAGAAAAAAAGAAGGTACTAAATAGATTAAATATTTCAGAAAGTGGACCGACCTGTAATTATTCCATGATAGAAATGAAGATAATCTCTTAGTCTTAGTTCCAATAAAAGAGTTGTATTTAATTTTTAAAAGTCAACTGAACCGCTTGTAGATAGATTTTTAACATACTTTTAGTTATTTGCGGACAAATGCACTTGTAAAATACATTTACAAACTATGAATCTGATCACGATACTCTAAAATCAAGTAAATTCATGTGAAATATTATCAAAAACTGGTCAAGTTAACTTTTTTAAAAAAAGAAAAAAACTCAACCCTTTGTTTGGACTGCAATTGGTTGATCATATTAATTTTCGTTAGGAAAACATTACACGAAGCGTTTGCTTGCTGTGAAGATGAGATCAAGTACACATTTGGTGCAATTTGAAGGAATAGAAGTAAAACCTTAATTTTAAAACATTTGTCCTCTTAAATGTAGTTTTTTTTTTCTTTGAGACATTGGGATCAGAAACTATTTCCAGTACATTTTCTTCCTTATTCACTACATAATAATTGTGATTTTAAATTCATATATGTTTGGACAAAATCACTCCTTAATTAATTACTTGTTATTTGAAGTTGAATAATATATTTCTTAGTTCTATGTTACCTTTTACTTCTTAACATATCAACAAACAAGGTAGTTTTTTTTTCCTATAATTATTTATTTTTAATAAATATGTTATGTTGATTATGCTTATGGCTAGGTTCATGTTTCATCATTAGAAAAAGGTAAAAAAGCTTTAATCGATCAAATAATTAATCTAATTTATACAATATTATTTCAAAAAATCAATTTAATAATAGCAACGCGGTAGATATTGAATTGATTATAGATATCAATCAATTAAAAAACAATAGTGCTAAACTTAGCAAGTGAAATACTCCTTCTGTTTCGTGTAAAGAGTCCACTATTCCAATTTGTGATGTTTCACTTAAAGAGTTCACTTTCATAAATTAAGACATAAAATTGTCATTTTATTACTAATAAACTACTAAAAATATTATTTTTTTAAAAAATTTGACTTTTAAATAAGGATTTTTTTGCCAGAAACTGACGAAATATCTTAAATATAGCACATTTTAACACGCATCTACTATGTTGCCCCCTCCTGAATCCTGATGTGAAAGAAAACAAAACAAAACAAAAACAAAAATTTGAGGACGCATAGAAGAAATAACCACGAAAATGCATGTTGGGCCAGGAAATGCACCCACCACCCCAATGTAGAAGCCTGGTCTCAATCCACGCCTTCCTTTTCCAAAGTCTTTCCCATGCAAAGACTTTATCCACTTGAAAGGTCACACACTCACACTGTTATATATGATCACACCCGACCCAGATTAACTCTTGAGGTCCCAAACTTTATTAGACGTAGACAAAGTGTACATGAGCCCAGAATTAAATTCGTTGAATTTTAGAGCCATGGGCCGTTTCAATTTGGATTGAATCTAGTTTAGGACATTGACATCTATTGGATTTGGGGCTGTTAGCTTGTGAATGACCATTATGGTGTGGTATGTTTTCCTTGGAATGTTAATAGTTTTGTTTGTGGTTTTTGATTTTCTTTCGCTTTACTTCTACCTGCGTTGTTCTTACCATCTGTCTTCAATACTTGGAAAAGAAATTCTACATTTTTTCCAAATCTATCCATTGAAAATTTGCAAAACCTTTACATTTTGAATTTTAGGGTAGGTATTGTAAGTTGTAACAACAAGGCTTCATTAATATCGGGACAACTATCGGAATACTTGAATAAATACTTTGGGGCATTCCAAATTGATCTTCTTGATAGTTCCATTCCAGCCACTGAAGTTCACGCTACTGTTTTCCAAATTGACTGTTTATTTACCACGTTGGGATTTCATGGATCCAGATTTATTATCAGCTGCACTCTCCTTTCTAAACTTTGCAGTGTGCTTTACAAAATTGTTGCCAATAACTAGACTTCGTGTAGTCATGCCTAGTCTTGTGTCTGTGTTGCATAATGCCTTAGTGTGTGCTCGTGGCGGAGGAGCTTTGTGAGGTCATTATAAAGATTAGGACCGAGTCTGCTAAATATGCATCTGTTAAGATAAATAAGAGCAAGGCATATGATCTTATCCATTGAGACTTTTTGCAGGATGTTTGGATTTCCGATCTGTTGGTAATTGGGCTTGCGGCCCGATTATTTAGTCCCACCCACATGGAAATAATATTTATATTATTTATTGGTTAAATAGAATCCTAATCCAATTGGGTTTAGGATTACTTAACCTACAAGAAATAGGTTTCTTGTAATAATATAAATAGGGCAACAAAAGGGATAAATCCCTAATCAGTATTTTGGAGAACACGTCTCCCTAGAGAAGCCGCCCTCTTCCTCTCTCCCTAACTTCCCTAATCAGTATTTTGGAGAACACGTCTCCCTAGAGAAGCCGCCCTCTTCCTCTCTCCCTAAATCTATCTCACCAAAATACTCCCTCTAGCCTAACCATCAAGAGGCTTGGATTTGCGGTGTGAACCAGTATTGATATCCGTGCCCTGTGATATCAATCCGACGAGAGAGACTTGCAGGTCTGTGGATATTGGCATACGAAGATCGTAGCTCAAGCGTAATTCTTCCGCTGCGTACAAGGCTCCAGTTCGCATAGAGGTAATTCGTGATTACTGTTTTATTAACGAACTTGTATGATATATGATATGATATATCCCTCATTGGTATCAGAGCCATATTGCTTGATTGCTCGTATTGTTATGCCATGAATCGCATGCTCTTGTTTTTGGGTTTGTTTAAAAGTTTTACCCGATAACGAAACAAATGAGTTTTATTATTTTATGCGTAAAACTTTGAAATTTTCGAGAAAAATTTATATGTCTGAGTTCCCTACGACGAGGCGAACAACATACTAAATTTTCGTTGAATTCCGTTGGGTATTTTTCAAAATATCGCAAACCCAAGTTTTGTTGAAAACAGATTTTTCCGAAACTTTGCGTGCTGATTCGACCTGTTTATGTTCTGTAAAATCGTGATTTTATGAACTATACTTGTAGTACTCCGAGAGGGCTTTCCAACGACATATTATATGCTTAATTTGGACTTAAAATGAACGTTTTATGGCCTCGCGAAGTTGCCCCTTCGCGAATCGATTTTTAGGGTTAAAAATTCGACCTAAAACGAACCCCACTCTCGGCCTTGATACACGTGCCATTTTGGGCACTCCTTTCAAGGTAAAAAGTACACCATTGGAGAGTAATCAGAGAGACGAGTCCAACGCCACTTTCCGTGAGGTCATCGGACCACCAGAAGGCGGCGCGTGGCCTGCACTCTCCGGCAAGGCGCGTGGAGGAGCGGCGTGAGGCGTACAGTCAGCAGCTGACTGGTCAACGGTCAACGTTGATTGATGACGTGTCGGACACGTCATCGCCACGTCACCTGCCACGTCATCAGTGGGACCCACTTCCAGAAAATACTCTGTGATGACGTCATCGGTGACGTCATCATGACACGTGGCTGCCACGTGGCGCCACGCTCGACCCTAAAGCCCGATCCACCGCCCGGTCGGTGTACAAAATGAAGCCCACACGCGCCAGTGGCGCGTGAGAGCGTCGATCCGCAGCTCCGTCGGCAAACGGCCGTCCGGCTCGCTTTTGGCCGTCGAGTCCATTGGTGGTCTCTGCTTTTGATCAATTCACCTTTAAATATTTGTTTTTGATTTTACAGTGTGTAAAAACCTGTTTTCTGTTTTTTAAAAATTACAAAAATAATATTCGTGGGTTTTGTCATTCTGCGGATTTGTTTGGGGATTTGGGACAGCTTCATTTTTTAAAATACTTTGTGAATTTTAAGCTATTTTTAAGTCATTTTTAGCATATTTAATTGTCGTTTTGGGCTCTAAAATTGCGATTGGGACTATGCGAGACCTAATAAATTTATTTTCAGTAGTGAAAATATTTTTGTGCATGATATGTACTTGATGGATCTGTTCTATCACATTTATTTTGTTTAAATTATCAATTTATGAATATTTTTATGTTGTGCATGCTTTGGTTGTGATTACGAGCCTCGCATGATTTTCCCTCCTTACGTGTATGATGTGATTATATTTAGTAATTGATTTTTAAAACAAAAGTTAATCAAATATATATATATATATGCTTATGTCTTTTTTTGCAACAAATTGTAGTGAAATGGCTTCTCGAATGTAATCGCCGACCTTAATAAGGGTGAGAAATTAGATGGCTCAAACTATGGTGTTTGGCAAAGGAAATTCACATACTTGCTAAACGAGCAAGAAGTTGGACAACCTTGATATTGTGATGGTAGAACGAGAGATGGGTAACTTGACTGCGTCAAAGATCGCTTTAAAATGAGGAATTCCTTGATGGAAAAAGAAAGATCGATGTGCACGCTTTACTATGCCGAGTAGCATGCATAATGATCCGATTGGCGAAGTTTGAAGACCGCTCGCTAAACATATGTGGGACCAAATTAAGCGCATTTATGGGAATACTTCGCTACAAAGTTAAGGACTTTGACCTATAAGTTTGAAAGCTATAAGATTGACCCGAAACGCAAACGTTCTTGAACAACTACGTGAGATGTAGAATGATTCGTGAAAATCTTAAAATTGCTTGGTTATGTCTTATCGATGAGCGGCAAGTTCAAGCGGTGATTCGTTCCTTGCGACTCTTGGAGTGGTTTGAGGCGTATCTTGACTCATACTGAGACTCCATTCGACTTTGCGGATGTATGCCACCATGTTGAGCTTGAGGTGAGTGTCATGAAGCGAATCGCGCGATAAGTCTTTGCGACTCGTGATCTTGCTCTTGTTTCCCTTGAGGGTCGCGCAAGCCACACGAACAGCGCAAGAAACAAGCTAAAGGCAAGAAGACTAATTTGGGCCCTAAAGTGACAAGATTACTAAACGCCATAGAGGCAAAAAGAATATTGCTAAGCGAGAAGTGCTACAAGTGGTGCCTTGGGTCATTTGCTCGGACTTGTCTGAGCCCAAGAAGGTATCATTTATCCTATCTCCATGCAAAGTTGTGTTTGCTCTCATGTTTTATTAAGTGACTCTCTCCTGTGTGGATTGTAGACTCGAGGCTCAACCAAACATGTGACGAGGGATCGAGAGGATTTGTAGATTATCGAAAAAGTTCTGGTTTGGTACAAGAAGAATTTTCATGGGAAGCAGGTTAGATGCATTGAAGTCAAAGGAGTTGGCTCATACCAGCTTCAATTGCGAGAGTGGACGCACATTGTTGACTCTTCATGAAGTTCTTTATGCACAGGAATTCGACATAATCTTCTATCGGTAGTACAATTGCTAGGACATGGATATTCTTTTTAATTTTAGTAATGATCACTTGGATATTTGTTTTGGTGATGAGGTTTTGGGACATGGTTCTTTGTCAGATAATTTCTTTAAATTAGATTTGTTGGATTCCCATAATTCTTCTCTTAATTCTTCTTCTTGCATGGTTTATGATGATTCTAATTACGAGTTGTGGCATGCTAGACTTGGACATATAGGAAAGATAGGATGACTAGATTGGCTAGAAGGCTGTTGGGGTCTCTCGGCCAAGTCAACCTACCTTGTGTGAATCTTGTTTGGCGGGGAAAAGCTTGCCGAAAGCCTTTGGTAAGGCAAAGAGCCACACATCCATTAGAGTTAGTCCATTCGGACATTTGCGGACCAATGAATGTTAAGGCACGTCATGGAGCTTCCTATTTTCTCACTTTTATCGATGACTATACACGTTATGGTTATGTTTACCTTATTTCTCACCGCGATGAAGCTCTCAAGTGTTTTGAGCGCTTTCTCGCGAGGTTGAGAATCAAAAGGATAAAAGCTTAAAACTTTTAGAGCGGCCAGGTGGCCGTGAATATTTATCGATCAATTTAAAAATTGTGTGAGAAAAGAGTCTGGCCAGAAGCAGTTGACAATTCCTAGAACTCCGCAACAAAAGCGATTGTTGAGCGAAGGAATCGAACATTGTTGGAAATGGTTAGGTCGATGATGGCATGAGCCAACCTCCCAATTTCGTTTTTGGGGGATCTTGTGTATTTGCCGCCTATACTTAACCGAGTGCCTTCTAAGTCGGTTCCCACAACCCCTTATGAACTTTGGAAAGGTGAGAAGCCTAAATTGGGGCATCTTCATCCTTGGGGTTGTGCGGAGTTATGTCCATAGTACTTCAAATAAGTTTGGAAAACTAGGCCCCTAGAGGAAACAAGTGTGTTTTCATAAGGTATTCGAGATACCTCAGGGTTATGTTATGCAGGTGGAAAACCTAACGAAGGAATAGTGAATCGAGTCGCGCAATGTTGATTTCATTGAGAATGATTTCCCAGGATAGGTGAAGTTAGGAAAGACTTTGAACTTTTGAGATGGAAGAAGAACACATGACATCTTTTGGCGAAGGTGGGGATTGCCTCAACCTAATCTACTGGTACAACATGAGGTTGAACCTGGAGAAATCGCCAATTGATCAAGGTGATCTTCATCCAGAGTGGGAATGCAGATTCTAGTGGGAGTCAGATACTAGAGCGAAGAAGTAAGCGATGAAATATACCAAGTAAATCGATTCGCGATCGAAGAGAATCTTTCTAACTACTTCTTTCAATTCTAGTGAGCCTACATCGTTCAAAGAAGCTCTTTCTTTACCTACAAGCTTGATGAATGGATAGCTACGATGGAAGATGAAATTTCCTACATGAAAAAAGAATCGAGGTTTGGGAGTTAGTTGATCTTCCTTGAGTCGCGAAGACTATTGGAAACAAATGGGTTTTCAAAGTCAAGCGAAAAGCGAGATGGATCAATTGACAAATATAAGGCACGTCTTGTGGCGAAAGCTTTACACCGAAAGAGAGGGTTTAAGATTTATGAGGAGACATTCTCCCATGTGGTGAGATTTTCCTGTTCGCTAATCCTAGCGATAGTAGCACACATGGATCTAGAACTTTATCAGATGGATGTTAAAACTGCATTTCTCAATGGAGAACTAGATGAAGAGATCTATATGACTCAACGAGAGGGTTTTGAAGTCAAGGACAAGAGCGCAAAGTGTGCCGCCTCAAACGTTCCATTTATGGTCTCAAACAATCATCTAGACAATGGTATATTCGCTTTCACCAGCGATAACCTCAATTGGCTTTGTGATGATTGAGGAAGACCACTTGTGTGTATGTTAAACGATCCAAGAAAGATCTTGATCGTCATTATATGTTGATGACATCCTACTAATTTGGAAATGACATGGAGATGATAAATGCCACTAAAGAGTGGTATTTGCGCAATATGAGACTTGGGTGAAGCAAGCTATGCTTGGAGTAAAATTCATTAGAGATGGATTCGAAAAGATTTCTTGGTTTGTCTCAAGAGACTTACATTAAGAAAGTTATCGAGCGATTTGGCATGACTAACTCAAACCCGTTGTCACTCAATGGAAAGGGATGTGTCCTTAGTACAAACCAATGCCCTAAGAATGAAGAAGAGAGAAGAAGAGAAATGTCTACAACTCCATATGCAAATGCGGTAGGAAGCTTGATGTATGCTATGGTGTGTACTCGGCACGACCTATGCTGCGGTTGGGATGTTGAGTCGATTCAAAGTAATCACGGACCTCAACTTAGGGATGGCGGTAAAGAGGGTTCTGCGTTACTTGGTGGGAACCACAAATTTAACCTGTGTTACCAAGGTGGTGATTTGAGCTTGAAAGGTTTCAGCGGCGGATTGGGCTAGGAGATGTAGATGGTTATAAATCTACTTAGAGCTCGCTTTCCTCCTTGGTGGTGGAGCTATCTCTTGGGTAGCAAGCGGCAGACTAGCACCGCCCTATCTCACGATGGAGTCAGTACATGGCTTGCTTTCGGTGGCGGTTCAAGAAGTGTGTGGTTGAGGAGTTTTCTTCAACATCTTGATGTTGCAGCGTAATGGATAGATCTGTAGTCATTGCTTGTGATAGCATGGCGACTTTAGGTTACACTAAAGATCCCAAGTACCATGGGAAGGCGAAAACACATTAACATCAAATATCATTTCACTAGAGACATGGTTCTTGAGAAAGAAAGTTGTTCTAGAATATATTCCTACTAGAAGCATGTTAGGAGACCCATATGACTAAACCTCTAGCTAGAGATCTTCGGGATCACATGTTGGGTCTAGGGCCGTAGGATTTGACTTTTATTAGAGAACACTTATGTTGACATTTGATTATTATTCATTATCGTTTGAATAAATTACGGTT
>CM028379.1:52829336-52860173 GCA_013146195.2 Codonopsis lanceolata
CATTCTTTACGCCATGTCGGCTTATGCGGATCTGTCTCATCGGGGAAGTACGTAGCGAGGCCAACTATCGGGTGAGCTTGGAAGTACGCTTTCGGTTTCCGGCGGCAATTACTAGGGCGAGCACCAATTTCGTCTCTAAATATCTCTCCTCGACCTCGGTCAAAGCATGAGACATAAGTAACGGCTTTTGTAGCTTATCTTCCTCCTGATTCTGCCAGCCAGATATTCTTTGAGCTCGTTGAAGGCTTTTATACAGTCGTCTGACCATAGAAACTTCTTTCCCCCTTTCAGTGTCTTGAAGAATGGTAGACTTCTCTCTTCAGAGGCTTGGCTATGAAACGGCCCGGAAGCGGTGATCCGACCATTAAGTTTCTGAACATGCTTGATACACTCGGGAGGGTCCATGGTCGTTAGGGCCTTTATCTTCTCGGGGTTGGCCTCAATTCCCCTCTCATTGACCATGTAGGAATTTCAGCGACCCCACCAGCACTTTCTGGGTTTAACTTCATTTGTGCTTCCTCGAGGTTTGCAAGGTTTCCTTAGGTCCTCGGCATGATCGACTGCTTTGTCTTGATCACCATATCGTCGATGTATGCTTCCACGTTTCTCTGGCAGTCGCGAACACCTTATTCACCATTCTTTGGTATGTGGCCCCTGCATTCTTTAGCCCGAAGGGCATCATGGTGTAGCAGTATAGTCCTCCTGCAGCTCGGAACGCCGTGTGTATTTGATCAGCCAGCCACATTCTTATTTGATGATACCCGGAATAGGCATCGACAAAACTCAAGATCTTGTGCCCGGCTAACGAGTCTACAAGCTGGTCAATCCTTGGCAAGGGATACCAGTCCTTAGGGCAGGCCTTGTTTAAGTCGGTGAAGTCCACGCACATTCTCCATTTTCCGCTCGATTTCTTCACCATGACCACATTAGCTATCCATGTTGCATACAGAACCTCTTTTATTATTTTTGCTTTGAGCAGCCTGGATACTTCTTCCTTGATCGCCTCTTGCTTCTGGGGAGAAAAAATTCTTGCCTTTTGTTGTATGGGAATGGCGTCGGGATCGATGCTAAGTTTATGTACAGCCACGTCCTGGCTGATTCCTTCCATGTCCTCGACCCTCCAGGCGAAGACATCCAGACTCTCCTTCAGGAGCTTAATGATTGCTGCTCGCTCCTCTTCTGGTATCTCTCTTCCGACCTTAACTTTCTGCTCTGGGAAGTCAAGGTTAATCACTATTTCTTCCAAGTCCTCATCTGGCTTGATCTCCAGTCGGTCTCCAGTATCCGAGCTTTCCACCATCTCTATTTTCTTGGTTGCTCTCTTTGACTTTATCTGGGGTTTAGGCGCCATTGCCTCCATGTTTTCCTTTGGCGGCGAGCTGGCGTTCCCAGCTCGCGCTAATTGCTATGCTGTGGGAGCTTCAATTGGTGCATTAACGACGGGGACAATTTCCCCTCCATCCTCTCTTGCCTTCTTTGTCGGCCTATCCTCCTCTGCCACCTCCGTTCGAGGTTGGGCTGTATTCACTTTTTCCTTGTTTTTCTTTTCTTTGTAGATGTATTCAAGAGTGCTGGCCGGGTCATTAAGTACTATTCCTGTCCCGTGGCTTGTGGGATATTTCACCCTTTGATGGGCCAGCGAGGAGACCATCTGAAACTTTGTTTGGGCCGGGGAACCTAGGATTGCATTGTATGGGGATGGGAGGTCAATCACAAGAAAATCCACTTCCTCCGTTCGAGGTGTGGTGGTTTCTTCTCCTAATACAACCTTGAGGGTGATCGACCCTTTTACCGCGACCTGGTGTCCGGTGAAGCCTTCTAATTGTACTGAACTTGGCCTGAGATGGGCGTCCCCCAACTTCAGACCGACAAAGCATTTGTAGTACAAAATGTCCCTCGATGCCCCCGTGTCTATCAAGACCCTCTTTACGTCGCTATTGTGGATTCCAACCCTCAGAGTCAGTGGCTGCTGCCTTGCCGTTTCGCTAATGGCTAGCTCACTCGGCATAAATGTAATGCCTCCTTCTTCGTCTTTTTGGGGCATCGCGTTCACCACGTGTTTCAAATTGTAAATCATATTCTTGAGCCGGGTACCACTCGGAGTGGCCTCTCTGATCGTGTCTATCACGTTCCTCGGCCTTGGGTTGTCTGGTTGCGGGTCCTGATTTCGTCGTTGTTCCCCTCCTCGATCTCCTCGGTTATTTCTCTGCTCGAACCTCCTGAGCTCCCCTCTGTCAATTAGCTTCTGAATTGCTCGCTTCAAGTTAATGCATTCCTCTGTTGTGTGGCCGACGTCCTTGTGATATGCGCAATGTTTGTTAGGATTTCGTGGGTACCGTGTTTCCTTTAACGGGGGTGGTCGCCCAATTCTATTCTGGTCAAGAAGGACGTTCATAATATGCTCGCGGCTAGTGTTTAGAGGAGTCCACTCCATATCATCCCACTTGTTCCTTCCTCGATTGTCTTCGCGCCTGCAGGAGTCCCCTCGGCTGTCTCTCCTCCAACTATCCTGTGTTCGGTTGGATCCTTCCTGGTCCTTCTTCTTCCCATCTTTCTTCGCATCTTCGGCATTTATCACCCTTAGAGCGTGGGCGTACATTTCTCCTACTGATCCATGATCTCGGAGCATCATCTCTTGTCTCATCAGGCCCTGCTGTAGGCCCGAGATGAAACACATTTTAATGGATTCCTCCGAGATGTACGGTATTTGGTCGACCATAGCCATAAATCGATCCATGTACATTTGATTGGACTCGTTGTGACGTTGTTGGATCTTTGCATAAGTCATGCCGCTTCTTCGGTGCCTAAGAAAAAATTGCGTCACGAACATCTGTCTGAACTCATCCCACGTTCCTACTGAATCTGGGGGTAACCCCGTGTACCATTTCAAAGCTTTTCCTTGTAGGGTGCCTGCGAAGATTTTTCCCCAAGCATCCTCGTCTTCCGGGGCTATTGCATTCATCTTGACCTCGAAGCTGGCGATGTGGTCGACCGCACTAGTGAGCCCTTGGTAAGAGTCAAAGTTAGGCAACTTTTTGTCGGGCAGTGGGGCTTTCCTCATTTTTTCCTTGAACGGTCCGTTCTTGGATGGGGGGAGCATCATCGGCTTCCCTTTTTCAATTGCTTCAAGCCTGCCTCGAAGATACTTCACTTCCTGCTCGACTTCCTTGGGTGGGGACTTAGGGGCATCTTTCTGTACTTCTGTGGTCGCGTTCCGACCACTTTTTCGTTGCTCTATCCCAGATTGTTGAGGGTGAGAACAGTGCTCGCACGTTCTGCTCTTCACTGCCTCCGCTCTTGGTTGAGATTCTCCTTCCTCGCTCCTCTCCCTAGTTCGGGAAGGCGGGCATCTCGACTCGTCGGGGAATGTAAGCCGGCTATGAATGCTCGGTTTTCGGACGTGCTCGATCATCCTCCCACCCAACCTTGATTTCACGCTCGGGCGAGGGGTGGCCTTTCTTTTCTCTTTGCCCCTTGAAGGGGCCTCCTCGTTCGCCCTGAGTGGTTCCCGTGTGACTATCATGTTTGGTGTGGTCCCCACCTTTTTGCTCAGCTCGTACACTCTTTGCTCCGCTTCTTGGATTTCTTGGAGGTAAAGTTTTCGGCGTTCCCAATACTTCAGTTCCTCCAAGTATTTTTCTTGTTCATTCGTTGGTTCCTGTAGGCGAGTCTTAGAGCCTACTAGGTGTACCTCGTCGTCCTCCTCGTCTCCCCCAGCGAAAGAAGAATCTGCTCGGTTGAGATCAGCCCCCAAGTTGCGAGCCACATCAGCGACTCCCTTTCCTTTGAAGACTTTCGAGCTCGGGGTGGTCAGGTCTATTTCTGTGGGCCTATTGGCCGTTTGGGGAGGTTGCATGGTCGAGGGGACAGGCTCATTTGCTCCGGGTTGGTTTTGTTTTGTGGGGGTTGTTCTTTCCATGGCTTATGGTTAGGGCTAAGAAATGGAAGACAGAAAAAGAAGAAAGAAATTTTCGATTCCCGGCAACGGAACCACTTGATCACGCCAGAATGTGGGTGACTATACGTGGAATATACGTGGAGTTGGTCCAGGTGAAGACTGTCTGTGTGGGAGTGGCAAGGTGGATATCTGGCTGGTGTTCTTGTTAGTTTCCCTGTTATCTTCCTTGTTTCCGTGCGTGAGACCTGTCAAATAAGAGAAAACACCGGTCAGGGAGCTGGGAGGTTATCCCAGCTAAAGCCCTCCGGCGTGAGAGTCAGTGCGGGGATAACAATGGAGTGTACAGGCGTACCCTGTGATCACCCTGAATAAACTGTGTGTTCAGTTGTAAACTCAATGTAGAGAGTATGTTAAGCGTGAACAGTGTCATACCTTGTGAAGTTGGCTACTTCCCCTTTTATACTCCTCTCTAGGTTTGGCTTGCCAGACAAGCAAGGACGGCACGTTGGAGACAGGATCTGTTGGTCGGCCGAGGTGGCTGGCTCCTATTGGTTCTCTCTTTTTCAGGTTTGTCAGAGTATCAGGCAGGTCAACCGTAAGTGGAGCGGCGGGCGCAGAGCACGTTGGTGTCTCTCCACCTGACGGGGCCACCTGGCGTACTTTGTACTATGCTGACGTTTCTTCGCTTAGGTCGGTTGGACTTAAGTCCCTGTTTTCTCCTGGTGGTCGGCTAGGGCCGAGGACCGATTATGTAAGGTCTGTCTGGTGACATTTGGCTAGTCTGGGATAATTCTGCTCGGCCTGGGTCTGGTCGGCCTGGTGGTGCTCGTGTCGAGGATGGTCGCTGAGCTGTGCCACGTCGGTTCAGTTGCCAGATGTCGTTGTTCTAACAGCCACGTGTCAGCCATGTGGAAGGCGAGTGGTTGAGTCCCTTCATAGTGTAGGTTTGTAAAGAAGAGTTGAACGGGTTGTTATGGTGTATGAACAGTTGTAGTGAACAGTTTTTAGAGCAGAAAAATTTAACTTTTTACATGAAGGCATAAATAGTTGAAAGAAATTAAAAAATGAAGGAAAAAAGAAGAAGAAAGAAGGAGAACAAAGAGGAGTACAAAGTTTAAAGAGAGAAGAAAAAAAAAGCTAAGCTAGTCCTCCATCAAACTCCTTTCTTGTTATAAAACCAAAAAAATCAACCCCCACATGTTTAACCTATTCCCATCTCCCTATCAATATATCACCACTCGTTCTCCCTCCTTAGAGCATTCCCATTGTTCCATTTTTCCCCTTCTTCCAATTAAGAAGACAAAATTTGACCACCATTGGGCATCTTCTTAAATGCCACTTAGGAGAGAGAAAAAGTTTTCTTACTAAATAGGAAGAAGACTTTGGGGGAGGAGAGAGAGAGGGCTGTCAGTCCACTTTGTGTGGATGGGTGGGTGGGTGTGGGGGGAGGGTTTTGTATTTATTATGTGAGATGGTGTTAAATTTAATATTTTTTGTGTAAGAAGATGTGTAAGAAGATTATACAATTGAAAGATATATTCTTAAGTGGGTAAGAAGATAAAAATGTGTAGGTGGCAATGGAACCCAACTAAGAAGATGTATATGAAGATTTATACAATGAGGATGTTCTTATCCGAAACATCCCTCTCATTCATTCATTCTCATTAACCCAAAACCCTCAACAACCCACTAAATCATCTTCATCATCCGCCCTTTCTCTCTCCCTTTGAAGGCTCACAAAAAATCTCTCTCTGGGCTCCGTTCAGAGAGCAACTCAACAAAACAACTCTCTATTCTCATTAACCCAAAACCCTCAACAACTCTTTTTTTTTCTTTCTAACTCTCTCTCTCTCTCAACCCACTAAATCATCTTCATCATCCGCCTTCTTTCTCTCCCTTTGAAGGCTCACAAAAAATCTCTCTCTCTCGGTTCCGTCCAGAGAGCAACGCAACAAAACAACTCTCTTTCTCTAAACGTTAGAGAAGGGAACAAAGCTAGGTTCTGCTCAGCTCTCAACGGATGCATATCTCCCAACTCTCATTTCCTCTCTCTCTCTCTCTCTCAGCTCTATTGAAAAATGAAAGAATAAATGATCAGACATACAACTGTGATGACAGTAAGGGAAAGAAGAACTTACATAGAGATTGAGAAAGATAGATGGCGAGGCAGAAGCAAGTGAGGGATCAACCGAGATTGGGAGAAAAAGAGAGAGGAAGAGGAGGTTGAGATGGTCAGGCGAAATATAAACCCAGGAATTCCAATCCAAGAAGAGAGAGGAAGAGAAGGTTGAGAGTGAGACGGAGAAAATGAAGAAAGATGGTTGGGATTAGATTAAAAAATGTGAATAGGAATAGGTTGAGATAAAAACGTGATAAAACGGTTAAGATTAGATTAAATCTTGGCTAGTGATTGTGTTTGGTAAAAACAAATCTTGGCTGATAAATAACTTTTGATAACTGACTGAGCTGCTTTATATAATAGATTGTGAGTCGATCCTCTTTCTCAAGCTTTTAATCGTTTAAGTACTTTGTTTTTTTTTCAACTGATAAAGTCAATTTACGTGAAATCGTTCTTAAAATGCTGTAGAAACGAAAGAACAACAGCATGTCGCAAGGAATGAAGAGCAAAGATGGTAAGGTGGTGATATTCTTCTTCATCTTGAATTCGATTACTCTACCACCATAACTTCACACTATTTTTCCTCTTCATCTATTGATCTTCATTTTCTTCTCTTTCATCTAAACTTCAGTTTCTTCTCCTCCTACTCCCCCTTCTTCTGTATTGCTTCATTCATCAATTTGAAAACATTTGTTGATTGTGTTCAGGAAAGAAGGGACATAAATTTATGGTTCATTATAATTTTGTAACGTGATGCTTCTATATTTTACAGTGTGATGCATAAATTGGATTAGGTAATTAAAATTGATGGATTGTGATGCACTGAGTGAGTGATCTGTGTGCGTCTCGAGTTCATTAAAAGTATCCTAGTATTTTTCGCTCATTTAATTGCCCTTTTTCTAGTTTTGTTTTTTTTAAAAAAACAAGGAGGGTATTGTAGCTATTGAAAATTTTCCAAACTGGATCGGTCAAAATTTACCCCTTATTTAAAGGGTAAAATTATAGTTGGTCCCTTTTCCAAAGTTTTTAACCTCAAAAGTATCGTTCTTTTTTTTTAATCGCAAAAGATCATTTTTTCGAAATATTGTTCTGAAAATGTCATCGTTTCTTTCAACAGTTTCGGCAACACACTTTGGATTCGAAAATCACCATTATTGCTCAACGAAATGGGGATCGACCTGCCTAGTCAGGTCGTGGGAGTTTAGGGGCAACGCCCCTCGAAAAGTAAATGGTTTATTTGATTTATTATGTACTAAATTATAATGGATCTGTGATGGGTTGAATTATTTTTCAGTATGGCGAAGGTGGAGGAGAAGAGGAAAGAAGGCTTACGAGTTACGATGCAGGAGATGGAAGAAAAAGTGGAGGATATGGTCGGATTCATTATCATTTTGTATCGCCGTGCAAAAATAGATTAATAATATTTTATGTATTACAGTTCAAAATTTAATTTATCGCGGTAGATAAAAGTTGATACCTCAGTGCAATTATGATATGGTCATATTTAAAGACTAGACTTGGCACTTGGCAGTTATAAAACAGGCCTAAATGTTGTTTAAAAGGTACTCTAATATAGTTAGGAAGAAAATATATAGTGATCTTAATTGCATTATTCATAAAATCACCGAGCTGACGCGAAGTTTTAAAATCAATATAAGGTTATAAGAATATGAGAATATTCAGTGTTTTAAAATTACTCCATTCGTTTTCAAATTATCTACAATGTAATTTATTTTTATTTTTTGAAAAAATTTGAATGTTAAAGCTAATATTGAGACTACAATTATTCATTTCTTTATGTTTTTCCCTTCATGAATCACTTTTTTTTTACATGAATCACTTTTTTCCTGTAAACTTTTTTTTCTCTCCCACAATGATAAGATTTTTAATGATCCCGACTATATTCCTAAAAATCTTCTAATGACTACCATTAGAGATGCCTTCTTGTTCTTTTTCTTTTTAAAGTCTCTTCACCGAAACCACTCATAAAGATGTTAGTCGGGCTAATTCTATCGTGTTTTGTCCATAACAGGTTACGGTTTAAACAACTCAGTTTAAACGGATCGTTAAAAATTAAATCTTTGAAGCTTCATAATTTACAATGATAAAGAACACTTGTATTTAAATTTAAATTTTGAAATCAAATAATCAACACAAATCCAACAAAAAAGTCATCCGACGATAACATCTAAGTAATAAAATTCAAAACATAAATCATTGAAACTTCATAAATTTACTTTATTTCAATCAATCAAGTTGTTTAATTAATAGTCATAATATCGATATTATTAGATTAAGTCAATTCAAATGAGTTTTCTTCTGTTTTCACTAAATGTATTTTAGTAATTTCTAAGGTTGAAGCGGGATTCTCTGGTTAGGTTTTACCCGAATCAGCTGAAAAACTTACTCTTTTCATAAAAGGGGCTCCATTGGCGACTCGAAAAATCTCAATAGAGATATTACTCGGACCAACACTAACGGTTTCAGTCCATTCGTGTCGGTTTTGGTCTTTAATAGATTGTGTTTTAAACGTTCGCTAAAAACTCAAACCTAACCCTAGCTTTTTCCCGATTTAAACGGTTCGACCCTACAATTTTTTACTATTTTAACGTCTCTACTCACCAACCTAAAAGCCTCAGTTTTAAAAGTTTCCAGTCGTTTATTTATTTATTCAGCTACTTTTTTTTTTTCGTTTCCAATGGCACTTTTTTCCTATAACTTGACTTCACTTATACATTTTCTCCCATTTACCCACAAAAAAAACTATGTGTTCTTGTTCATTTTCTTTTACTACAATTTAACACTTCACGTTTTGTTCATGGCTATTTTATAGATGGTTCATTTTGTGGTGAGTAGTTCAATGTATTTTTCATATTTTTATAATGATCAATCAAAAAGAAAGATAGAGATATCGAGAAAAATAATAGACCGAAGTAGAATAAGTGAAAATTACCAAAAAAACTACAAACGATGTATGTGAACCGTGTACTTGTTTAACTTAGGGGTGTGTAGGATTTTTTCGGAACTTAACCAATATTTTGGTTTGATTCTGGATCTGAATTTTTATAGAATCGGACATTTGGATCGGTCTCAGTTCGCAAACTAAAAAAATACAAAACCGGACTAAACCAACCCAATATATTGTTTATTTATTAATTATTATATATTATATATGTATATATATGTATATATATTAATTATCGATTTCTTCAACGATCTCTTTTCAATTTCGATGTAATGAGTCTGTGACCCATTTTTTTCTATTACTAGATCTTCATGCCCATACCTATGGCACGGTGCCACTATATCTGATTTCGTCAATTGAAACGCCGATGTCTAAATAGAAGGTGCGATTATAAAAAAAATGTTACAATTGAGAGGTACATTACTTCAAGTGGTAGTTGAGGGGTGCTATTCGACTCGACACATAGTTGAGGGGGTTATTTTGTAAGGAGTTATATGTAACTGACCTATGAATGTTTGATTTTACGGCAGAATCAATCCCCATGGCGAGATAGTCTCAGCCAATCAATTGAGCTCTATCGTGATTTGAAAATTGCTTTGATAGTTTGGCTCTAAATAAAGCGCACTTGTTATAAACAAGATGCAAATGAGTTGATTGCTTAACAAATATTTAACATAATTTCCTTCAATATGAAAGATAAATCTTTAATATTAAAAAATAATGCTATACTTAGAGTAATATATTTCAAGTGTTACCAATGAGCTCTAGCTTAACTGTTATTGTTCATTTCTCTTAACAGATAGGTCGGGTGTTCAAGTCTTACCAGAGACACTATGAACTTTACAACTCTCAATAGAGAGATCGTGTGTTTAAGCCTTATCAAATGCACCGTTGTTGTTCAATCCTTATCTAAAAGACCCTATTTAGTTACTCACTTATCTTAATGGAGAGGACAAAACCAAAGACATCATATATATATATATATATATATATATATATATTGTTTTTAAGACATTTAAATAATAAAAAATAAAAGTTATAATACGGTCTATGTCCCCTCTATCTTAGAAAAAAAGTAAAAAAAAAAAATTATTTCAAGTATTGTGTAATTTTTACAAAAAAAAATTATTAAATATAAATTGAAAATTCAATCAAACTAGTATATAAATATATATATAATTCGATCAAAAAAAATATTGCATCAACTCCAAATGAAATAACAAGATTTGTGAAATTGGGCGTGATATTCTTCACTGAGTGTAAATCCTTTTTCATGCCCCTTTAAGACCAAAAAATAAAAAATACTCCCTCCGTCTCTAAATTATCGTCTTCCTTTCCTTTTTTTGTTCGTCCCAAAATAATTGTCAACTTTGAAACTTATCTTTTTAGAACATTACTTTTACCACTTTAACCTTACTTTAATTATGGGCCACATACACATGAGCTTTAAAGAAAACTACACATTAAACCAATATAAATAATCAAGTCAATTGTTTTTTCTTAATCTATGCGCCGAATTAACCAGAACAATAATTTAGGGACGGAGGGAGTAAAATTTTGTAAAGAAATATCACGTCACAGTTCTCCTAAAGAACTAAATCTTCGGGTTATGACTTATGAATGGAGTGAAGACTGAATAGTCTTCGGCGAATGAGACATATCATCCTCCAAGTCCACTCCTGCGACTTGGAAAAAATATGCTGTGGGGACCTACACCTTACATATCTCAGTTGTCAGAGAACCGAAGCCTTCAAGTAGTTGGGCCCTTTTGCCTTCTCTTAACGTAAACCTAGATCTGTCAAACAGAGGATGGAGTTGCGTATATTTAAGAGTTACACATTGGATGATACTCCGCCATCCAAATGATATTATCATCATCTTTTTTTTTTAATTTCGTTATCGTAAAATAATTATCTTGTTTGAAATGTTTATTTTTATTATAATGTTTTTAATATTTATTTTTATTTTTAAGTATATTTGATAATTAAGTGGGTTGGATAAAGTTAAGGTGTGTTGTGTTGAGTATGGATCAAGTCGGGACGAATAACACGTTAAAGACCATTAAAACTCAAATATCAAATTTGTTAAATTGTATCAGTTATAACATTTATTTTACTGTTTTCATTTCATTCGTCTAACCAAGAAACTCACGATCTTGTCACGGTGGCATTCTACTCGCAAAACCAAAAGTATGTCAGTAGCCAACTAACCATATTTTAGCTTTTGTCCGGTCTAACTGGTTTTATTTTTTTGACTGAACTGTTTTTAAAGGAAGTATTTTTTGGTACATTTCTAAAAATGAAGGACTATTCTTATAAATGTGTTTGGTGAATCATTCGATTTCTTTTTGACAAATAATATTACGAATTAAAACTTGTGGTATTACTATGAAGTTTAGTGTTAGAGCATTTTCAATGGGAGATGCAAAAAATGGGTTAAAGCTTTTTGAAAAGGTTTTTAGCATTGGAGGGCTATGAAGTTTTGGGAATATTGATGATGTGGAGGCAAAAGCTTTAAGAGTATGGACCGGTTTATACATTGCTTGGTTAGCAAAATGGTAGCAACTTGTCAATTGCAATAGCTGTTTTTACAAACAAAAAAAAAAAATTACAACGGTAATGAAATAATGGTAATTAAAAAATTCCTATAAATAGGTATTTTACATAACTTAACACCCATAAAAAATTGGGTTAAAATTTAAGATAACTCTGGTACAGTGGCCACTCCGAAAACATTGAAGTCTCAATGGCCTAATTGCAACTTTCTGTAAAGTACAGTGACCCACAAAGGTGTGTCTTGCCATTGTTAAACTTCCATCGTACTAAGAATGAAATTATTAAATGTCTAAAAATCATTGGATAGTCTTCATTCACCTTCTTGTAATTAATTATCTAGTCAAACATATCTAAAGAGGAGTTGACTAAAATAAATCAAAATTTTCAAAATTCGAAAGTTCACATATTCATTATGCGAAAAATCAAATGGTTGAAGATCAAATATTCAAATTTCAAATAAGTATCATCAAGATTACAAGTAATTGATAAAGATGCAAAGAACGACTTGAGTAGTCAATTGTCGCCAGTCGTCTCATACCAAATGGAGAAAACGGATAACTCACAAATATCAAGATCACTTAAGCGGTTAATGACCTATTTGAACAATGTTCCGAAAAGTACTAAAGATCCCTTTGGGGTAAAGCTTCTAAAGGGTATATCCGGATTACCAACCACATGTCTAGTGGTTTAAATTGTTTCAAATTGTCACATCAACCCTTGACTAGGTAAAATGTATAAAAATGTCACATTAACATTGTTTGACTTAGTGATTAGGGTAGAACATTTCAAATAATCAATAACTTTACAAAATCAAGGATAATCAATAATCACATTTATGTAACAAAAGTATTTCACACATGCTCAACAAATATGTAAGATTTAACGAAAGAGTATTATCATGATTTCGAATAAAGCGCATGCGACGAAGTTCAAAATCAAATATTGATACAAGGTCCACACACGTTTCAAAGAAGAGACATTTATCAAAAAAATAACAGAAACATAACAATATGAAACAAAGAATTCAAAAGATCTAAACAGTGTATAATCTCTTACCTGTTAAGATGTGCACAAAAGCAAAAGTTTCAAAACACGATTCAAGTTTAATTTGTCTTATCCAAATCTAATATACAAATACAAAACTTAGTAATATGTCTACTAACGATACTTGAGGAACATGTACTGCTTAACCCATTCATAACATAGACCAATATACCTTCCCACTAAATACTCTCAACTGGAACAATTTACTTACAATTACAGAGAAAGAAACAAATTACACACTGCCCAAAATTCACTTTCGGTCACCATTAACATCAATTGCATTGTATTCTACAATTATAGTTAACTACTACCCAAACATGAAACAAAACCAATTCCATTAAACAATATGAAAAGGAAGAAAAAGAACATACACCATTCACTACCCACACATACATACGCCAACACACACTACCATCCACAGATTTTTTTGTTTTTAACAAGCACAAACATCCACAAATACACACATGAATTAAAGAAAACAAAACTCTTAAGATTAACTGTGTCAATTATTTTACTTTTATCTTACTATCGTTATATTGATAGGATGAAATCAAGCCAGATTGTATATTCAATTATATATACCAAGTCCTATTTGGCCTCGCAATGCACTAATTGATGCATCGTGATACAAAAATTGTTACGAAAACAAAGATTCATTTACCTTTTTTTTCCACTACATAATCAACAAACAATTCAAATTTAAATGCATTTTCATGCATCCCAAATCCAAATCGATGCATCACGATTCAGAAACAATACATTATGATTCAAAATTGTTGCATTCAGATTTAAAAAAATGTCAAACAATGAAAAAAAATATTATTCAAACATTTCACTGAACAGTTTACATGCATAACAACACATAACACAAAAAGAGTTTTGTGTTACTCAATATATTTTCAATCACACAAATACAAATAATGAAAGAAGAAGAAGAAAAAAAAACAGTAGCATCATATATAAATTAGTAATAGAGTGGGAAGCAGTAGCGGAGGCACAGATTACTCAGATAAGGACAAAATGTAAAATATAACAGATTGTTATTTTTTTTAAAAATCCTCAAAAAAAACCCCAAATTGGGGCAACTGCCCCTAGACCCTAGGCCTTGTGTCCGTCTCTGGTGGGAAGTTAGGGTAACGAAGAAACGGTATGTAACAACTACTGTTGTTTTTCGCTACCCAACTCCCCACTCTCTTTCCACTTTATATTTTTTGCGTATTTGGACGAACGAGGGAGAAAAAAAGGATTTTACAGTGTTTTCTGAATTTTGATATTATAGCATTTATTTCGATAATGGCCTTTTGCTATTGAAAAAAAAGAACAACGGACTGGATGGATTATAAATTTGAGAAAGTGGAGCGGCCAGAATTACACCCTTGAAAATACACAGCCGACACCTAGTTACGGGTACTCTTTCTTCATGTCTTTCGTCTTCCCTGTTTATATGATCAACGCCAGGCCCAGTTAGCCTCTCTCCAGGTGAACCAACGATCCCCAACTTTTGTGGTAGGCATGGAACTTGAGTTAGTTTCTTTAACTTGTTGGTCCTGCAAAATGTCCCATGCAAATGCTTGGCAACCTTGGAGTTTCGCTTCACGTGCCAAGCCTTCTTTTATGTATCCGGGATTGGTGTATTTAGGATGCTCGAAGAATGGTACATTTTTCCACCATAGCTTGAAAGCCTAAAAATACATATTCAGAAAGGAATCATCAGTAAGTGTTTGGTTGAAAACAATGTTTAATACCCCATCCATTCCGGACAAAGAGTCCACTATTTAATTTTGAGATGTTTCACATAAAAAGTCCATTTTAAAAATTAAGCATAAAATTTTCATTTTATTATTAATTGACTACTAAAAGTGTCATGATTTAAAAATTTAGCTTTTAAACTGAGACTTTATCCGGGAATGGAGGCTTGTAATTAGTACTTGTACCAAAATTCATAGATAGTTACCTGCCAATAGGTCATTAGGGCAGCTTTGTGGGGCATCAACCAGAAAAAAATTGCGTAACTGGTTGGGCATGGTAAGGATACTCTTTTGGCTGCCAGAGAAGCCGAGAAATATTGGCCAAGCTCAGGGTGAACAACTGATATTGTTACTAACAGATTATCCCTTGGCGTACTTGTTTTGATTTTCCAGTTTCCTAGCATATCCTGCCCATATCCAATATTCATTAGTCAGTGATGTTACTCATTAAGGCAAAATTTCCAACATAGTTAACCTTTATCCCTTATTTTTAAAGGAAAAAGAATAGATAAAAATTGATGCTTACCATGAAAGGACTAACATGAAGTGTTTTCGCAAAAATGTCTCCATTTGGATCAAAGGAAAATAATACTTTTTCGACCCATGGTGTATTGGATACCTACAACACAACCAGGATCAACAAAGAGTTAAGATCTTGAGCTAATCAAAGATCCATCTCATCCATGTATAATAGATCCATCTGGTGAGATGTGGGTATTTAACAAGCAGTAGCATGTATGTGTCTAGATCAATTGACTCACATGTATGTGTCTCTTGTGGACACTGTAGATCAATTGACTCACATGTATGTGTCTCTTGTGGTTGCTTGGGAATTTCATTCAAAATATGTTGTGATTTCGTTGTTATGATTCTCTCTCTCTCCCAGTTCTTGAGTATCTTTAGTCCACAAAGGAAAGAGCTATCTTTTGAAATTTTTGGGATGCTGCAATTTATCAAAGTACTATGGAACTTAGGTTCTCATGGGTTGATCTTGAGAAAATTGACTCCCCTTAATTGAAAAAGTGTGAAAGCTACCTAACGGAAAAGAGCTACCTATGAACAAGGTTGTGGCACCTTTCTTTTGGGACTATGAATCTTCGGATTTCATGGGTTGATCAAAATGCAAAATTGCTTCCCTTGGTAAATAGTGTGAAAGGTTCCTAGTGGCATGTGTTGAATAGCTTGAAATAAAGTAGAGCTATATTCCTAGGGAAATAAAGTACCTATGGATTTTGGTTGTGAAAAATTTATGATCTTGGGAGAGAAATTTGGTTGAGAAAATTAAAAAAATAAAATAAAATGCAAAAATTGAAAATAAAATCACAATTTTGGCGAATGCATCTCCCAATGCAGCAACATTAGGAACTACATTTTTTGATCTGGTCTTTATCACTTGTGTGTGATTGCATTTTTTTTTATTTCTTTTGCCTAGCTTTTAGTTATCATGTTTTTAGGCATAACATTTTAGGACATGCATTGTTGGCATCGATATCAGCTTGGTGAAATTTTGTCATAAACTCAAACTGTGCAAATCAATTTTCAAAAATCTCCATGTTGAAAAATATTTAGTGGTTGTCTAATTTTTGTGGGAAACTAAGGGCTTTTGAATTTGGATATGAGGTGCTCAGTTTTTGCTAGGGGTGTGATCAAGTCTTGGTGAACACTTCTTTGTGTTTTTCAAAATCCTTGATTTTTGAGAATTCCTAAAAGATGGTTTATCTCTCTTCCTTTTCCGGTCAAATAGGGGGAGAGAGATCAAGTGTTTCTGGTGATGATGATGATTTTGTTTGCATGAGGGTGCATGATTTGTGCTTAGTAATGGTTTCTGATTTTTTACCTTGCACAAATTCAGGGGGAGATGTGATTTTCTAACCAATACAGGTTAGATGATTTGATTGGTGTTGAATAAACACTTGTATTTTGATTTGACCAGAAAGGTTCAACAAAGGGGGAGATTGTAAGAGTAAAATAGACATGACCTATTTTATCTTGTTTTCACCTTTCTTGGTCAAAGAAGAATTTTAATTTAGTCAATGTTTATTTTAGGTGTTAGATTTTGTTTAGATTATTTTTGGTAGATTGTTTTGTTTTTTATAGGAAAATCTTTCAAAAGATTTTGGGTATATTAGTTAGGTAACTAAATCTTTGCAAATAATTTAGTTATTTCATGTATCATAGTTTTTGTTAGGAAAGATATCTTGTGATATATTTTTGGTAACTAAATCTTTACAAAATAATTTAGTTATTAATTGTATCATATTAGGAAACATAATCTTGCATGCTTTTCTGATAAATATCTTTCCTAGTAGTAGTGTGTTTGTATTGCCGTGAACTTGCAGGATTCTTTGGTGTCTTGGTTTACAAGTTTTGCAGCCTATATAAAGACCAGAAGTCGAGCAGTTTGGGGCCGCAGAAAGCTTGGTGTACGCAGAGAGCATATAGAAGAAATTGTTCGAAGCTGGCATTGTGTACTAATAAGAGAGATTCGATCCGGTTTTAGTGTGAGCCGAGCTTGATAGAGAGATTATCACCCCATACACAGACCATTCTCGCAGACTTGAACACTGCCGCCGTTTAAAGCTTCAGAACACACCTTGTGTTTCTGAAGTTTTGTTTTGCTTCCATCGGTGTGTTGTTTTTGGAAGTTGTCCTTGTTTTGAATCTTTCTTCCCACGTTTGTTCTAGTAGTTTATGTGGGTTTTAGGATCTCCAAGATTCTATATCTTGTGAGATTTTGTGTTAACTTGTTAAGGTTCAAAAAAGTGTTGATTTTAATATATTTTGTTGCCTTGAGGCTTGATCTACAAGTTTGATACTTGTAGATTGTTTTTGTGTGATTTTCTGTCTTCCTAAGTCTGCTTGATTTTAAATCGAAAACAAAACTTCATGCTATTTTCGTGATACACTTTCGAGTCACATTGTTATTGTCATTGTTGCAACAATCACGCAACATTGGCAATAACATCGTTCCCATATCGAGAATCCGGCCGTCACGTTCTTTCAATTGGTATCGAGCCTACTCTTGATATCACTAAGAGTCGATCTACGTTTAAAGACGTGATGGATTCTCGGTATGAGAACGTGGTTCCCTCCTACTCTTACAAATGCCAATTATTCTATTTGGAAAGTCAAGATGCATCTTCATCAAATCCATTGATGAAAGAGCGTGGCTTGTTTTAAATGGTTGGAGTCCTCCCAAAACGTAGATTCGGATGGTGATGTCAAGATCACCAAAGAATCGAGTGGACCAATGATGATAGGAACAACGCTTCTTTTAACTCAAAAAGCCTTGCTCGCTATTTATAAAGCCTTAGATGCTAACACCTTTAGGGTAATAGCAAATTATGAATCGCCAAAGATGTGTGGGAGGCCCTTCAGACTTTATGTGAAGGACCTGCCAATGTTCGTTCTTCTAAACTAAGAATGCTCACCACTCAGTTTGACTTGAATGTTGTTTATGATTCGATTCTAAAAATGCAGATGTTTCGGCAAATGTGTCACCCGATGTTGCAACATCGGGAGCAACATTGGGAGAGACATTGGCGTAAAACAGAAACGATTTCTTCATTTTAATTCCACAATTGCGAGAAGATGATGGAGAGAGCAGATTCGCACTGCTTTGGAAGGGCAGGAGCTATACAAGGATTGGGAGAAGAGAGCTCACCAAGTTACACACTACTTGGTAAGGCAAGCGAACTATTAAAAAAGGCAAATGCTGATCAAAAGAATGCATAGTGAGGCTGGAGAGTGTCTAAGTAGAAAGGATGTGGAGATTGAGAAGTTAAAGGAGCAATTTTACTCAAGCAAAAGAGACCATGACCAAGTGGAATTCTAGCAAACAAAAGGTTGATGATCTATTTGAATGCAGTAATACTTCTAGATCATATTGGTTTGTCCCTAAGGTATTTGTGAAAGAGAGAAGGAACATCCGAACCAAATGTAACCAATGAAAGTTTTCCTCGAAACTGCTCTCAAAAAACCGAGAGTAAGAAAGAAAAATTATGTTTGTCACTTCGCCATAAGCTCGGTCACATACAACCCTTTTGTTTTCTAAAAGGCCATGTATGAGAATGAAATGAGGCAAGATTTCTTTGAAAAGCTCATTGGCGTAACCGTGATGAAAGCCTATCGCGCCACCAATGCAGCAACATGGCGCACACATTGGAAGCCTCATTCAAAGACAAATCGTAAATTTTTCAAAAATCTCCAACCCAAAGTTTTTAAACGATGTGGGTTCCTAAGGGTAGTAATGACAAAGGCAAGTCCAAATATTGTGAACCCTTTGATATATGTCTCGGTGCTAAGCCGTTCTATGAAACCATGATGAATCTCCAAAATCTTCGTAACCAAGATCTGAAACCTGTAAATCTGCACATGATCGATTGTAGCTCCGCATGTTCTCGAAAGTTCAATTAATGTGATTCACCCAATGTTTCACCCAATGTTGCAACAATGGGAGCAACATTGGACGTAAACTTTGGATTCAGTAAACAGGTCCCGAACTTTGTAATCAGGTCCCGAACATTCAGAAAATCAGTCCAATTTGAATGGTTGCCCATGACATTCCTAGTCAGTATTCGAAAAACCATCCAATCTCTCAAGTAATAGGTGATATTCATGATGGCATATACACAAGGAGAAGAAGTAAGGTTGAATCTCAAAAATTTGCATGCTTATCAAAATATTTTTGAGAGAAGCCTTAAATCTTTTATGGATGCTTCAAATGATCAAAGATTATGTGTTCACATTGATGTGTTAACCTTGTTTTTTGATAACACCTATGCATTTTGCTTAGCACAAAATCCAGCTTCATTATTCTCGAACTAATCACATTAATATAAGACACCATTTTTTTAGAGACTTGGTTGATTATGTAAATTGTTTGCATTGAACATGTTGGGACCGAAAATCATCTTGTCGATATATTTGCCAAGTGTCTTGTTTTTGAGAGATTTTTCAATCTTTGGAAATCTCGTGTTTTGTGTGCCATATGATTTTACACTTAGTTAATTATTAAAAAAAAAAAAATATAGGCATGATTGCATGATTGTCTTTGAGAGGGCACTCTAGATCAATTGACTCACATGTATGTGTCTCTTGTGGTTGCTTGGGAATTTCATTCAAAATATGTTGTGATTTCATTGTTATTCTCTCTCTCTCTCCAGTTCTTGAGTATGTTTAGTCCACAAAGGAAAGAGCTACCTTTTGAAATTTTTGGGATCTTTGCAATTTGTCAAGTACTATGGAACTTAGGTTCTCATGGGTTGATCTTGAGAAAATTGACTCCCCTTAATTGAAAAAGTGTGAAAGCTACCTAACGGAAAAGAGCTACCTATGAACAAGGTTGTGGCACCTTTCTTTTGGGACTATGAATCTTCGGATTTCATGGGTTGATCAAATGCAAATTGCTTCCCTTGGTAAATAGTGTGAAAGGTTCCTAGTGGCATGTGTTTGAATAGCTTGAAATAAAGTAGAGCTATATTCCTAGGGAAATAAAGTACCTATGGATTTTGGTTGTGAAAAATTTATGATCTTGGGAGAGAAATTTGGTTGAGAAAATTAAAAAAAAAGCAAAAGAAAATTGAAAATAAAATCACAATTTTGGCGAATGCATCTCTGATGCAACAACATTAGAACTACATCTTTTGATCTCGGTCTTTATCACTTGTGTGTGATTGCATTTTTTTTATTTCTTTTGCCTAGCTTTTAGTTATCATGTTTTTAGGCATAACATTTTAGGACATGCATTGTTGGCATCGATATCAGCTTGGTGAAATTTTGTCATAAACTCAAACTGTGCAAATCAATTTTCAAAAATCTCCATGTTGAAAAATATTTAGTGGTTGTCTAATTTTTGTGGGAAACTAAGGGCTTTTGAATTTGGATATGAGGTGTTCAGTTTTTGCTAGGGGTGTGATCAAGTCTTGGTGAACACTTCTTTGTGTTTTTCAAAATCCTTATTTTTGAGAATTCCTAAAAGATGGTTTATCTCTCTTCCTTTTCCGGTCAAATAGGGGGAGAGAGATCAAGTGTTTCTGGTGATGATGATGATTTTGTTTGCATGAGGGTGCATGATTTGTGCTTAGTAATGGTTTCTGATTTTTTACATTGCACAAATTCAGGGGGAGATATGATTTTCTAACCAATGCAGGTTAGATGATTTGATTGGTGTTGAATAAACACTTGTATTTTGATTTGACCAGAAAGGTTAACAAATGGGGAGATTGTAAGGGTAAAATAGGCATGACCTATTTTATCTTGTTTTCACCTTTCTTGGTCAAAGAAGAATTTTAATTTAGTCAATGTTTATTTTAGGTGTTAGATTTTGTTTAGATTATTTTTGGTAGATTGTTTTGTTTTTTATAGGAAAATCTTTCAAAAGATTTTGGGTATATTAGTTAGGTAACTAAATCTTTGCAAATAATTTAGTTATTTCATGTATCATAGTTTTTGTTAGGAAAGATATCTTGTGATATATTTTTGGTAACTAAATCTTTACAAAATAATTTAGTTATTAATTGTATCATATTAGGAAACATAATCTTGCATGCTTTTCTGATAAATATCTTTCCTAGTAGTAGTGTGTTTGTATTGCCGTGAACTTGCAGGATTCTTTGGTGTCTTGGTTTACAAGTTTTGCAGCCTATATAAAGACCAGGAAGTCGGCGATTTGGGGCCTTGAGCTTGGTGTGCTTGAGAGAGCATATAGAAGAAATTGTTGAAGCTATGTGTACTAATAAGAGAGATTCGATCCAGTTTTTCGTGTGAGTCGAGATTGATAGAGGAGATTATCACCCCATACACAGAGACCATTCTGCAGGTAGACTTGAACACCTGCTGCTGCTGCTGCTGCTGTTTAAAGCTTCATGAACACGACCTTGTGTTTCTGAAGTTTTGTTTTGTGCTTCCGATCGGTGTGTTGTTTTTGGAAAATTTGTCCTTGTTTTGAATCTTTCTACCGCGTTTGTTCTAGTAGTTTATGTGGGTTTTAGGATCTCAAGATTCTATATCTTGTGAGATTTTTGTGTTAGCTTGTTAAGGTTCAAAAAGCAGTGTTGATTTTAATATATTTTGTTGCCTTGAGGCTTGATCTACAAGTTTGATACTTGTAGATTGTTTTAATGTGATTTTGTCTTCTTCTAAGTACGTTTGATTTTAAATCTGAAAACAAAACTTCCGCTGCTATTTTCTGTGATACACTTTCAGTTCACATTGTTATTGTCATTGTTGCAACAATCACTGCAACATTGACAATAACATCATCCCATATCGAGAATCCGTGCTGTCACGTTCTTTCAATCAACCAGAAAAAAAGTGCAAAACTGGTTGGGCATGGTAAGGATACTCTATTGGCTGCCAGAGAAGCCGAGAAATATTGACCAAGCTCAGGGTGAACAACTGATACTGTTACTAACAGATTATCCCCTGGCGTACTTGTTTTGATTTTCCAGTTTCCTAGCATATCCTGCCCATATCCAATATTCATTAGTCAGTGATGTTACTCATAAAGGCAAAATTTCCAACATAGTTAACCTTTATCCCTTATTTTTAAAGGAAAAAGAATAGATAAAAATTGATGCTTACCATGAAATGACTAACATGAAGTGTTTTCGCAAAGATGTCTCCATTTGGATCAAAGGAAAATAATACTTTTTCGACCCATGGTGTATTGGATACCTACAACACAACCAGGATCAACAAAGAGTTAAGATCTTGAGCTAATCAAAGATCCATCTCATCCATGTATAATAGATCCTTCTCGTGAGATGTGTGTATTTAACTAGCAGTAGCAATCGGGTTCGTGTGCAGTGTGACATGAAAAGTGGGTATGTGACACATCCGAATATCTGACAATTTGATCGTAACGTGAGCCTCTGATTAATATCATTGATTTACCTCAAGAATGCATCTCTTCAAAGTCCGAGGGGAGCCTTCTAGATCATAGCAATAATAAAGAGTCACTGGACTTCGTTGATATCCCACACTAGGAGGTATTACCAATAGGAAACTGCAAACACGAGGCATAAACGTAGTTCCTTAGAAAATTTTGAACATACTGTTGAGTGTTGACAAATCCAAAAGTTAAGCATTATATTTGCATTAGAACTAGAGTTAGGTAAGGTAATTACACGGGACCATTTGTTTCTGCAGCTTTGCGAGCCTCGTCGGCAGAGAGATGGTTGGGTGGCACGTAGGGGGTTTGGTCTAGGTCAATGAGGGCGTAACGAACTGAGAAGCGGAAGGCATGGTGGTGTGGGTGGCGGCGCTCATGCCAGACAGTTCCTTCATAAAGGGATACTGAGTCTCGTACAGCGTCCAAGGCAGCCCATTTGCTGGACAACCGGCAAATGAGGGGCCGGAAAGGGAGAAGGAGAGAAAGAGCAAATGAGGTGAGAAGGGTAGTGAGAATGTCGTAAAGGAAATAGATTGCCTGCATTGTGTTTAATTTGTGGCGTTGAATCGTTCGGAATCCTATCCTATTTATATCTAGTTTTCAAAGCCACTTGCGATCTATTTCAAATGTTTAATGGCAATTAATCTGACACCATTACAAATACATATTCAGAAAGGAATCATTGGTAACTGTTTGGCAGAAAACAAATGTTCATTAATAATTGATGCGACTCCATTACATATACAATTGGTGGAAAACAATGTTTACTGATAATTGATAATTGATAATTGAATATGAATCTTTGTTGTTAGTTTCCATACTTCTTTGAGACGACGACTGGGTTTTATCTTACTTTCCAAAAAAAAAAATTACTGTTTTTGTTCCCTAAAATTACATCATTTTGTACATGGTACACTAGGATGCCTGAGAAGCGACATGTATATATTCTTAATTTCTTACAAAACTTCATTCACAAGTCTTTCCAATTTGAGGTAAAGTACAAGAGTGACTAGAGATATTAATAAGATCGAAAACCGTATGGTCAAATCGTTTAAATTGGAAAAATCTAGGATCAAGATCAAGTTTTTAGCTACCCATTTAAACCGCTGCGTATCTATTATGGACCGAAACCGACAGGGTTGGCTCGACTAATATTTTATTGGATTTTTCGAGTCATCAATGCAACCCCTTGTATAAAGAATAAGTTTTTATGTTGTTTACATAGATTGAAGCAAAACCTAACCAGACACCCCACTTCATCCTAAGAAATTACTAAAACATCTTAAGTGAAAATAGAAGAAAATTTATTTCAATTAACTTAATCTAATACCTATGTAATGATTATTAATTAAACAACTTGATTGATTGAACTAAAATAAATTATGAAGTTTCAATGAATTGTGTTATGAATTTTATTATTTAGGTGACGTCGTTGAATGACTTTTTTTGTTGAATTTGTTGATAACTTGATTTCCAATTTTAAATTTAAATATACAAGAGGTTTATTCTTTTGAATGTGTAGCCTGTCTGGCGACTCGTTTAAACCGAAACCGATAGGATTAGAGTTAGGTTTGCATTTTTAGCTTACTATTTGAACCATAACTTATTAGAAACCGACATGACTGAATTAAAACCGATCGGGCTGACTCGAATAACATTTCAAACAATGACTCAATCTAGTCGTCAAGATGACCTTGTGCTGAGACTTTTTAATTAATTTCTTTTTTTTTTTTGCTATCTACTGAAAAAAAAAATGAAGCGGGTGGATGTGAGAAGAAGAAATAGAAATAAGAAAAACAACTAAAAAAGAGTGGAATAAAGGTAGTTGAGTAGGTCCAGGGTCGGTCTTGAGTTTTTGGGGGTTTAGAGCGAAAAGAAAATAAATGACCCTTAAAAAAATATAAGTATAAATATTTTAGGAGAACAATTTATTTGACTTTTCATTGTTTGAAGTATTGAAAATGGATAATACTCTAGCATATAAGAAAATAAGTATTAAATAATTACTGAAAACTGTTATTCTTCATTCATTAAAAAAATTACAATAAAAAAATATACTCAATCAATTTTTTTCTTTTATTTATGTTTTGACTTATGGATGGATATTATTTTGGTAACATGTATTGTGCACTATAAATTCAAGTTAAAAAATCAACTAAAAAAGTAAAGAATTAAATAAACATAAGCAATAATTAAAAATGATAGTAACATAACAATAACATTTGATATTTGCTTAAAATATTGATATTATATACCCAATCAATTGTTATTTTTTATGACCCAGATAAAAAATTTGATGATCAACTAACTTTTTTTTTATAAGTAAATTTAGCGAACGCAAAATAAAATTAAGGTTGAATAACTCTGCTGAAACCGAATACAAAATATTTATCTCTTATATAGTAACTATTTACTTATTAGGTTCCGGAGTAATTAAAGCATATATAAGTAGATTTGAAGTTGATTATAAATTTTAAAAAAAAAAACTTAACTACAACCAGTTATACTTACAATACAATTGAAAGATAAAGATGAAATATTATGAAAATTATAAGCATATATTTTTAAAAATTGATTATTTACGTAAAACATTTCAAAATAATATAGGGCTATTTAACTAAATTGGGGGTGTATATCATAAAATATGCATATAAAATAGTAATAATAATTGACCGTAGACCCAAAACAAAAAAAAAATTAGTAAAACTACAAGATAGTGGCTAAAACCTTGGACTTCGGATTCACTCACAACTTGCACAATAACCTAATTCATTGAGCCAAATGACGGTTTGTTAATTAATTTTACATTATTTATAATTTAGGGGAAAATTCTGGCCGGTTCCTTTTTCTAAGTTTTTAACCCCAACAGTCTATCATTCTTTTTTCAACCGCAAAAGACCATTTTTCGAAATATTGTTACAAAAATGTTATCGTATTCATAAAATATGAAAACATAATGGATTTGTGATGGGTTGAAGGATTTTTCAGTTGGGACGAAGCCAGAGAAAGATGGGAAAGAAGAAGGCTTACGACGGAGGAGATTGAAGAAGAACGTGGAAGACGTAAATTGGATGTTTATGCTATATCACGGTGCAAAAATAAATTAGATAATATTTGTGCACCGCGGTTCAAAGTTAAATTTTCTAATCTATATTAGCACCGCGATTCATAAATTTCATTGCATGATTTTTGCACCGTGATTCATAAATTTCATTGCATTCTTTTTACACCGCGGCTCAAAGTTTAATTTCCTAGTCTATTTTTGCACCGCAATTCATAAATATCATTACATTAATTTTGCACAGAGATTCAAAGTTGAATTTCTTATTCTATTTTTGTATCGCGATTCATAAATTTCATTCTATTAATATTTGCACCGCAATTCAAAGTTTAATTTCATAGTCTATTTTTGAACCACAATTCATAAATTTCATTGCATTAATTTTTGCACCGCGATTCTATAGTTTAATTGTCTAGTTTAATTGTAACGCGATGCAAAAATAATGACCTCCGTAGCGCGCATACGGTTCATTAAGAGTATCATAGTCTTTTTGCCACCAAAATTGACTTTTTCCTGTTAAAAAAAGAGGGTAATGTAACCTTTAAAAACTT
This sequence comes from Codonopsis lanceolata, assembly GCA_013146195.2. Taxonomy (NCBI): domain Eukaryota; kingdom Viridiplantae; phylum Streptophyta; class Magnoliopsida; order Asterales; family Campanulaceae; genus Codonopsis; species Codonopsis lanceolata. Next base: position 52,855,172 of record CM028379.1, read on the forward strand.
CAAAAAGTGGACCGGTCCGTAATTTTTCCTATAATTTATCCAAATAAAACTAACATACACATAAAATTGAGCCCTCCTATTCGGTCGATCACCCTGAACTCCCTGAAAACCAGGCCTGAGTAGGTCTTATGTGAGACCATCTTACAGTTCCTAATATATGATGCTACACAATTTGGTCTTGGGTCGTTCCTTGCGGTTTTTAGGATATCTGGGCTTATGTAAAGGTTTGATTTTGTTGAAACATGTCAAAAGAAAAGCACCTTAGTAGGAATGCAAGGCAGGGCTTCGCGAAACCCCTCAGGCTTGAGAGTAAGTATCAAGCTTGTAGAAAGCAAATTGACAGGGTTTCGGTGTGTAAAAGTGTGCGTACCCTTGAAATGAAATATTGTTAGGTATATATAGCGCTTATGGGAGTGAAATCCGGGCTAAATCATCGCTCTGACGAAATCATAGGCCTTTATGATCATAAATCACGAAGGAGTAGGAGAGCAATTGGAATCCTTTTCCTCAAAGGACTCAGGACTCAGGACGACTGCTGTTAGTTCCTAAAGAATGTCGCACGCCAATTCTAAATCTTCTGCATTTGATATCTAATCCTATCCTTCCTCCTTCTTCAAGGCTTCACACTTGCACTCAACAATCTCCCACTTGGAGACTTGCCATCAACACACATCCCCACTTTGCATTTACTTGGCTTTTCACACGTCTAGAAAAGCCCAACTGAAGTTGATAACTTCAGTTTTTCTATTGCCACAGACTTTGTCAAGATGTCCGAAGTCTTTTTCAACTTTAGTGCTCCATCTTCCAGCGTTGATCTGATGAAGTGAAATCTCACCTGTATATGCTTTGTCCTAGCATGATACACCATGATTCTTTGCCAAATGAATGGCACTTTGACTGTCACAATATAGTAATGACTTTTCTTGCTTATGGTTCAGCTCTTCCATGAATGTTTGCAACCTTATCATTTCTTTGGTTGCTTCGGTAACAGCCACATACTCTGCTTCGGTGGTCGAGAAAGAAACTATTGATTGTAGTTTCGACACTTATACTCAACAAATGATAAATTGAGAAAGAAATTGGAGTCATCCGAATAAAGAGATGTGAAACTTGACGGCCTTGTCTAGCAATTTCCATTCCATGAATGGCCATAGCTTCCTTGCCTTTAAACAACGTTGCTGAGAGGGCTTCTGCACACAGGATGAAAAGATGAGGGAGGGCATCCCCTTATCTCAGACCACGGCATGGATTGAATAACTCCGTGGTGCATCCATTAACCAGGACTACAATAAGAACCAGATGAAACACATTGCATGATTAAAGCAATCCATTTGATCGTGAGGGATATATCATATCATATATCATACAAGTTCGCTAATAAAACAGTAATCACGAATTACCTCTATGCGAACTGGAGCCTTGTACGCAGCGGAAGAATTACGCTTGAGCTACGATCTTCGTATGCCAATATCCACAGACACCGCAAGTCTCTCTCTCGGATTGATATCACAGGCACGGATATCAATACTTGGTTCACACGGCAAATCCAAGCCTCTTGATGGTTAGGCTAGAGGGAGTATTTTGGTGAGATAGATTTAGGGAGAGAGAAGAGGCGGCTTCTCTAGGGAGACGTGTTCTCCAAAATCTTACGATTAGGATTTATCCCTTTTGTTGCCCTATTTATATTATTACAAGAAACCTATTTCTTGTAGGTTAAGTAATCCTAAACCCAATTGGATTAGGATTCTATTTAACCAATAAATAATATAAATATTATTTCCATGTGGGTGGACTAAATAATCGGGCCGCAAGCCCAATACCAACATCTCCCACTGCACACATGGACTCATCTCTCTAACCACATCGTATCATCAAAACCCGTTAAACACGCCTCTTCATCTTGGGAAGTGAAGTGCGACATGACGAAAGATAAAGGGTGGAGCGCTATACCAAATCACCATCGACCAAAGATAGAACGTCCCTCGTTAGAAAACAAAACTCGCCTATACCCTGCATCGTATATATACATCAATTTAAGCATCCTCAATCCCTCAAGAGCGGTGCTTAAAACTCAATATGTTTGTGTATCAAGATCAACCTTTTGAACCGTATGTTCAATATGATCGCCATGGCATTGAAATACAAAAATAAAGATGCATATCATATTATCTTCCTTAGACACTCATATTAATCACTCTTGGCCGATCGCTTCCCAAAGAATGCTCCGTAGATCAGATGTGCATAGCCGCTTGGTCGGCATGCCAAAGTAGCATCATCAACGCCCAAGTTCATTAGATAGTTCTAAGTCACATAGGTATAATCGTGATCCGGATTTGATCACTAGAACTCACAATGTGATGAAGGTGGGATCATTCAATCACTTTCTAAAGTCGCATTATAGTCGCATACAAGATGAAGTGTATGCTATGGCGAACTCCCACACAAAGGGCATGTCATGCTCAAACGTCATACGAACCATAGTCTAGTCAGCTTCGGCGTCTAACGAGTACTTAAAAGTAGTCACTCTTCTAGTGACTCTCTTTAAGATCTCATATTCGGACTTTTCCTTGGGATATAAAGTCGACCTTATAAAAAGGTCTCATCTTGGTCGTATGCCAAGGCGATAAATGTAATGTCATTTACGTACTCCCCTTTGTAGGTACCAAAGACTTTTACTATCTCAACTTGCTCGCCCACCTGGCGACAAGGTGAATTACCCGTGTGAGAGGGCCAATTCAATATCCACGACATCTTTTAATCAAAAAATATATATGCCACACAATTTCATATCAAAATATCCAATTAATATATAAAAGGAATAAAATGAAACCTGTAATTTATTCAAACGATAATGAATAATAATCAAATGTCAACATAAGTGTTCTCGAATAAAAAGTCAAATCCTCTACGAAGCCCTAGACCCAACATGTGATCCTCGAAAGATCTCTAGCTAGAGGTTTAGTCATGGGTCTCGGCTAACATGCTTCTAGTAGGAATATATTCTAGAACAACTTTCTTTTAAGCAACCATGTCTCTAGTGAAATGATATTTGATGTTAATGTGTTTCGTCTTCCCATGGTACTTGGGATCTTTAGTGTAACCTAAAGCCGCCATGCTATCACAAGCAATGACTACTACGATCCACATGCGTCGAACATCAAGATGTTGAAGAAAACTCCTCAACCACACGCCTTCTTCGAACCGCAAATGAGCAAGCCATGTACTTTGACTCCATCGTAGATAGGGGTGCGGTGCTAGTGCGTAAACTTGCTACTCCAAGAGATAGTTCCACCACCAAGGAGGAAAGCGTAGCCAAGTAGATTTATAACCATCTACATCTCAGCCCAACTGCCGCGCTGAAACCTTTCAAGCTCAAATCACCACCTTGGTAACACAGGGTTAAATTTGTGGTTCCCACCAAGTAACGTAGAACCCTCTTTACTGCCATCCAGTTGTTGAGGTCCGTGATTACTGGAATCGACTCAACATCCCAACCGCAGCATAGGTCGTGCCGAGTACACACCATAGCATACATCAAGCTTCCTACCGTGATTTGCATATGGATTTGTAGACATTCTCTTCTTCTCTTCTTCATTCTTAGGGCATTGGTTTGTACTAAGGACACATCCCTTTTCCATTGGAGTGACAACGGTTTTGAGTTAGTCATGCCAAATCGTCGATAACTTTCTTAATGTAAGTCTCTTGAGACAAACCAAGAAATCTTTTCGAACGATCTCTAATGAATTTTACTCAAGCACATAGCTTGCTTCACCCAAGTCTGTCATATCGAAAGCGCAAACACACTTTAGTGGCATTTATCATCTCCATGTCATTCCACTAGTAGATGTCATCAACATATAATGACAGGATCAAGATCTTTTCTTGGATCGTTTAACATACACACAGTGGTCTTCCTCAATCATCACAAAGCCAATTGAGGTTATCGCAGGTGAAAGCGAATATACCACTGTCTAGATGATTGTTTGAGACCATAAATGGAACGCGTTTGAGGCGGCACACTTTGCGCTCTTGTCCCTCGACTTCAAAACCCTCCGTTGAGTCATATAGATCTCTTCATCTAGTTCTCCATTGAGAAATGCAGTTTTAACATCCATTTGATAAAGTTCTAGATCCATGTGTGCTACAATCGCTAGGATTAAGTTTCGAACAGAGGAAAATCTCACCACAGGGGAGAATGTCTCCTCATAGTCTAAACCCTCTCTTTGGGTAAAGCCTTTCGCCACAAGACGTGCCTTATATTTGTCAATTGATCCATCTCGCTTTCGCTTGACTTTGAAAACCCATTTGTTTCCAATAGTCTTGCGACCTTGCGTGAAGATCAACTAACTCCCAAACTCCGATTCTTTTTCATAGAGAAATTTCATCTTCCATCAGTAGTCATCCATTCACTGTTTGTAGGTAAAGAAAGAGCTTCTTTGAACGATGTAGGCTCACTAGAATTGAAAGAAGTTAAAGATTCCTCTTCGATCGCGACCCATCTAATTTCACGCTTACTTCTTCGCTCTAGTATCGGACTCCCACTAGAATCCGTACTCCCACTCGGATGAAGATCACCTTGACTCTCGCTACTTACTCCATAGGTTCACAACTCATGTTGTACCATAGATTAGGTTAGTTGAGGCAATTCCCCACCTTCGCCAAAAGATGTCATGTGTTCTTCTTCCATCTCAAAAAGTTTCAAAGTCTTTCCTAACTTCACCTATCTCTGAAATCATTCTCAATGAAATCAACATTGCGCGACTCATTCACCATTCCTCTCATAGTTTTCCACCGCACATAACATAACCCTCGAGGTATTCTAATACCTTATGAAACACACTTGTTTCCTCTAGTGGCCTAGTTTTCCAAACTTATTGGAAGTACTATGGACATAACCCGCACAACCCCAAGGATGAAGATGCCCCATTTAGGCTTCTCACCTTCCAAAGTTCATGCGGGTCAGTGAACCCACTTGAAGGCACTCTGTTAGTATGTAGGCGGC
>CM028379.1:52860273-52916356 GCA_013146195.2 Codonopsis lanceolata
GCAAGCAACTTAACATAGCTTGGCTTAGCAGCAACTAATGGCATTAACTTAAGCAGCAACTAACAGCAACATAACTTAAGCATTTAACATACCTTTGCCAGCGGCAACCTAACAAGCAACTTAGCAGCAACAGCAGCAATGTAGCGTGGCAACGTATCTTAATAGCAGCAACTTAGCAACATAGTGACAACATGGCATAACGCATAACATAACATAACTTAACTTAACAGCTAACTTTAACCTAGCAAGCAACAGCAACTTAACTTAGCGTAACTTAGCGTAATGTAACTTAACTTAACATAACGTAACTTAACTTAACTTAACAATTTAACTTGAAAGCAACGTTAACGTAACTTAACTTAACTTAAATGTAGCGTAACTTAATTTAGCATAACATAACTTAACTTAACTTATCTTAGCAGTTACGTTTACATTTTTGTCTCGACTTCGATCCGATCAGGTAAAACCCAATCGGATCAAATATTTGTTCACGACAAAGCATCAATTCGTTTAGCAGGTTTCCCTAATTTTAAATTCTGAAAATATTTAGCGACGAAAAATTCCGTTGCTGGAATTAAATTGAAATTAAATTATGAAAATATTTAGCGACGGAATGTGCTAGAGACATGCAACACAGTATGACCACATGCAAATTCAAATTTACTCTATTTATATAATTTTGTTATTATTTTCTTAAAAATATAAATTAAGTTATAATGTGAATATTTTAATTTTTGTAATTATATTGATGCTAATCATTTTAATGAATGATATTATATTATTAAATTAATATTTCAAATATTAATTTAATAATAAAATATCATTCATTAAAATAATATATATATATATATATATATATATATATATATATATATATATATATATATATATATATACAAAGGGATTTTACAAAAACAAAAATATTCCAAAAAAATATTTATTTTAAATTTACAAAGGGATTTTACAAAACAAATATTTCAAAATAAATTGGATTTTGAATAATTTTTTACTTAAAAATAATTGTGGTAGTTAATTTTTTGATTTTTAAAATAAATTGGATTTGGTAATTTAATAATATTATATTATAAAATATAATAATATTTAACTAGTTTTATACGTCGTAGAACAGCGCTCACACTTTGTTTTTATTAAATTAAATTCAAACAAAATAAAAACTATAAATTAAAAGTATAAATTTACAAAATATTCAAATAAATTAAAATTATTTATTTCACTCTCTCGCTCTCCTCTCCCGCCCACACAGTTTTCCCCCAAATTCCCTCCACATATATAAGTTTTCCCAAAATTGCAAACACTCTATTTTTCTAAACTCACGGCACTCACTCCCTCCCTGTCATCTCTCATCGCGCACTCACTCCCTCACGACATCGCTCATCGCTCCTCTCTCTCGACAAGCCGCCGCGGCATCACCGACAATCGATCTCCAACAGCGGTGAATCTTCCCCCAAACCCAGTACCCTCTGCTCCATCTCTTCCGTGAATCTTCTTGGCTTCTTCTCCGGCGTTCGGCGCCTCTTCGCCAAATCCGCCATAGCCGGCCAAGCTTCATCTCCATCTCTCTCCTCCACCCCGTTCGCCCAAAGCCTCCACCAAACCTCCAAATGAAATAACCCCAAATCTGGCCGCCATCCTCAGCGCCCGGTGACCAGCGACTTGAGCTCCCTTCTTCTTCGTCTCCGCTGATCGTCTCCCCGCTCCGTCTGGTTCCAGCTCCGTCTCTCTCTCTCTAACTGTAAGTTCCTTGTACAAATTTGATTTTTGACACACACACAGAGACACTCATATATATTGGTCTAAGGGTTTTGATTGTGGTGTGTTGTGTGTATGTTTTGAGCCGTAAAGCATCGTTGCCAAGTAATAGCCACAAAAACGTGAATAAGATTGGTTTGGTGTTGTCCAATTGTAGTTGGATTGTGTAAAAAAAGTGACTTAGGAGAAGCCATAAAATAGTCTGATCTAACAAATCAATTATTTTAAAATTGTAGCTTCTTTAAATTCTATATTATGTTGATTTAGAAGAAGGGTTGTTTCGCTTTTTCATGTTCTGATTGTTTGTTTGTGTGTGTTCTGGGGTCTTTGGGTTGTATAAATTTTTTTGTGTGTGTGATGGAATATTGATGGGTTTCTTTGGGTTGTATACATTTTTTTTTGGCAGATTTTGTGGTGGGCTTGAGCCCCACTCACAAGCCTTTTCAGTTGTAACTGTCATCGTTGTACATTGGTTCACTTTTCACTTGAACTGAGAAATTGTATTCTTCATAAGTGCATTTTCTGATATCTTCTCAAATCTTAGGGCTAGTTTCTTTTTAGCTTAGAACAGAGTAGCTCACTCAAATCTGGACAGTCCCTATGTTGTCCACATCATTTGCAATATTTGTTTATCAGGCCATTGTCGATTTTTTTTAAAATGTGAGCTATAGTTACATTTCTTGCTATATGTCATCTATTAGTTTCTCTTCACTTTGAAAGAAAACTACCGATTTTAAGTCTTTAGGAGGACAGAGACAATTAGAATGAAAGACTGAGCAGGTTGCTAGATTTGCAGAAACAATATGTAGATGCAAGTACATGAAGCAGTATATATTTCATGGAGTAAGAAAAAAAGGGAAAAATAAGAAATGCTGGTACAAATGTTATTTTGGTACAAAAGGGTAAAATAAGAAATATTTGAGAATGTGGACTAGTATGAAAAAGTTTAGAAGAAAGTAGGAATTTTTTTTTGTGAAAATCTATTAGGACTAAAGTAGGATTCGTCCATTAAGAATCTTGACTGTTGCAAGGATAAATCAATAAATTAGATGCTCCTCCTTCCTTCCCCACACCCCCCCCAAAAAAAAGAAAAAAAAAAGAAAAAAGTAGTTCCACTTTCCTCTTTGACATGTGCCCGCATGTTCCCCTCCAAAAGGTACCATTTCTAAAAAAAGGGACATTTATAGTGCAATCCAAAGTTGGTACAACAAATATACGAACTTAAAAAGTTTGACTTGCTAATGGGACTATTTTTGGGACTGTGGGAGTATACATTAACCTGTCATACTCATTCGTTTTTATGCTTAAATAAGGTCAATTTGTATATTCTTACTTTCTTCCTTTGTTGATGGTCTTTGTGTTTATTCAGCTGGTTGAAATATATAGTTGTATGCTTTATTTGTACTAAACTTCGTCCAACTTATGTTTTTTTTCTTTTCCTTTCACAGGCTTGGCGAATCTCTCAGCTATAGGTTAGAGTTCACTCTACCATTTAAGTTTGATTTTATTGCTCTTGGTTTTGTTAATGTTTAGTAAGTTGCATTCCTAGAAGTTGGTAGCAAGTTATCTGGTTATTATTCTTTCATGATTAGCAAATTTTTTTTGAAGCACTAGCAGCTACATTATTCAGATCTCCTCATATTTTCGACACCTCTGTTACGACAATATGCATATTAACACTTGGAGGCCGCAGTTTTGTATCCTTGTGTTATTCCCCCACCCTGCTACCCGGTTATGATGGGTAATGGAACTTGGTGTATAACTCTTACACCTAAACCCTAAACCTTAACCCTAAACCTAAACCATAACACTAAAACCTAACCCCAACCCCACCCCCACCCCTAACCCAAAACCTAAACCCTAAACCTCAACAAACCCTAAACCTAACTCTTACACCTAAACTCTAAACCCTAACCCTTAAACCTAAACCTAAACCATAACACTAAAACCTAAACCTAACCCCACCCCCACCCCCAACCCAAAACCTAAACCCTCAACCCTCAACCCTCAACCTAACTCTTACACCTAAACCCTAAACCCTACCCTTAACCCTAAACCTAAACCATAACACTAAAACCTAAACCTAACCCCTCCCCCACCCCACCCCAACCCCAACCCAAAACCTAAACCCTCAACAATCAACCTAACTCTTACACCTAAACCCTAAACCCTACCCTTAACCCTAACCCTAAACCATAACACTAAAACCTAAACCTAACCCCACCCCCACCCCAACCCCAACCCAAAACCTAAACCCTAAACCCTAAACCTAACTCTTACACCTAAACCCTAAACCCTACCCTTAAACCTAAACCTTAACCCTAAACCTAAACCATAACACTAAAACCTAAACCTAACCCCACCCCCAACCCAAACCCTAAACCCTAAACCTAACTCTTACACCTAAACCCTAAACCTTAACCCTTAAACCTAAACCTTAACCCTAAACCTAAACCATAACACTAAAACCTAAACCTAACCCCACCCTCAAAACCTAAACCCTAAACCCTCAACCTAACTCTTACACCTAAACCCTAAACCCTAACCTTAAGAAACAAGATTTGTTCCTCTCTCACTTGATGGTTCAAGCGAACCGAGTTGGATGGAGTCAAATGTACATTTAAAGGTGGGGTAGAGCCTACCTAACTATTATAAGTAACTAGAATTTGAAGTGAATATGATCCATTTGGATTGGTTCTGCATCATGTTCCTCTTGTGATGTTAGTTATCGGGTTCATCAATGAATGGACCCTACCGCTGCATTTGTACTAATAGTCAATCAATGAGGCAAGTTATCGAAGATAACTTTTTTGTTCTCTTGTACTAATAGTCATTTGTGTTCAGACTATTTTGTTGGTGATGATTTGTTGTAATGTCATGCTCACTTGGTTGGAGATTCACTGGTTTCATAAAGGGTGTAGCTTTACTTGAAGGCCCTCTAAAGTGTATCTATGAGTTATTTAGTTTTTTTTGTTTATATTGGTGTATCATATTTGATTTTTACATTAGTAGCAATGTTGGATTTTTGGTAGCTTCTTCATATTAGTAATAAAGTTATTGCTTCTTTCATGATACTTGTACGTAAAAAAGAAACCTTTTGTGTAGAAAGGTTGCGCATTTGTTTGGTTGTAAACTTCTTCAAATTGTTTGCCATTCATTGCGAGTTTTTTTTGTATTCTTAATGACAGGGTAGCATTTGGTTATTTCATTGGAACTATGCGTGGTTTCATAGTATAAGATGAATAGAAGGCCCGATGCTCGCCAGATTTCGAGGATAGAGACTTTGGAAGCACGCTTGGTCGGCAAAGAACGTTTGTTTGCGGAATATCGAGAGCAAACAGAGCAACGATTGCGTAAATGATGGCGGCGATGCAAAGCATGGCACACCGATGCATGGGTCTTCGAACAAGATTCTCTAGCGATTGGGTCCCCTTTTCATCCCAGAAATCTCTTCCAAGATCAGCCCCCCCTCCCCCACTTTGATTATTGGTACTGCTTGAAGTTGAAACATTGATATTTGATATTGTTTGATTTTGTATGTATATATTTGGTACTTCGATGTAATAACATTTAGAGTTCGATGTAATAACATTTAGAGTTTTATATTATTGTTTATTTTGTATTTTTAGTTTTGTATTAATTGTTATATTATCAGGTACAAAAAATTATAATGATAGTATTTTTGTGTATTTTTTTTAATTTTTTTCCATTATTAGCGACGGAAATTTCCGTCGCTGAAATTCAAATTAAATTATTTTTTAAAAGCCTTTAGCGACGGAATTTCCGTCGCTGAAATTCAAATTAAATTAATTTTTTAAAGCCTTTAGCGACGGAAATTTCCGTCGCTGAAATTCAAATTAAATTATTTTTTAAAGCCTTTAGCGACGGAATTTTTCGTCGCTGAAATTCAAATTTAATTAATTTTTCAAAGCCAAATTCCGTCGCTGAAATTCAATTTTAATTAATTTTTAAAAGCCTTTAGCGACGGAATTTTCCATCGCTGAAATTCAAATTTAATTAATTTTTAAACGCCTTTAGCGACGGAAAATTCCGTTGCTGAAATTCAATTTTAATTAATTTTAAAAAGCCTGTAGCGACGGAAATTTCTGTCGCTGAAATTCAATTTTAATTAATTTCTAAAAGCCTTTAGCGAAAAAATTCAATTTTAATTAATTTCAAAAAGCCTTTAGCGACGGAAAATTCCGTCGCTGAAATTCAATTTTAATTAATTTTAAAAAGCCTTTAGCGACGGAAATCGGTCCGTCGGACATCAGCGACGACAAATCAGCGACGGACCACCGACGGAAAAATTCCGTCGCTGGGGGCCATTATCGACAGAATTTTGCCTTTAGCGACTGAAAATTCCGTCACTAAAGGTCATTTTTCTAGTAGTGTTTGAAATAGTGTGAGGTACACCCGTTTTTATGGGAAATACATCTTCAAAAAATGTAGCGTCACGAAATTCAACAATTGTGTTCACATCTATGCCTGAAATTTCAGATTTGACAACCAAAAATCTCAAGGCAGAGGAGTGTTCCACATAACCTTAAAAGATTGCATCAACAGTTTTAGGTCCAAGCTTCTTCCTCTTGTGTTCAGGGACTAGCACTTTTGCAAGGCAGCCCCACACCCTAAAGTATTTTAAGTTTGGTTTTCGACCTATCCAAAGTTCATAAGGACACTTATCTTTATGTTTCAGGGGTACCCTATTCAGAACATGGCAAGCCGTATTCAATGCTTCACCCCACATATATTTCGGTAGTCCTAAACTTTCTAATAGACTGTTGTAGACACCCTAATTTCGTACCCCTGATATGTAACTCTGGCATGTGATATCAAGAACTGTGAAAACTTAACAAATGTCAAGTTACAGGAGTTAAAAATGCAAAAGGCAAAGCAGGATGCGCAAAACAGTAAAATGCGAGGGCTGAAAGTGTCAAATTTGGAACCTAAATAGTACCTTGGCGCTGCCAAAAGAGGTCCTTGGCGCGGCGCCCAAGGTGCTACAGTAGGCCTCCCAGTTAACGCAATGTGCAACTTCTGATGCGTGGTGTACAAGGAAATTGAGCACCAAGAGAGAAAAAGAAATCCCCGATGAGTCCTCTTCCCGGGCTATAAATAGGGAGCTCGGGGTTCACTTTCACACACACAGAAGACACCGATAAAATTTCTCCGCGTCCTCGTTACGCTGATAAAATAGAGAGCGAAGTGAGATAGGGAGTGATCTCTTATAAAGCCTTGAAACCCTGCCAAAACTCCGTCAAACCTAAAACCAACCGTTTAAAGTAATCCATAGCCCTCCAGTTAGGTATCCACCCCATTCCGTCGATCCAAAAACCTCGAAAAGAGTCGTTGCCCTGCCCGAATAAAAAGGCCAAAACCACAAAAAATAAGCTGTTACTTTGCCCAAACCGCAGCAGCAGCAGTATAAAAAGTCTCCCTCTCTCGAGAAAGACAGAGCGAGCACATCACGCTCTGAAAGGTAAAACCTTTAAGAGCATTTCTTTTATAAAAGTTATTTTCAAATCCGGCCCAATGTAGAAAATATAAGCCGTTGTGCTGCCCGGATTTAGTTAGGAAATACTATGTAAAAGAGCCGTTATTATGGCCAAATATTTTTAAATATATTTGTAATTATTGTAAGGAGACGGCTGCAAGTCCGTAAATAATGTAGCCATGGATGTATTTGCTTTTATTTCCTGTCTTTTAATGCTTTGTTTATTTGCTAAATAAATATAACAAAAAGCATACTTTAGCCAAAAACTGTTTTTGAGACCGAAGGGGCGAGTTGGGTGCCTAGCACCTTCCCAACTCGTAACTTAGCCTCCGAACCCGTTTTTGCAATCTCTGGTTTTTCTTCTTTGGTTTTTCTTTATTTCTTCCTTGAAATAAAGATGGCGACTCTATAAAACATTTTGGATCCACTGGGGCATCGCAACACTCCTTTCTTGCACTTTTCCGTTTTCCCCTAAAAAAGGGAGAATGAGAATGAAAGGGTGATGTATTCCTATATCGTGGTATCCCCTAAACAATGGATAACTTGATGTAGGACACCCAAAGCACTCATAGTGATCCGAAATAGGCCATAAGACAATTTTCATAAAATCCATAGTGGGGCCTCGCAACATCCTTTCTTGCACTTTTTCGTTTTCCCCTAAAAAAGGGAGAATGAGAATGAAAGGGTGATGTATTCCTATATCCTGGTATCCCCTAAAAAAGGGATAACTTGACATAGAAAACCCAAAGCTCTCATATTGGACAAAAAATTCATTGAAAGTTACCGAGGCGTATTCAAACGCGCTATCTTAGACAGCACTCCTCTCGCACTTTTAATTTCTTCTTCCTCTAAACAAGGGAGGATGGAATGAGAGCAATGGTGTCCCGCATCCGCACGTACGCGTACCCCTATCCAAGGGTACGCGGTGCCCGGGGCGCGGGCGCAAGTCCCGGGAACCCACAACTGTTAATCATATCTTTAAAAGTTCTATTTTTTTCGTTCTGCCCCCCATTAGAATGCGGTGAATAAGGAGGTGTTTCCTCATGCACAATGCCAAAATTTTGACATTCTAGTGCAAACATGTTGGAAGTATACTCTCCTCCTCGATCAGACCTTACCCTTCTAATCTTCTTACCAGTTTGAGTCTCTGCTTCATTCTTAAAAATTAAGAATTTTTCAAGTGCTTCATCTTTACTCTTAAGTAAAAACACGTAACAGTATTTGGTAAAGTCATCTATAAAAGTGATAAAATATTTCTTATGGTCACGTGTTAACAAACCATTAAACTCGCAAATGTCTGTGTGAATTAAATCAAGTAATTCAGAATTCCTATCTAATGGGCGATAAGGTTTTCTTACTTGTTTTGCAGTTACACATACTTGACATTTCTTAGTTTTATCTATAGTTTGTTTCAGAATCAAATCTAAATTCATCATGCGTTTAACAGAGTCTAGATTAACATGACCTAAACGACAATGCCATAACGTAGAAGAATCAAAATTCTTGGATACATAATTTAATTCAATAAAATCAACCATAATTTTAAATAATCCATCTGACAAGTAATCCTTGCCAACAAAAGATCCACCAAATAAAATTACAACTTTATTAAACTTAAAGTTCAATTCATAACCCTCTCTCACTAAAATAGAACCACTAATAATGTTTCTTCTCATGTCAGGAACATGATGCACTCTATGCAAGGAAAGAACTCGCCCTGAGGGAAATCTCAAGTCTACACGTCCAGTTCCAAGCACATTAGTAGCACTAGAGTTCCCCATCATCAATGTTCCTCCAACTGCAGGCTGGTAAAAAACAAAGAGCGACTTATCAGCATATACGTGCACATTTGTTCCAGTATCTACTAACCACTCATTGGAATTATAAATAGTGAAAATCTGAGGGTTAACTGAAACATACCCACTAGAGTCAGGACCATCAGTCACCATGTTGACTTGAGGTCCACCAGCTTGAGCTTTAGTCTTCTTGTTCGGACAAGTCTTGGCCCAATGCCCCATCTGTCCACAATTCCAGCACGGTTTGTTTGCCTTTGGTTTCTTTACAATTTTTAATTTTGTCTTTAGTGGATCATGATTATTAGCAACTACAGGTTGTTTATTCTTGGATTCCTTAACAGTTTTTCCACCGGTTACCACATGTGTCTTTGGTTGATAATCAATAGGCACCTGTTTAGTTTCATTTTTATGCTCTTCCTCAACGACAATGGAATGCATCAAGTCTTTCATCGAGATCTTTTCCCTTTTATGCTTGAGAGTCATACCAAAATTCTCCGAAGATTTCGGAAACTTCTCAATGATTGACATAACCTGAAATTTTTCAGGTAATTCCATTTCAGCTTCACGAAGAGAGTGTAAGATTAGCTGAAACTCATGAGTTTGTTCAGTCACTGATTTCCCCTCTTTCATCTCAAATTTTAGGAATTTAGAAACCGCATACTTTTCAAGACCATTGTCTTCAGTATTGTATTTCTTATCCAATTCATCCCAGAGATCCTTGGCAGTGCCTTGAAATTTGCAATAGACATCGAATAGCGTGTTGGACAAGCCCAACAGTATCATTCCCTTGCCTATTTCATCTTTCTCTCGCCATGCCGCGGCTCTAGGATCATTTTCTTGATCAGAGGGAAACACAGACAATATCACCGACAACAAGCCCTTGGTGGTTAACCAAATCTTCATGCGTTGTTGCCAACGCTTGAAGTAATGACCGGAGAATTTCTCCGGCATTCCTGTTAAGTCCACCTTAGACACGAAGCCAGTGAAAAATTTTTGTCACAGTACCAGACCCAGACCCTACCTCGGTAACACTAGCTAGGAGCGTTAGTAGTCTCGGTAGCCTTTTCAACTGTTGCACTAGCCGTAAGTTTTCACGATTTTGAAAACATAATTATTTGTTATCTCCTTCAAGATTGATAACAATCGAAATTTAAGCTTGCAGAATGTTTTCAAAATCAAACCAGTAGGACTGAAGTAATAATAAACAAATGAATAGAATATATATAAATATATTATCATGTGAATACAATAAAAGACATATTAAAAATAATATATATATATATATATATATATATATATATATATATATATATATATATATATATATATATATATATATAATATCAATCAGTAAGATAGAGAAAAAGAAACCAACATAGAATAAAAAAAAATTAAAGGATTTTGGTTTAAAAAGAAAGCACACTAACATGATATAACATGAACCAACAACAACATATTAGCAATGACGAGCATAGAAAACAAAGGCAAAGTAGACCGACAATGGATATCGAAAAAACAACACAAATATAAAGAACAGAAACAAAACTTTGAAAACAGAAAAAACAAAGGGGCGAAGGAACACTTATTGGTGTAGATGAATCGTTCGTATGAATGGACTTGCTTTGAAGGAGATAAGCCCTTGTACCTATCGGTTCAAACGATCGAGGCGACTGTCAACCTTCCCGGATAAGACACCTTCAAGATCCGAACTTTATGCACTACAAATCGGGTCTTCTTCGATCACACACTTCAGTCGCCAATGAAACCAAAGAGAGGTCAACTATGAATTCACTTTTCCTTTTTCCTTTGCAGCAGTAATAATGATAAAGGCTAGGAGAGGGAGTTGTTCTAGGAAATCAGTTGGCAATATAAGAAAAGAGAAAAAACAAGTGTATGTGTAAATCTATTTTTCGTACAGCCCACCGCAAGCAAGCAACCATGTTTGATATGCGTTACCCTAACGTAATTACGGCTGTAATTGTGTCCTTAATTACTGCTGTAATTGCGTTTGTAATTACTTACCGTAACAGCACACTAAGATCCAACGTGGGTGTCTAGATACATCGCACCAGGTAGAACTTAGGCACCAAAACAGTTCTATCAAAACCAAAACAATTAAGCCCCCAATCTGGTGTGCGTGTGGGTTTGATAGAAAACTTTAAAGTGCCTCTTTTCCATTCGTTCAGCAATGGATTCTATATACCATACGAAGTCGACCCAAACATGAAAGTTGCTTATTTACGTGCACACTACAATTCTCAATTCTTACTTTGGTCTAAATGATATATGTCTCAAAATTGAGACCCATCAAAATGGTCCCGAACATCATATTTCCAACAAGTAAGTCGTATGCTAGAGAAGCCAACTTGACAGAGTTTCGTTATGTAAATATGAGCGTACCTTGTTTGGGATTTATGGAGGGGTTTATCTATCCCAACAGCTTTGCCTTCTCATCGAAGAAAAAACAAATTATGAACCCCTTATTTTTTCCTGGGAACCAAATCACATTTTAGTTTTGAGTAGATTTCACGTAAGACCATCTTACGAATCTTAATTTGTAAGACGGCGCCCCCCTCTCTCACAACTTAACTTACCAACTAGGCTTGACAATTGGGTGGGTTGGGTTGGGTTGAAATGATTGTTGGGTTAAAACAGGTCGAAACCCATTAGAACCCAAATGTTAAACGGGTTGAAATGAGTTGGGTCGAAATGAGTCGGGTTGAAACGGGTAACGGATTAAAGCGGGTCGACCCGTCTCAACCCAAAATTTTCCCAAAAAAACATAAAATTATAACATAAAAAGTCACGGGTCGAAACGGGTAACGGGTCCGACCCGCTTTAACCCGAATCGATACAACCTGTTAATATTATTGAGTCGAAATGGGTTACCCGCTTCAACATAAAAATATTAATGTATTGTGTTAGGTTGGGTGGGTTAATGAGTAATGAGTTACAATTGCCAAGCCTACTACCAATACACGGTTGGTCGGGTAAAGAGAATCCGTGTTACAAAAAATATTCATAAGACCGTCTTATTCAAGTTTTTGACTTTAGTATTTCTTCATTCCCTTTACTCATTACCACTCTTCTCATTCTCTATCCTCGAATATCTTGAATTCTATGAAGGGGAATCATCAAGATAGCTTTCCAAGTGAGAAGATTTGTGCACTTTACAATTTTAAGTAATTTTGACTTCTTTTTGGACACAACGACAAATTAATTCACCCATGATTAATTGGCCAGTTTATCTTTTTCTTTGAAAGAGTGGTAACTTTGCACTGCTCAAACCTTTCATCTTTATTAGAGGAAAAATAATATTGCAATATTATTTGTTTCGCTTTGTGATTTTACCATTATATAGTTCTTCTACTTGAAGTATTATTTACATTTCATTTATTTCAAATCGATATATATTTTTTAGATGTGTCAGTTATTTATAATTAATCATGTGCATTCATGTTTTAGATTTCAAACATGATGAAATAGACAACCAAATTTCAAATCTATATATCTTTGTTGATTGTCATATATTTAATATTAATCGTGTGTATTTTGTGGTTTAATTCATAATATTTGTTTTAATAACTTCGATCCGATGAAATAGACAAAATAATATTCAGACATTTTATTTAGTTATAATTAGTTGTGGGTATTTGTGATTTTGTTGAAAGTATTTGTTTTAATAACTTTGAATCTGGTAAAGTAAATAATAATATATATTTAAATATATTTTTACAGATTAGTTATTCAATTAAAATTAGTTATGTGTATTTGTGATTTAGTTCATTGAAATTTCTTGTACAAGTTCTCAATAATTTTCTGAATTTTTTTAAAGGCCATTTGGCGCAGTGGAAGACTAATACTAGTTGTTATGCGTAAAAGGATGAGCATGGTTGATTGACCAATGAATGCATTGGTTCTAGTTTCTAGACCTTAAGGGGTTATAAATATTTCATTATGAAATATTACTTAATTATATCATTCATTAAATGTTTGTTGAAAATAACGCTTATTATTTTAAGAATGCAAATTTTGATGAGAGTTTACTTTTTTAGACTATTTAGGTTATATATATATATATATATATATATATATATATATATATACATAATTAAGTAAAATTTAATTAAGTTTTTTAAAATTTCATTTACCCACCATGGAAGGAAGAACCCATAAATAAATTTTGACTTTAAAGGGGCGAATAATATAAGTTTTCACTTAACTTTAGGGGGGCAAAAGTATAATTTTTTCCCAAATATAACCAAAACTCAAGATTTTGCCATTTATGTGGTGGAATTTTTCTAAACGTCCCCAGGGCCCGGGGCCATGGTTCCTTTAATCACATAAGTGCCTCCACCACCACCGAAGAAACATCAATTAGTAGAGATATTAATAGGATCGAGAATCGCAGGTCTGAATCTATTAAACTGATTTAGCGTTAGGTTTTTAATTTTAGTAGACCGTTTAAAACATATCGTTTAAACCATAACCGATTAGGGACCAAAATCGATAGAGTTGTACCGATTAACATCTCTACTAGTCACGCTAAAATTTAAGTTTTCATTCCAACATTCCATCTGCTTTTTCATACTAACATTTATATTAGTCTTACCTTCGGTGGTACAATTTAAATTTTATCTTTAAAAAAAAGGTAAAATTGTTTTACGGTTTTTCTTTTTGGTCATTTCTATTTTATTTTTTCGGTCATTACACAATGAAAATCTAAAATTTAAATATTAATCCAAAAACAACTATACAAGTCAAACTCATAATGAATCAAGTTATTCAAAATTAGATTATAGTTGGTCTAATAAAAGTTTAATTTATGATATTCATGATTCTCGACTTATTTTATCATTTCATGCTTGATTATGACTTTTTAGTTTTTAACTAGTAAAGCTTGAAGTCTTGAAGTTTGTTTGTGTTTTGAACTCTATCACTTAATGTTTAATGTTGTTGACTAGTTGTATGGCTTATTTGAGTCATTTTGTTTTGGATTGCATGTGTGTTATTGAATGTTGGTTGTTGACTCGTTGCCTGATAATTACTTAATTTCGAATTTTATATTTATATATGTAAGTTTTTTTTTAATAATAATTTTGTTTAGGTGTAACCCGTTAGTGACCCGTTTAAAACAGAAATCTAGAGGGGTAGGTCTAGGTTCGGAATTTCAATGGACCGTTTAAAGCAGACCGTTTAAACCGCAACCGATTAGGAACCGAAATCGACAGAGTTAGACAGAAACCGACAAGGTTGAACCAATTAACATCTCTATCCATGATCTTGAGGTAACTGTAGTGGGTTGTTTGTTTTGTGGGTGGCATTAGTCAAATATGGCTATTTGACCCAGTTGATGAACATATATGACCTTTGACCATAAACAACTTGGTTGACCTGATAAACCAGTTGTCGATCAAGTGGTTTACATTGGTTTAATGATAAACCAGTTGTCGACCAAGTGGTTTATACTGGTTTATCAATAAACCAGTGTAAACCACTTGGTCGACAACTGGATCACTTGGTCGACAATTGGTTTATCTGTCGACCACTTGATAAATCAGTGATTTCGGATATTGAGGGGTGCATTTTTACTGGTTTACCGATAAACCAGTCGTGGTTTATCAGTGATAATTTATCAATAAACCAGACCATAAAAGAATATTTTTTTTAAATGAGGCTACAGATGACCAAGTCATATATGAACTTGACCATTTTTGTAAATCCCCATTTTATGCTACGTAATTGTTGTCATTATCCTGCCGAGGAAAGTGTTGATGATAATGGCAAGTAAGCGAATTCTAAATTGAAAAAACGAGGTCACAATTGGGTTCAATAATTGACTTAGCAAAAAAGTGGGCTTCGATTTCAATCCTATCATTGACGTTCTCGTTGTTCGGATTGAACGTTTGTGTAATCTTAATATTTGTAACTTTGTAAGAAGACAACCAAAAAAAAAAAAAAAGTGGGGAGGGGGAAATGGATTGAAAGTTTTTGTGGTATGTTGTTCATGCAAGATTTTAAAACTTTAGTTTCTGGTTTTTCATCTTAAATATGTCTGTTATAAAACGATTTTTTATATTTTAATTCGTAAAACGGAGAATCACTCTTTCACATCTCAACCAACTAATATACGATGGATTGAATAAGGAAAATCCGTTAAATTAAAAAAAAAAAAATCCCTAAAACTTAACTAAGATTTTGCCTTTGATATTATCTCCCACTTATTTTTTCTTCATCAAACTAAAAACCAAAAACCAAAAACCAAAAACCAAACACACCCTTCTCGTGCACTATGGGAAGGAGCCAAGGAGGCAACCAAAAATAAGGTTTGAAAATAATGCAAGAGAAAAGGAAGTAAAATTGAAAGTGAACTTATCGAAAACAAATCTGGGCATTTGGTCTAGTGGTATGATTCTCGCTTAGGGTGCGAGAGGTCCCGAGTTCAATTCTCGGAATGCCCCCATGTTAGTAGTTGTTGTAGTTTTTGAAAGCATCTCGGAAGGCCCCCAAATTATTAGTTGTTGGAATTTTTGAAAGCTGCTTAACCTTGTTTATGTTGTACAATGTATTGAATGTAAGTTGGATCTTCTTTATGTTGTACAAATACAATGTACTGAATGTAAGTTGGTTATAGTAGGCCGGACAAAAGTCTTGTTTTTCCTGATTAGATATAATCTCGATTCTTATTTTGTTGTGATTTTTCTTGTTTTGATTTATTTTGGGACGGTATTTGGAATAATTATTAATTCTGTCGGGATTTCGGACCCGTCTCAATGATTTTTGTTTAATAGATATTGTAGATGTGTACTGTTGCCAAACCAATAGATTATCTTTCAAACAATGTATATTTTGTGTTTGTTAAAATTACTTAATGATATTTGTTAAATTTATTTTCACAATGTTGTGGTTTGTTTTTGTCTATCACGTTTCTGCACTTAGTGCAACTCTTTTCCTGCGAGTGGGGTGAATTTTGTTCATAATGACAGATTCATCAATATTCACTATTAAGTAAATATTCAAGTATACTTGTAAATATTACGTCTGAAATCTTAATCATGATAGAGAAATTTTAAAAATATTTTAGTGTTAGAAGGTATTGTTCATAAATATTATAGTCGGGATTACGAGATTTTTATCTCCCGAACTGTCAGGATCCCGACACTAATTGGAAACAGGATCGGGAAGGAAATTGAAATATCGAATTCTATCGAGACGAGATCAGGATAAGGGGTATGTTAGAAA
This sequence comes from Codonopsis lanceolata, assembly GCA_013146195.2. Classification (NCBI taxonomy): domain Eukaryota; kingdom Viridiplantae; phylum Streptophyta; class Magnoliopsida; order Asterales; family Campanulaceae; genus Codonopsis; species Codonopsis lanceolata. The sequence goes on from CM028379.1 coordinate 52,876,579, forward strand.
AGACTCGTACTAATCTTCATAGTTGTTGAGTTTTACCGTAGTTTGTCTGGTCAATAACTCCTATATAGTAGGAGCTAGCTCATCAGTTCGGTTAGAGTTTGTTTAATATTTCTTAGTTTGAAAAGGTCTTTATTTGTTAAAATAAACCATGATAATAGTGGAGTAGTTATCCTCATTAAAAGACTTATTTAAAGCCAAATTGTTTATTTAATCAAGAGTAATGCTAGAGCCACTCAATGGAGGGTATTAATCAATGGAGGGTATTAATCATTTTACATAGTTATAAAGTGTTTTTACTGTTGTCTCTTTTGTTTACTACTCTAATAGTGGTATCAGAGCCTAAAAACCAAGGGCTTGAAGAGTTTGAGTGAGAGAGAAATACTGTGAGGAGCAAGCACTTGCATAAAAGAGATAGGGGAAGTTTTTGTAGTGAAAGAATCCAATTAAAAAAAGGGATGTCAGCTGCAGATAAATCACTTATTCCCAGATTTGAGGGATATTATGACCATTGGGTGATGATGATGGAAAATTTCATTAGATCAAAGGAGATGTGGAGTGTGGTCGAAGAAGGAGGTGGTCGAAGAAGGAGTTCCAGTTGTTGTTCGAGGAGCTGTTGCATCAGAAGCTCAGCGAAAAGCTATGGAGGAAGCAAAGTTAAAGGATCTAAAGGTGAAGAATTTTCTCTTTTGGTCAATTGACAAAGAAATCATGGAGACCATTCTTGACAAGGGATCAGTGAAAGCTATATGGGACTCTATGAAGCAGAAACATCATGGAACAACCAAAGTGAAGCGTGCACAGCTCCAAGCCCTAAGAAGAGAGTTCGAGCTACTTGGAATGAAGGAAGGAGAAAAGGTCAATAGCTATTTTGCAAGAACTATGACAATAGTGAACTAAATGAAGAGACATGATGAGAATATGATGCAATAAACTATTGTGGAGAAAGTCCTTCGATCATTAACGTCAAAGTTCAATTATATTGTGTGTTCGATCAAGGAATCAAATGATCTTACCACAATGAGCATTCATGAGCTTCAAGGCAGCTTGTTAGTACATGAGCTGAAGCTGTAAGGACCAAAGGAAGAAGAGAACGCTCTTAAAATTTCATCTAACGAAAGGGTTGGAAGAGGCAGAGGTCGTGGAATGTCCCGAGGGGGGATGAGTGGCAGAGGTAGAGGTAGACAATCCTTTGGTAAAGTTCTTATCGAATGTTATAAATGTCATAATTTTAGGCACTACCAGTATGAGTGTCCAGATTTGGAGAAGGGAGCCAATTACGTTGAATTGGTTGACACTGAAGAATTTCTATTGATGGCATATGTTGAAGAAAATAATGCAGGAAAAGAAGGAGTTTGGTTCCTCGACTCGGGGTGTTCCAATCATATGACAGGCAACAAAAACTAGTTCGTGGATCTTGATGAAAAGTTCGAGCATTCTGTAAAGCTGGAAAACAATGTGAGGATGTCGGTTACTGGAAAAGGAAGTATTAAACTAGAGGTCGAAGGCATAGCAAAAGTGGTGAGTGATGTCTATTATATACCATAGCTTAAAAACAATCTATTGAGCATCGGGGCAGCTGCAAGAGAAAGGACTTACAGTACTAATTCATGATGGGGCTTGCAAGATATTTCACCCAAGAAGAGACCTTATAACACACACCTTGATGACTGTCAATAGAATGTTTGATAGCAAAGAATGTTGCACAATCGACAGCCTGTTTTCAAATTACTGACGTTGGAATCACTGAGTTGTGGCGCAAAAGGTTTTGTCACCTGGGCTACCAAAACTTGAGGAAGCTGCAAAATAAGAAGATGGTGAAAGGATTGCTTCATCTCAAGATTACAAGGAAAGTGTGCATAATATGTCATAAAGGAAAACAACACAGAGAGAGAATTCCAAAAGAAGCAACTTGGAGAGCAACAAAAAGGCTTCAGCTGGTGCATTTAGATTTATGTGGATCTATCACTCCTCTATCGAATAGCGAAAAGAGGTACATACTAAGTTTCATTGATGATTTTAGTAGAAAGACTTGGCTTTATTTTTTGGCTGAAAAGAGTGAAACATTTTTATTCTTTAAAAATTTAAAAAGTCTCGTTGAGAAAGAAATTGGCAGTGGTGAGTTTAATTCTGATGAGTTCAAGGAATTTTGTTGCATACATGGCATCCGGAGACAACTGATAGCGGCTTACACAACGTAGCAAAATGGAGTTGCTGAGCGTAAAAATCGAGCTATCATGAATACAGTTCCATGTCTACTTATTGAAAAACAAATGCCAAGTTTTTTTAGGGGGCAGAAACAGCTAGATGGATAGTATATTTGAAATACAAGACTCCTGCAGAATGTTGGAATGGACACAAGCCAAGTGTTAAGTTTCTCAAAGTGTTTGGATGTGTTGCTCACGTTCACATACCAAATCACAAAAGAGTCAAGTTGGAGGATAAAAGTTAGACATGCATTTTTCTTGGGGTAAGTGAGGAATCAAGGGCTTACATATTATATGATCATGTTACTAAAAAGGTGATTATAAGTAGAGATGTCATATTTGAGGATGATAAAAGTTGGGATTGGGGGAGGAGCATAGAAGAACAAGGACTCGACATTCTGCCATGGGGAGATGAAGATGACGATGACATCCTTAGTCAATATGAAGAGGAAGAAGAAGGAGAGGCTGAATCACAACAAGAAGATGCTTCACATTTACAAGAAGGAGAATCAATCTCAAATAATCATAACAATGACACTTTAGAGAAACAACGAAGGGTAGAACCAAATGAAATCACAAGAGAATTCTCTCCTGAGCCAGCTGAACCTACAACAAGAGTTACAAGGGCTCCGAGCTGGTTAAATGACTACGTTAGTGGAGAAGGCATGTCAGGCGAGGATGAGGTAACACACTTAGAATTTTTTATGTCTCATGAAGATCATTTTGTGTTATGAGGATGCAACCAAAGAAGATAAATGGCGAAAGGCAATGAATGCGGAAATTGAGGCTATTGAAAGAAAAAACAAGACTGGGAGTTGGTGGACCTTCCGAAAGGTATGAAAACTATTGGTGTGAAGTGGGTTTTCAAAATTAAACTCAATGAAATCGGGCATGTTGACAAGTGCAAAGCACATTTGGTGGCAAAGGGTTATGCTCAACAGTGCGAAATTGATTACAATGAAGTCTTTGCTCCAGTTACACGTTGGAGCACCATACGAATGATTCTTGCATTAACAGCTTGTAACTCATGGGAGGTGTTTCAATTGGATGTAAAAAGCGCATTCTTGTATGCAGAACTGAAGGAAACTGCCTATGTCGAGCAGCCAGAAGGTTACATTCAAAATGGTAGTGAGCAGAAGGTATATATGCTCAAGAAAGCTCTTTACGGATTGAAACAAGCCCCTAGGGCTTGGTACAGCCGAATAGAGAAATATTTTCTTGGTGAAGGTTTTGAAAAATGTGGATACGAGCATACTTTTTTTTTTTTTTTACCAAGAATGAAGTTGGTGGATAAATTCTTGTGGTAAGCTTATAGGTTGATGATCTTATATTCACTGAAAATAATGTTGAGATGTGTAGAAACTTCAAGGAATCCATGCAACATGTCTTTGATATGACTGACTTGGGAGTCATGAAGTATTTTATGGGTGTTGAAATTCAGCAGAATGAACAAGGTATTCATTTATTTCAACAAAAGTATGTAAGAGAAATGCTCGACAAGTTTGGACTAGGGAAATGCTATGGCTTACATGCAACTAATTGGTAGTCTCATGTAAATATTAGTAACTCGGCCAGATGTAATGTATATTGTTTGTCTCTTAAGCAGGTTCATGGTTTGTCCCAAGGAATCACACATGGTGGCTGCGAAAAGGGTTCTTAAATACTTAAAAGGAACCATGGAAATGGGTGTGTTCTACAAAAGGGGAGCTAACAATGGTTTAAAAGCCTATACTGACAGTGACTATGTGCAGGCGATTTAAATGGTAACAAGAGTACATCTGGATACATATTTCTCATGAGTGAAGGGACTGTTTCATGGAGTTCTAAAAAGTAACCTGTGGTGGCGCTATCCACAACCGAGGCCGAGTATATAGCAGCTGGTGCTTGTGCATGTCAATGGGTCTGAATGAGTAGAATATTGAGTAATCTCAGTCAATCAAAATATGAGTGTGTGCAGATTTATTGTAATACCCCAATCCCACATCGGGTAGATGTGAGACTTGTGTTTGATTTATAAGGTAGCCATGCGCTACTACTGGGCACCAACATCATCCACGAACTTTTGGGTCGGCTTGTGGTGGGCCTAATGACCCAAGGTGCTGCGTGCTCAGTGGGCCAGTGTATGGGCTACACGTAGCAGACTGAACTCTCGGGCTCGGGTCGTTACAAATGGTATCAGAGCGAGTCCCGGTCGGAAATGTGGGAACAAAGTGCTGTGCGGAGGACCAAAGTGCTACACTGCAGAAGGTGGGAGCCACCTCTTGATCCCCGTACGAGCCACCTCTTGAATCCTGCATCGCCCGGGGTACGATTCGGCCTTGACGAGGACGTCAAGGATTTGACTAGGGGAGATTGTAATATCCCAATCCCACATCAGGTTGAACCCTGCATCGCCCGGGGTACGATTCGGCCTTGACGAGGACGTCAAGGATTTGACTGGGGGAGATTGTAATACCCCAATCCCACATCGAGTAGATGTGAGACTTGTGTTTGATTTATAAGGTAGCCATGCGCTACTACTGGGCACCAATATCATCCATGGACTTTTGGGTCGGCTTGTGATGGGCCTGATGACCCAAGGTGCTGCGTGCTCAGTGGGCCAGTGTGTGGGCTACACGTAGCGGACTGGGTTCTCAGGCTCGGGTCGTTACATTTATCGTGACAACAGTTCATCAATCAAGATGTCAAGAAACCCAATTCTTCATGGAAGAACAAAACCCATTCATGTTAGATTTCATTTCTTACGAGATCTTGTAAAAGAAGGAGCAATTGAGTTGGTTTACTGTGACTCAAATAATCAAATTGAAGATATCATGACTAAACCTTTGAAGTTAGAAATGTTTACGAAGTTATGGTAATTACTTGGAGTTTGAGCAAGATGAGAAGTAAACTGAAAGACACTTAAAACTCTACATCCTGAACTAGTTGTAATTAACAGCTTTGCTTCAATCGGTTATAACGTGATCTGAATCAAAGATGAAACTCCCTGCTAACTCACAAAAAATTATCAAAAATATAAACACCAAGTAGGGTCTATAACCCACTAGTCTAGTGATACTCAGCAATACAATGAACTCTGGATTCGACTCTTCTTTTGTTCATTAGAGTCGTCCTAACCATACACATGTCTTCCTCCTTCAAATTGACCCTGTATGGGGCTATCCCCCTATTCTTTTCTTTTTGGGGTTGTCCCCCCATTCAATTCCTTTCTGGGGCTATTCTCTATTTATTTTCATTAATTGTCAATCGAGTCTCCCAGGGGTTTTCCCGCCCTATCTTGCAGAATTTGTCAATTGAATCACCTTGGGGCTCCCACTGAACTCATGATATCCCATGTTCCCTGAGCCGTAGGTTGTTGGTAACGACGAAAGATGCTGTGATTGGGAAATCTTTGAAAGATGCTGTGATTGGGAAATCTTTGAAAATATGAGTCTCGCTACAAGCAAGATAGAGAAAGATATTTTTTGGGACCTCGTAACTGCTCATTTAAGGTGGAGACATTTTTGAAACACATACACTATCGACCGAGAAGATTTTTCCTTGGCCTTATTTGGCAATGACTTCCTAGGATTGGATGACAGGATCACTTACTATGCAAGACCCCCATCTAAATCCAAGGCTATCACAGATAACTCATTCCAGAAATGGTAAACTACTACAGGACCCTCTTGAATACTGCGAACCTGGTGGATCGTTTTCAGATACATTTGGCCCCTACCTTCCTTGTTGTGACAAGGACATCTACCAATGTTTGTCCAGGATACCAAAAAATCGAAAACCTCACTTACAAAGATCTTACTAAGCAGGTTATTTTTGCTTTGGCACTGCGCCAATCTTTCTATGTTGTACCAAACTTCGCTACTTGACTGCCATATTGTCTCATCAGATAGGGCTCGATTTTTGAAACACCTTCTTTCTAGAAACTAGAATATCTTGTTATCAAATCCAAAAGAGAGACATGAGACTTTCATTTCATTGCTTCATCAAGAATCCCCACCAAATAACAGAGACCAAAAACCAAGATACACAGCAAAAACAACCCCTGCCTTTTCACTCACCAACTGAAAAGTACAGTGCATTTATAAAAGAGAATTACTTTTTTCTTTAAAAAGTCAATCATGTCTAATTACTATTAACTAGTGTTTACATACATACTTTTCATATACATATCTTTCAATATACATATACTTGTTTTTCGATATACAAGATACATGATATTTCAAGATACATGTCTTCTCGATACATACTTTTCATATACACGATACTTCAATATACATATACATGTCTTTCAATATACATATATGGTCTTTTCAATATACACGATTTTTAATATACATTGATTTTCAATTTACAATGCACATGGTTTTAAACATGCACTGTTTTCAAGTCATAAGCATTTTCAATTCACATGCGTTTCAAATTACACAGTCCTTGCATGTACATGTTTTACAATGAATATTGTATCATGTTTTTAAAATTTTACACGTGCATTTTTCAACAGTTTTGCAATGAACATTGCATTTAAATTCTCTATTTTTACATTGAATATTGCAACACATCTTTAAAATTCTCTATTTTCGCAATGAATATTGCGACGCATCTTTAACATTCTCTATTTTTGCAATGGATATTGTGGCACATTTTAAAACTCTCTATTTTCGCAATGAATGCGACACATCTTTAAAATTTTCTATTTTCACAATGTATATTGCGGAACATTTTAAAATTCTCAATCTTCACAATGGATATTCCGACACATTTTAAAAATTCCCTATTTTCGCAATTGATATTGCGATGCATTTTAAAACTCTCTATTCCCGCGTTAATTCTTTAATTTTTTATAATGGATATTGCAACGCATTATTTTAAAATCTACTTTTACTTTCTATTTTGCAATGAATATTGCATTTTAAGCTTGCATCGTTTTCACTCATTTTGCAATGAATATTGCATTTTAAGTTGACATTATTTTGACTGTTTTGCAATGAATATTGCACTTGAAATCACATCGTCATTTCTAAATTGCATTGTTTTAACTTATTTTTCAATGAATATAGCATTTTAGGTTTGTATTTAGTTTTCGCTTAATTTGCAATGAATATTGCATTCTAAGTTGATGTCTTTTTCAAGGTAATGCAATGAATATTGCATCTGGATTTGCGGTAGTCTAAGAGTGATGCAATTGATATTGCCTTACATATTTGCTTATGGTTTCTCTATAGTGATGTGAGGAACATTGCATCAGATATTTGCATGTAGTTTCTTTGACAGTAATGCAATGAATATTACATCGGTTATTTGCATTTATTTTCTCTGTTAGTGATTCAATGAATATTGCATCGGTTATTTGCATTAGGTTTCTCTGATAGTAATGCAATGGATATTGCATCGGATTCTATTTTAGTCTTATAGCGATGCAATGGATATTGCATCGGATTCCGCGATAGTTTTGTGGTGATGCAATGAATATTGCACCTAATCTTTGCGTTAGTTTCTTAAGCGATGCAATGAATATTGCATCTGGTTTTGTGGTAATGCAATGAATATTGCACCTAGTTTTTGCGTTAATTTCTTAGTGATGCAATGAATATTGCATCTGGTTTTGTGGTGATATAATGAATATTGCACCTAGTCTTTGCGTTAGTTTCTTAGCGATGCAATGAATATTTCATCTAGTTTTATTGCACCTAGTCTTTGCGTTAGTTTCTTAGCAATACAATGAATATTGCATTTGGGTTTGTGGTGATACAATGAATATTGCACCTAGTCTAGCTTTGTGTTAGTTTCTTGGTGATGAAATGGATATTGCATCAAGATTGGCGTTAGTCTTGTAGGCGATGCAATGAATATTGCATCTGGATTTTGCATTAGTATCGTGGTGATGCCATGAATATTGCATCAAACTTGGCCTTAGGTTCTTGGTAGATGTAATGATTATTTCATCTGCATTTGGTTTCACTATGGTTGATGTAATGAATATTACATCTGATGTTGCTTTCTCACTCGGTAATGCAATGAATATTGCATTTAGATTCGTGTTATTCTCACTAGCTTGCAATGAATATTGCAAACTATCTTTCCACATCACAACTTGTTTCTGCTTAGGGTCGAACTACGACTCAGTCTGATTCCTAAAAAGGAGATGTAGGCAGCCTATCCCGGTAGGTCCGACCATCACAAAAGATTCCATCATCGTGTTTACTAGGTTAAATTCCCAGGAACATAAACCACTGACGAGCTACGATTGGTCTAATTCCTCAAACAAATACATAGGCAGCCTATCCCAGTAGGTCGGACCATCACATACATATGCATCACATCACATAAACACATACACCCGCCTCTTCACATACACCACACTTTTATTTTCTGTCGATTACTTTTACATTTCTGTTGGTTACCCTTTTAAATTTTAGTCGATAATGTTTTTCAATTCACAAAAAAAAAACAATAACATAATCAAAAACAAAAAGAAAGAAAATAAATGAGGAAGAGAGGAGGAGAAATCCCACCACACCCCGATATGCATTACACACATTCTACAACTCACAACACATATTTAAAAAAAAAATTCATGTGATGCATGTCCCAAAATTGGGAGTCTATATCTTATCAACGACGTTCGTTTGCTTGTAAATTCGCGTTCACTAACAAATTCCGTCGTTGAGGGGCTCTATAGACACCCTAATTTTGTACCCCTACGATATAATATCCTATGATAATGATAATATATATTTTATAAAATTATTGGACTTATAAGAATAATTTTCCATTAGAGATTCAGTTAACTGGACGTAATGGGTGTTAAATATACAAACAAATCAAAACAAAATAAAACAAACTTGAAGGTTCCTGATGAAACTTCAATTTGGCCGTCAAGAATCACATGGAGCCACTCCCCATGCATGGGTGCCGCTCCATGCTCCCTTCTCTCCTCAGACACGCTAAACACTATCGTTTCCTTCAGCCGCCTCGTGCGTTCTGCGTTGTCTTCATCCCAAGCCTCCACCTGGCTCGTCATGCACTGAATTGAAAGATACGATGTCGTTTAATCGATCATATTCTCCTATAAATAAAGGACTTCGACACTCTCATTTCTCACGGACAAAACCCAAACCCATCAAACATACAACAACGACAACATACACCATAATAACATCTCGCAATCACATTCCACACTCACATACACGTCTTCTGAAGCCTCCTCTACCGAAGAAGCCAAAGAAGAAGAAGAAAGTCTCCTCGTTCTGCCACCCCGACAAGCCGATCAACAACACACAACAACACACCAACACAACACACAACAACACAACACACACAACACATAACAAGAAGAAAGACTTCCTTTCTCGGAAGGACAGGGGAAGCACAATCAGAATCTTCGAGTGGCTAGTGGGCTATTCCTAGGTGTATATACCGGGTTAGACATTCACACTACAAGAGATAAGTATAAATTTATTTGTCTTATCTCGTTAATATAAATGTAGAATGTTATAATATGTATGCAATGTAAATAGTAATATTATTAGATAAATAATTATGTAAATAAAGTAATGATGCATGTTATACATACATAATACACATAATACATGCATGATATATATATATATATATATATATATATATATATATATATATATATATATATATATATATATATATATATATTTCTCCTAGATTATATATTTTTAAAAGCATGTTAATTTATTTTAAACTCCAAAATGAGATCGAAAGGGGGAGTTGGGTGCCTAACCCCTTCCCAACTCGTAACCTAACCTCCGAACCTACATATTTTCTGGTACACTTGGTTTTTCTCTGTTTGATCTTAAAATATAGGTAGCGACTCTGTACATATATATTTTTAGGGTCCATAACAAGACCAGACGTATTCCACGTGTTCAGATGTTTTGAAACCCACTCGTTTTTCATTAACGGGGGGGGGGGGGGGAGTTTCAAAATGGGTTTCTCACATGGCCTCAACCTCCTCATTTCAGCACCCCAGAGCCTCCTCTGCCAGCCTCTCTTCCTCCCTTGCCCAAGCAAGCTAGCCTTCCAGTCTCCTTGTCCAAGTGAGCCTTCCTTGCTCCAAGCAAGCCTCCTCTCCTGCCCCACTGAAGCCCCCTCCCTTTCCCGAGCAAGCGAGCCCCCTCATTCCTTGCCCCCGGTGAGACGATGTTAAAGTCAAAAGGCGCGCTCACGCTACCTGGATAACAATAATGATGATGATGATGATACAACAACAATTATGATGATGATGATACAACAACAATGATGATGATGATACAATAACAACAAAAGGACTTTCTCTTTCGAGGAAACGACATGGAAAACACATCAGAAACTACGAGCGCCTAGTAGGCTAAAGCCTAGGCGTATATACTGGGATCAGAATTTCACGCTACAAAAGGTAGGTACCTTTTTATTATTCTGTCCCGTAGTTAAAATAATAATAATAAATAAATTATATTATTAATATCATTCGTAAATAATGCGATAATTAATTTATGTATTTCGCTTATATAGCAAAAATGTAGATAATATTATTATTATGTTTGTACACGCTATGTGTAAATAATATAGTAGACAAAGTAGTATTTGTAAATAAATGTATATAAAATATTAATAGTTAACAACATGCTTAGATAACGACTAACACACCTTAGATGCTAAAATGACAAAGTAGCTGTTACTATGCCCGAACAATTTCCTGCCGTGCCAATATATATATATATATATATATATATATATATATATATATATATATATATATATATATATATATATATATAACATTTTTATATATACAAAAACATTTGTCTAGACTAATATATATAAGCTAAACATGTTTTAGCGAACTCATTATTAGATTGAAAGGGCGAGCTGGGTGCCTAACCCCTTCCCATCTCATAACGTAACCCTCGAACTTATATTTTTTGGTATTTTAGGTCTTTCTCTGTTTAACCTTAAAATAGATGTGACGACTTTGTAAACACATTTTTAGGGTCCACGACGAGGCCCACACCCTTTAATGTTTTGAAACTGACTCACTTTTCAATAGCAAGGGCAGACGTTCGAAATGGGGTTCTCACACCACTCATGTATCGCATTATTTATTGGCTATTTATGGACTCAAGCAATCCTCTTGTGTGTGATTTTAGCTACTCCATGATTTTTTGGGAACTCTTGAATTCTTCAACAGTAAAGCTAGGAGATAGTTCTCTTTTTCTTCGACTCACTTTTTCTTTTATAGCTATTTTGGTGTATCTTAGAAAATGAAAAAGCTGAAAGCCCTACAAACCTCTAGCAAACCTATCATACCTATGGAGACCTACTTTTACACGTCAAATTTTACATGGGGTAATTATTTCCCCCTTCTCATTTTCCAGACATTTTCGGTCATTTGTTATCCAAAAAAATAAAAAAATGGAAATAAAGTACAAATTTTCTTAATAAATAGAAACTTCGTATACTTATTTGGATACCATAATCATTTTCTAAGAATTTTTCAGGTTTTCCTTCATTTATTGAAATAAATAAGATATACATATATTAAAATAATGAAGATAAAGATATTGATGCACATAAAGTTATTAGAGTTTGTGTCACCATTAGAGGCATTTTTTTTTGTTTGAATAACCAATAGGCAGCTTAAAGATATTTTTGTCAAAAATATTGGTTGGCGGTCTTTAGTATTTAACGTTAACTCATCCTGACTAGGGGAGAGCAAATAAATTTCAATACTGGATTGAACCAATAAAACCGGACCAAAACAATAAAAGTACTGGTCTGGTCTGAATCTTCATTTTTTAAGCAAAAACTTGACCAAGCTAGACCATGATCACCCATGGTCCTAACATTACTTTTGCCGTAAATCAAAGTGTGCCAATACATGCATGCACCACGGTCTTCTCATATATAGGCACTGAAACTAATTTTTCACTATCTCAAAGGTTCTATTTCTCTTGGTTTCACCTTTACGACTTCTTCTAATAGTGGTCTTTGTGCTTTTATCGATGACGATTGGGTTAGTGACCCATCAGATCTTCGCTCCACTATTGGTGCATGTATATTCATTGGGCCTAACTTAGTGGCTTGGACGACTAAGAAGTAATCTATATTTTCTCGTTCTAGTAGCGAGGCTGAGTACCGTGCCTTAGCTACGACTGCAGTTGAGCTTAAGTAGTTTGGTTTTCTCTATCGTGAGTTGGGTCATTGTTGGTCCACAATAATGCTCAAATAGGCTAGAGGGGGGGGGGTGAATAACCTATGATGCCAATTTAAAAACTTTTCTTTTGGATATATATAAAGCATAGTTTTAGTGGCATTTGCAGTTTAGCGTGTTGAGCATGTCTTCCGGTAGAGGCTATCGGTAGATTTTCTCTAAGCAGAAGTATCAACTCTGCTGGTAAACTGCCAGACAAATCAAAAGTCGGTAATAAAGAATTTAAGCAGCGGAAAGTAAAGAGGCTTTAGATTTGGAGAAGCCTTAAGTGGCTATACACGAATATATGATCAGAACAACAGCACACTTAATACTTCTTTCAAATGCAGACTCAGGAAATTAGTTAGAGAATAATTTTTCTAAAGATAAATTAATTTGTAAAAAGCTCATAGATATTTAAGGACTAAGAGATAAAATATTTGTAAGAACATATGAATTTATTCAAAGATAAATTACATATTACATCAGTTTAAATATTCTATGTATAGTTTCTGTCTTTGTTCTCCTAAGTCTCAATCCTTACTTAATTATCCATTCATGAATATTTAAGTAGTAAAGGGCAATAGGAGACGAAAATGAGAAACTGTTATGAGAAGATAATTTTCAAGGTCGTTCAGATAAAAGATATCTGAACGATTGAGTGCATAACACTCGATCTTCCATGATGAATGATTATTGCACAATCAACCGTATTTGTATTGGAATACAAATATGAAGATATGAATGCAATATCTATAGACAACTCTACATTTTCTTCAGACATTATCTAACATCAATCTTCAGATCTTGATCTCTGTCTTTTGAAGTTTCTGATCAGTCTCTTTTCTTCTCCAAGCTTTTCTTCCTTAGCAATCCACTGAAAGTGTCTTACTAAGCTCTAGATGAGTTCACTGCGATCTAGTGTCGAGATCTGAGATGCGTTTGTGAGACCGATCTCATTGTAGATCTCTTTTCTTTAAAGCTTTTGATTGAGTTCTGATTTCAATTTCGCATTGGGCGTGTATCAGTCACTCGTTGCTCATCGTCTCTGTTCATCGTTGTTGTCTTGGGTAAGAGAGAGGATTTATATAGACTGGAGTCAATGTGATCGTTGAGAGATGAAGATTTGATGTTTCTATCCGTTTAGAGATATAATCGATGAAGTCTATCGGATAGAGATCTTTTTCCATAAGATCTTCGACTTGTTTGGGGCAAAGATTTAGTCCTGTAGATCTTGTAACTTGTTGTCTGTCAGACTGTGTTGATAAGTCTCTAAAAAGTAGGTCTGATGTTTGTTGCACTGTCAGGTGGTCTGTTCAATAAAGTAATTGCTTTTTGACTTTATCAGACCACGTGAGTGAGAGAAAGCCTTGTAGCTTTAACTGTGTCAGGCTTTCTGAGGCTTAAACATATTTGTCTTGATTTGAACTGCTTCTAGTCTTTTCTATGTAGCACGTGCAGAATTAAGTCTGCCGGTGGAATGCTTCGGGCCAGTGGAACAAGTCTTCCGATACAGGAGAACCGATGTCTGCTGGTGCGAACATTTTAACTTGTAGCATGTCTGCCGGTGGTGAGTCTTCGAGATGTTCTTTTCTTTATCACTGAAGGCTTTTGACATTGATGCAAGTCTTCCGGTGCTTAGTGCATCTGGAGTGCTGGTCTGTTCAATCATCATGTAGGAAGGTAGGACTTGATCAGGTCACACCTAATCTAAGACCTATGTGATGTCACATGAGTTGCCACGCTAACCGGTACGCAGACCTTTTAGCCACTCGTGATGACTCACTTGTAATGGGGGCAAGCAAATCAACATATATAGAATATGCAAGGTGATAAGTAAATTATCAAGAAGCATATTCCAATAGTTTTTATCTTTCGACTTCGATTTTCTATTGTGATGACATGCATGTCTGCTCTCCACATGTCTCGTAACCCTGTGTTTCATGCTTGTACGCATCATATAGAGATTGACTATCACTTTGGTGGCGAACTTCAACTATAAGGCTTCATTTGCCTTGTCTATGTCTTCACTCTAGATCAACTGGCTCGTATGTTTACTAAGAGCTTATCTCATCCATGCTTTCCTGCCAAGCTGCACCTTTGCTCTGTTCCTCTTTACTTGAGGTGGGATGCTAACGTGTAAATTCTCAACCTAGCAGGACCGACCATTTTACCTTAGACGTGGTCACGCCTTGAACAGTAGTCTTCTGTAATTTTTTGTGCAATAATCGTGTAGTTCATTTATTTTCTAATTATTATATTGTTATTTTCTTTTATTGTACAACTTCCTAGTTGCGAAGAGGAAGTCTCAGACCCGGAAGTCGCTCCCTCTGAAGCATTGAATTTGGAGATCCCAAAATCCAAGAAAAATACTCGGCAACAGCCGCGACAATCAACCCGGAATACTCGATCATCTTTGCATGTTAAGTCACACACAAGCTCCAGCTCCAATGTTTCTCATGACGGTTAATTGCCTGTTCTGGAATCTTCGGGGCGTGGGTAATGATTCCACGGTTTCTCGTCTCAAAAAGTTAGCCAAATTGCATCATCTTCAGTTTTTTTCCATCTGTGAACCAAAGATAGACATGTTGAAAATTTCCATAATTGCTAAAAAGCTCAAATGTCGATACTTCTTTAGTAATGTTGCAAATACAATATGGATTTTGGTGAAATCTGCTTTTTCCTGCCAGGTTATTCAGGACTCTGCCCAACAGATAACTCTTCAGTTAAAACATTTTTCATGGTCTCAACCTGTTTTTGTTACTTCGGTTTATGCCAAGTGCTCATCCATGGAGCGTCAAGACTTATGGACTGATCTTATTGATTTAGGCAGCGACTTTTCAGAAGCCCCTTGGCTTGTCGGGGGAGATTTTAATATAGTTTTAAACTCACATGAAAAGCTTGGTGGTCTTGGGTGGGACAGACAAGGTGCTGCGGATTTTCAAGCTTGTCTTAACGCAGCTGGCCTGTCCGATATTGGTTTCTCAGGAAGCAAATTTACTTGGAGTAATAACCGAGATGGACGGGCAACTATCTTCCAACGCATTGACAGGGTGGTCTGTAATGCTACTTGGAGCTCTTTTTTTGCCTCGACGACGAATGATCACCTCAATCGCACCTGTTCAGATCACTCACCTCTCTTAGTCTCTATCTCCGTCCAGGTGAATTCTAAGCCTCGTCCTTTTCGATTCCTGAATATATGGACGACTCACCATCAGTTTATAGATGTTGTTCAGACAGCGTGGCTCAGTCCTTCGAGGGGCAAGCCTATGGCCCAATTCTCTTGTAAATTGAGGGCGGTTAAAATAGCTCTTAAAACCTGGAACAAAGAGGTGTTTGGTAATGTTTTCCAAACTATCAAGAGTGCTGAAGATGATGTTTTGGCTAAGGAGATTGCTTATGAAAATGACAATGTTGCTATTAACCGAGAGGCCCTCCATTTAGCCCAGGCTAATCTTAAACGTTTGCTCAAATTAGAAGAGGATTTTTGGCGCCAAAAATCACACCTTAAGTGGCTTAAAGAGGGGGACGGAAATTCTAAGATCTTTCACTCATCGGTTTCTCAATCTCGCAACAAGCTCCACATTCACAAAATCAAGAACATGCATGGTTCTATTGTCTCAACCGAGGTTGATATTCAGAATGCTGCCGTGGAATTTTACCATAATCAGCTCTCGGCTTGTGCAACTAGAGATAATGAGCTTCTTAACTGTATCTCTCCTCTTATCATGTCAGAGCAAAACCGGCTTCTTACCGCTACCCCCAGTATTGAAGAATTAAAAGACGCGGTTTTTCCCTTAATGGCGACAAGGCGGGTCAGGATGGTTTTAGGTAAGTTTTACACGCTTCTTTGGGATATTATTTCTTCTCGATCTTTACATGGCCATTTCAGAATTTTTGGGTTTTGACATGCCTAAGGCTTGGAAGAGTACCTCAATTGTTACCATTCCAAAATCTCAACACGTGGATTCTTTTAAGGACCTCCGGCCTATAAGTGCGTGCAATTTTTGTAACAAGATCATCTCCAAAGTCTTTGCGTCTCGTCTGACGAATATCCTTCCATGTATTATCTCCGACAACCAAAGCGCATTCACCAAGGGTAGGTTGATTCAAGACAATCTCTTGCTTGCCCACGAGCTCTCTTACCATCTCAAGAAGAAGGTTAACGGGGCAAACATCTTTATTAAACTTGACATGGAGAAGGCCTTTGATCGAGTTTCTTGGTTCTTCCTCATTAAAGTGCTAAGGCGTTTTGGGTTCAGTGAAATTTTTATTGACTTGATGTGGCGGATTATCTCGCAGAACTGGTTCTCAGTTATTGTTAATGGGTCTCCAGCCGGTTTTTTTCAATCCTCTAGAGGCCTTCGTCAAGGGGATCCGCTTTCTCCGAGTTTATTTATAATTGCTGCTGAAGTTCTTAGCCGTAGTCTCAACAATCTTCATCTTAATCACCCCCATCTGGCTTTTTCCTCGAGTAGTGGCTGCCCTATAGTCTCTCATCGGCCTTCGCCGATGATATTCTTATTTTTGCAACGGGAAAAAAGCTTCGTTCGCGAACATCGTACTTTGCTCTCTCAGTATGAAGATTGCTCGGGCCAGCGCATTAACCAAGCTAAGAGTTGTTTTGTTTCCTCAAGATCAACAGCCGCTTCTCGTATTTTATCCATACGGCAGAATCTGGGTTTTACTCATCAATCTCTTCCCCTCATCTATCTTGGTTGTCCTCTGTTTGAAGGGCGAAAAAAGAGGAGTTTATTTGATCCCTTGATAGAGAAGCTCCAGGGTAAGATTGCTTCATGGCACGGTGCTCTCCTTAACCATGCAGGCAGAGTTACCTTAATTAACCATGTGTTGAATCCCATCACTCTTTATCCTTTTGCTATTTTGGATCCTCCAGCTTCGACGATCAATCTTATCAACAGAATCTTGGCTAACTTTTTCTGGGGTTCTATAGAGACCAAGCCGAAAGCTCACTGGGTTTCTTGGACAAACTGTTGCCGTCCAACAGCAGAAGGCGGCATAGGAATTCGTTGTCTTTCTGATGTGATTAAGGCATTCTCTCTTCAATTATGGTGGCGGTTTCGAACTTCGAAAAGTCTGTGGTCTCAATTCATGCACAGAAAATACTGCCCCTCTACTCACCCGAATTTAGCCTCTTCTGTTGGCTCACATCTCTGGAGGCGTATGTGCTCTATTCGTGAGGTCGCTGAAAGCAACACAACTTGGATTGTTGGGCGGGGGTTGTGCTCTCTTTGGCATGACAATTGGAGTCACTCAGGATGCTTGACCAAACCTCCAGGATGCAATCTCTCCTTTGTCAAAGACTTGTTTGATGAATCTGGCCAGAATCTTGCTGCCATGAACCACATTGACCTTCAGACTGTCTCTTTCATTCAATCGAATGAAATTCGCTTAAAGGATGTGGACGATCGTGCCTGTTGGTCTCCCACTTCGAACGGCAATTTTTCTATTTCCTCAGCTTGGAATCTCTTGCGTCTTCACCACCCCACTTCTTTGTCCTCGAAATTCATCTGGCACAAAATTATTCCTCGGAAGATCAGCATTTTTATGTGGAGATTATGGCAACATAAGCTGCCCTTGGACGAGAGTATCGCTAAGAAAGGCATCCAATTGGCCTCTCAATGTTACTGTTGTGATCGGCACCAATGTGAGACCTTTTCTCATGTGTTCCTTGAAAGCCCGATTGCTCTTTTTCTATGGCGCTCTTTGGCTCAAGCTGCTGGAATTACTTGGTCTGCCCGTTCTATTCAAGAAGCCTGTTTCAAGTGGTGGCTTAGTGACAACCCTTCTGCCTTTCCAGTTATCATACCTTCGGTCATTTGTTGGGAGCTTTGGTTGAACCGCAATCAAGCCCTTTTTGATAGTGTGGCTTCCTCTCCTCATCAGTTACTTACCCGCACCAAAAATCTGCTTGCAGAGATTCTCTCTAGTGCGGGTTTCTATTTGCCTCCTATCCAAGATTGGCAGTCTCTCCCTCCCATCAAAAGACAAAAAGTTAAAACTGTCCAGGTTGTGTATTGGGAAAGTCCTCCTGCTGGGCGGCTCAAGCTTAATACAGACGGCGTTTGTCGAGGCAATCCCGGTCTTAGCGCCGGCGGAGGCATTATTCGAAATGACAGAGGGGATCTGGTCTTTGCTTATTCTGAATTCTATGGAAATCTATCAAATTTTCGGGCTGAATGCATGGCTCTTTTTAGGGGGATAAAGTGGATTAAAGAGAAGAAGGTCATGAATGCTTGGGTGGAGCTTGATTCCAAAATCCTTTTTGACTGCATCTCAGGCAAGGCTTCCTATCCTTGGCATTGTGGATACCTAATCCAAGCTATCAAAGATATTCAATCTCAGCTCTCCCTCTCCTTTTCTCATTGTTATCGTGAAGCAAATTCGGTGGCGGATGCTTTGGCTAATAATGGTTGTGATGTTAGAGGTGACAGTCAATTTTTTTCTGCGTCTGAGATGCCCAATCCTGTCCAAGGTTTATTTTTTCTCGATAAAAATAGGACCCCTTATCTTAGAATTAACTAATTGTTCCTTTCTTTTTCGAGGTCAGGCTCCTTTGTCCTCCCATTTATAAGGGCTAGGCTGGTTGTCCCCCTCAAGTTTGTTTTGTTTTTTCTTCATTCAATAATATCCCGCAGGGTGCCGCCCCTGCTTCTATAAAAAAAAAAAAAGTTTAGGCAACACATATAGTTTTGTTAGGAAACTATATCTAATGCCTCAAACTCGGTACCGACACCGCGGTCCCATAGTATGGCCTCACTAAAAATCAATACTTAAAAATCATAATAGCTTTCAAAGCTAATAATTAATGAAAATTAATATCCCTAATTGTAACTAAAGTACAACCACAAAATACCCAAACTAATCCCTAAAATTAAACCAACTCAAGAATAGTTAAAGACAAAACACAACTTTGAGTCACTGTACTTTATATAATGTTGCAATTAGGCCAGTAAGACTTCAAAATTTTCGAAGTGGCCACTGTACCAGAGTTATGTTGCATTTAACTTAATTTTTGGATGGCCGTTAAGTTTAACCGTTATGTTATGTAAAATACCTATTTTA
This sequence comes from Codonopsis lanceolata, assembly GCA_013146195.2. NCBI lineage: Eukaryota > Viridiplantae > Streptophyta > Magnoliopsida > Asterales > Campanulaceae > Codonopsis > Codonopsis lanceolata. The sequence goes on from CM028379.1 coordinate 52,896,070, forward strand.
CCCATGTCTTCATCATCATTACCATCATCTTCTCTAATCAAGAATAAAAAACCAAATTAAATTCCAACAAATCCCAACAATAGATCTAAACCCATACAGTTCAAACTTCAAACTCTAATACGTTCAATAAATCTAAACCCATACAGTCCAAACTCCACACTCTAAAACATTCAATAGATCTAAACCCATACATATTAAACCTCAAATAGTAAAAAGCTCAAATTTAACCTCGAATTTATTCTCACGCCATTCATAAGAACTGGTTTTAAATTAACAAATAACCCCATTAATATCGAAAATAACCCCATTTATATCGAACAGGAAATCGAAATCGAAATCGAAATCGCTCACTTTCCCCGTTAATATAAACACAATTACCAATCTTTGAAGACATCTGTTAGATCTGGGAGAGGGATGATGGTTGTAGCGGAGTCGACGAGGGATAACTAGAGATGTAGATGAAGATGAGGATGAAGGAAGTCGGAGAAGAAAGGGATGGAGCGAGTCTGACACTTAGTCAGATTTGGGAGACGGATGAAGCGAGTCTGACACTTGATACTTTCAGACCCTCGCCTAAATCAAACGAAGCAAACTCCCATGCTTCCCCCCTCCAAACCTCCAAAAACTTGCCCAAAAACAAACCAGGATTAGATTTCCCTCTTAAAACAAGCGTATTCACCGTTGTCATCGGCCATGACCCCCTCTGATTGACTCTTGTCGTGACTTGGAAACGAACCCTAGGGCTGGCAAACATTGCCTTGATCGATTTCTTTATGAGAATATGTGGCTCACGTTAGCGTGTTGGATCGCTGCATTACCACTAGCAGTCTAGACCTAGCACTACTACTAGCATAATTGTTGGGAAGCCATAACAGTCGTTGATCTTACTTTCTTGTCTGGATTTGGGGGAGGAAGATGGTGAAGGAAGCGGCTACGCCTGGTTTATGGTTTATACAATAGGGCTGATTCTTATCCTTTTTCAACCATGGTGGGGAGAGAGAGAGGAGGATAGGAAAGATTTAGGCCTCATCTGGTGCATCGTTTTGAAAACGTAGTTTTTTCTAAGTGCAACGTTTTTAAAGCGTAGTATTTTCAAAACGTAATTTTTTTCTTGTAAAGGTGTTTGGAAAACTATTTCAAAACGCTATTTTTATAAACAAAATAGTTGTAAACACAACACATCTTTAAAATGTTGCACATTTTTAAAACGCTACGTTTTAAAACGCTACATTGAAACACTTTTAAAGAGAAAACGCTGTGGTTTTTTACCAGCGTTTTAGTCAAAACGCTCCACCAAACAAGCACTTAGTCAATTAATGAGGGTATTTGTTAATTTAAAAACCCATATATGAGTTTTAAAACCCAAATGAGGGTTACTTGGTCTATAGAAGGGGTATAAATTTGGGATTATTTTTCTTAATTGATCAGACTAGAGCTATCAAAACGGGCTATGTTCGTTGGGCTTGCCCGCCCCACCACCTAAAAGGGGCGAGTTGGGCTGATGAATTAGAGGACCATTTGGATGCCGGCCTTACCCGCACGGGCAGCGGGATTTTGCGGGGCGGGGCAGGGATGGGCAGCCCGTACTTTCTCAAAATTAAAACTTAAAAATAGACAATAGTGAGCTGCCTAGGCTGAGGCTCATTCTTCCGTCTAAAACTAAAAGACTAAAATGAAAATTAGGTTAGTTGACTAGGTCAAGACTCAGAATATCTCGCCCACTTAGTCATTCTCTTAGACTCTCTTTTCTGTCTTCACTATTCGTTGGCACTCTGGCGAGTCTAGGTGACTGCGGTGACCTCCACTCTAGGCTTCGGCTCTGCACCCCTCTCTCTCTTTCTCTTTCTCTCTCTCTCACTCTGGCTCTCTGAGAATCTTAGTCTAACGCTCTCTCTCTCCCACCCTCAGATTAGGTACGGGCCACATGGTGGCTCCTCCTCATCGTCATGGCGTCATAGATAGATCCAAGCAAATTAGGACTAGCTCAGTTCATAAACAAGTTTTAATCTTTTATGCTAAGAATAGAATAACGTCTACGACTATATGAAACGAGTTATTGGTAGCTAGTAGGGTGTCAATTGGGTTGGGTTGGGTTGGGTTGAAGTGGGTAATGGGTTGGAATGGGTCATGACCTGTCACAACCCAAATATTAAATGGGTCAGATGGGTCGGGTCATAAATGGGTTGGGTTAAAGCGGGTCAACCCACTTTAACCCGTTTTTTATTTTAAAAATTTTTAATTTTATAAAATTTTTACTTTTTTTTATTTTTTTATGGATAAATAAAATTAGAGATCTACAAGCGAGAAAACGTTAAAACCGAAAGAATTTAAATCAATCAAGTTATTCTCAAGGATGAGAGAGAAAAATATTAAGAGTAGATGTAGACACACGCACATACACACAGTGTGTGTGACAGACAAGTAACAGAGGTTTCGTGCGTGTTTTACTGTGTGTGTGAGATAGAGAGAAAGAGAGAAAAAAAATCTTTAGTGAGAGAAAGCGCAGAAATGGAATCAGGAGAGCGAAATGGAAATGGATGATCTGAAGGAGGAGGAGATGAGAATTGGGAATCCCAACGCAAAGCGCGGGAGTTTCGCTGTTGTTGTTTGTGTATCCATATAGTAATTCAGACGGCCCTTCTGTTTTCCATTTCCACGGAAAAAATATACATATATATCTATATATATATTTTCCTGGAAAATGTTTGTTTATGTCGTCTTGAGCTTGAACAATGCAGTCATACAAACCCCCACTTAAATTTGTTGGGTTTAATCAAGTTAGTGGGTTCAACCCAACTTAACCCATGAGATTAAATGGGTTAAGTTGGGTAACCCATTTAAATTTATTTTATTAATGGGTTGAGTTGGGTGGGTTCATGGGTAATGGGTTGAAATTGACAGGCCTAGTAGCTAGTGATGAAGTTACTGGCAGCAAGTTAAGCAGGAAAAAAATGCCAAAGGTTCCAATGTATGCTTCATCTTGCTGCCACTTGGGTTACTTGCATTCTCATTTGGTTTTGTACCATATTTGATAATGTATTAAATTATTAATGTTACAATGATAAAAATGTAAAATAAATTCAAAATTTTGTGGGCTTGCTTGTTTTGCCCGCGGTCCTACGCGGGTTAGGCTGGGCCAAGGGTTTTAGGGGTTGTCATGCTCACGGGCTTTCCCGCCCCGCTCAGTCTTATAGAGGGCTTTTTGGCCCGCGGGAAAACCTGCCTTGGAAGCCCATTTTGACAAGTCTAGATCAGACAAGATGATGATGAAGAAGGTATGGGCAAAATAGGTATTTTACATAACTTAACACCCATCAAAAAATTGGGTTAAAATTCAAGATAAATCTGGTACAGTGGCCACTCTGAAAGCATTGAAGTCTCAGTGACGTAATTGCAACCTTCTATAAAGTACAATGGCCCACAAAAGTGTGTCTTGCCATAGTTAAACTTCCAACGTAATAAGAATGAAATTATTAAATGTCTAAAAATCATTGGATAGTCTTCATTCACCTACTTGTAATTAATCATCTAGTCAAACATATCTAAAGAGGAGTTGGCCAAAATAAATCAAAAATTTCAAAATTCGAAAGATCAAATATTCAAATTTCAAATACATATCATCAGGGTTACAAGTAATTGATAAAGATGCAAAGAATGACTTGAGTAGTCCAATTATCGCCAGTCGTCCCATACCAGATGGAGAAAACGGATAACTCACAAATATCAAGATCACTTAAGCGGTTAATGACCTGTTTGAACAATGTTCCGAAAAGTGCTAAAGACCTCTTTGGGGTTGTTGGAATATGATTCTTGATAATTTAGTTATCACCTTGCATATTCTATATATGTTGATTTGCTTGCCCCCATTACAAGTGAGTCATCATGAGTGGCTAAAAGGTCTGCGTACCGGTTAGCGTGTCAACTCGTATGACATCACATAGGTCTTAGATTAGGTGCGACCTGATCAAGTCTTCCTACATGATGATTAAAACAGACCAGCACTTCAGATGCACTTAGCACCGGAAGACCTGCAGCCTTCAGTGATAAAGATCAGAACATCCTTAAGACTCACCATCGGCAGACATTCTACAAGTTAAACTGCTCGCACCAGCAAACATCAGTTCTCCTGAATCGGAAGACTTGTTTCCACTGGCTCGAAGCATTCCATCGGCAGACTTTAAAATCTGCATGTGCTACAGAGAAAAGTCAAGAAGCTGCTCAAATCAAGATAAATATGTTCATGCCTCAAAAAGCCTGACATACTTAAAGCTACAAAACTTTCTCTCACTCAAGTTGTCTGTTAAAGTCAAAAAGCAATTACTTTATTGAACAGACCACTTGACAAAGGCAAATGTACATCGACCTACTCTTCAGAGACTTATCAACACGGTCTGACAGACAACAAGTTCCAAGATCTATAGGACTAAATCTCTGCTCCAAACAGTCAAAGATCTTATGGACAAAGATCTCTATCCGATAGTCTTCAACCACTATATCTTTAACGGATAGAAAACTTCAAGTCTTCATCTCTCAACGATCATATTGACTCTCGCCTATATAAATCCTCTCTCTTGCCCAATAATACACAATGTGTGAGCGACATCTAAGATCATCAAACGATACACAGTGAGCAACGAGTAACTCAATCTACTCAAGAACTTCAAAGAAAAGAGATCTTCAAAGAGATCGTCTTCACCAACGTATCTCTGATTTCTACACAGATTGCAGTGAACTTATCCAAATCTTAGCAAAACACCTTCAGTGGATTGCTAGGAAGAAAAACTAGGAAAAGAGAAGTGACTGATCAGAAACTTCAATAGACAGAGATCAAGATCTGAAGATTGATGTTAGATAATGTCTGACGAAAATGAAGAGTTGTCTGTAGATATTGCATTCATATCTTCATATTTGTATTCCAATACAAATGCTGTTGATTTACAATAATCAATCATCATGGAAGGTCGAGTGCTTTGCACTCAATCGTTCAGATATATTTTTATATCTGAACGACCTTGAAAATCCCTTCCTTCTCATAACAGTTTCTCGGTTTCGTCTCCTATTGTCCTTTGCTACTTAAAGATCCTTGAATGGATAATTAAGTAAGGATTGAGACTTGGGAAGACAAAGTCAGAAACTGAACATAGATTATTTCGACTGATGTAATATGTAATTTATCTTTGAATAAATTCATATGTTCTTACGAATACTTTATCTCTCAGTCCTTAAATATCTATGAGCTTTTTATAAATGATTTATCTTTAGAAAAGTCATTCTCTAATTGATTTCCTAAAACCTGCATTTGACAGAAGTTTTAAGCGTGTTGTTGTTCTGAACATATATTCGTGTACAGCCACTTATGACTTCTCCAAATCATAGCCTCTTTATCTTCCGCTATCCAAACCTTTTTATCAGGCTTTTGATTTGACTAGCAGTTTACCAGCAGAGTTATATTTATGCTTAGAGCAAGTCTACCGATAGTCTCTACCGACAGACATGCTCAACTTGATAAATTGCAATTGCCACCTAAACTATGCTTTATTTATATCCAAAAGAAAGGTTTTTAAATTGGCATCATAGGCTATTCACCCCCCCTCTAGCCTATTTGAGCATTATTGTGGACCAACAGGGGTAAAGCTTATAAAGAGTATATCTGGATTACCAACCACATATCTAGTGGTTTAAACTGTTTCATGAAGGTCACATCAACCCGTGACTAGGTAAAATGTATCTAAAGGTCACATTAACGTTGTTTGACTTAGAGATTAGCGTAGAACTTTTCAAATAATCAATAACTTTACAAAATCAAGTATAATCAATAATCACATATATGTAACAAAAGTATCTCACACAGGCTCGACAAATATGTGAGATTTAACCAAAGAGTATTATCATGATTTCGAATAAAACTCATGCGACGAAGTTCAAAATCAAATACTGATACAAGGTCCACACACGTTTCAAAGAAGAGACATTTATCAAAGAAATAGCAGAAGAATAACAATATGAAACAAAGAATTCAAAAGATCTAAACAATATATAATCTCTTACCAGTTAAGGTGGGCACAAAAGCAAAAGTTTCAAACCACGATTCAAGTTTAATTTGTCTTACACTTTTACCCAAATCTAATATACAAATACAAAACTTAGTAATATGTCTACTAACGATACTTGAGGAACATGTACTGCTTAACCCATTCATAACATAGACCAATATACCTTCCCACTACATACTCTCAACTGGAACAATTTACTTACAATTATAGAGAAAGAAACAAATTACACACTGCCCAAAATGTACTTTCGGTCACCATTAACATCAATTGTATTGTATTCTACAATTATAGTTCATTACTACCCAAACACGAAACAAAACCAATTCCATTAAACAATGTGAAAAGGAAGAAAAAGAATTGATGTGGCAAAATCACAGCTTGGGTCGTCCGTGTGTTGGGTTGGATATCTAGGCTTTAACCTGCTTCCTTTAACCTAGCTGAGAGCACAGAAAGCCTGAGTGGAAGTGCAAGGCAGGGCCTCGTGAAACCCCTCCGGCGTGAGAGTAAGTATAGTATGAGAGAGTCAAAAAGCAATTTGACAGTGTTTCTAGGCTCAAGAAAGAGTGTGTGCCTTGTTTATGGTTATGTATGGGTATTTATAGGCCCCCAATGTCATTGAATCCATCTAGGATTTAGTTTCCTTCGATACCCAGTCAATTAAGGGGAAAATCCCTAAATTGTAGGCATGATAAGTGGCTGGCCGCGTAAATGTAGGAGCAGATAAGGTAAGTGTCCTGCTCGGATAAGGAAACCTTTGACTTGTCTTAGAGAGCAAGCTTCTAGAGTTTCCTGCTCGACGCATGCCTGGGCGAGCATGGCTCTGCCCGGCTATTTGATGCATACTGTTTTGGGGTAAGTGGAGATCCCTGGCATGGCCCCTGGTCGGGCAGGCGAGACCGGTGCTCGACCAGGTTTGGATGGGACGAATCTAAATCTTTGCTTGGTGTGAGTGAGATCCCCAAGCATGGCCCCTGGTCGGACAGGCAAGGCCTATGCCCGGCCAGGTTCAGACGGGAGTTACACTGTTTATTGCTTGGTACCTCAGTTACTTTGTCCGCTAGGCTGGCAGGCCTTATATTAATTATGCTCGTGACTGGCACGTGATGCTAGCTCAGGATTCGATCGTGACCCGGCTTGGTCCGGGCACATCAGTGGCCCCTAGCTCCTTGTCTGGCGAGTATTCATGCTCCGAGCGGGGAGCGTACATGCTGGGCGGTGTTGCTCTGACTACGGGCTCCAACCTTTGTGAATTTTTGAGAAGATAGTAATTGGGCCGAGTGCACTTGTGGAAGGTTCTGGATCCTGGGCTGTTGGACAACTGGAGCGTAGTGAGGAAGCTTGCTGCTAAGGGTGTACCGGGCGAGTGGACGAGGGGGTGTGTGAGCCGTCAAAAGTTGAAGCGATTGGATGGGGGCGCGGACCACGAAGCGACACATTTAATGCGGCGTGCTTTTGGTGATGTGACCCGTCCCTCCAGACACTGTTTTGACCTCCTCCTTTTCCCCCCAAAACCTGATGAGACTGCCTATAAAAGGCACACCCTTCTCCCTCTCTTATCTTTTACCGTTTTTGAGCTTTAGTGAGAAAATTTTTGGCGATTTTTCGTTGCTGTTGCCCTGAACGTTTCCAGATTCCGGTGACCTTGCTTCCCCACTTCGACAACTCATTTTCCTTCGGCGTTCCAGGTCTACTCTCGATTCCATTTCAACACCAACCATTCACCGAAAACTCTTCACCCCACAAAACGGTAAGTTTCTTGCCCCTTTTCTTGCTTCGTTTTGGTTTTTCCTAGGTTTGATGAAGGTTTCTGGGTTTAACTTCTTCATCTTCGTGTATTTCTGGTAGGGTTTAGGATTAGAACTGGCCCTTAGGTAGAGATCGAGGAAAAGACCACGTGGTCCTGCTCGCTAGGCGGGCATGGCCCCTTGGTGTACCTAGACTTAGGAATTTTCCCCATCTTGCTTTATTGATTGTCCGGGCAGAAAGTTGATTTTCCTTCCTCTATCTCCGTTGTAGATGTCTGATGTCTCGGAGAATGACCGTGAGGCCTTCAGCTATGGTGGGAAAAACGATTCTCTGAGTAGCGAGAAGACTCCCCAAGTTGGCTATGAATCAGAGGAGGGAGAGGAGTCCATGGCCGGACCAGCTGGTCCCGGGTGCGTGGCTCCCCTAGTAGTTGACTTATTTGATTCCTCCAGCGGGGAGGATTCTGGAGAGGAGAGTGTTACTGGCGGGCAGGGCCTCGAGCAGCAGGGAGCCAACGTTGAGCGTTTGGCCAAGCAAGTAAGGGCTGTGCAGGGTGAGCCGGCTGGAGAGGCCTCAGAGACTGACGAGGCAGATAGCATGCCTCTTGCCCGACGCCTAAAGAGAATAGGCAGCACTCAAGTGGAAACCACACTTGAGAATGAAGCAGATGACCGTGATAACATTCCCCTTGCTCGCTGCTACAAAATAGTCGGCGGTTCTCAAGTGGAGGTCACACTTGATGAAATTGTTGATGAAGATAAAGAGCACGACTGGCATGTGAATACAGATGAGAGCCTGTGATGTCGCTTCACCGGGCTACTCGATACGATGTATAAAGTGATTGCCTGGCTCACCTCCCTTGGCGTTGACTCCGCTTATTACCGGGCAAGCAAGATGGATGTGCCCAGCAGGAGTAGAACTGTCCCGCGAACAGGGGAATGAGCTCCTATTTTTTGCCGACTTCTTCCGGGTTGGACTACGCCTCCCGCTGGAGCCTTTCTTAGTGGACTTTCTGCATGAGACCAAAGCCGTGCCCTGTGACTTGATGTTGAATACTGTCCCGCAATCACAAAGATTCACCGGGCGTGCCGCCTCGGCCGGGGTTCGAGCTGCATGTACTTTGCAAGCTATTTATTTTTTCCCCAAGCACAGGCGGGAGGATTGGAGCGAGGTCCAACTCCAACCTTTTGAGGTTGCTGTCCAATGTCCCCGGGAAAGTGGTGGCCTGGGATATGAGGGTCTTGTTTATTGAATCACGGGTTGATGGCCATTCGCGCCCACAGCGACCAGCGAAATAAAGATCCCCAAGGTCTCCAAGCAAGACTTTAGCTCGGGTGAGATTGCCCGGCTAGCGGCGTTGAAGGCTGCCGTAGGGGTTATTGAGGAGAACGAGAAGCGCGTCGGCCAACAATTTCTGCTTGATTGGAAAGAGCTGGTGTGTAATTCGCGCAACTTGTGCCTGGCCGGAGTGATGCGGACAGAAGTTCCTGGGGTGGAGCCCCTCTTAATTCATGTTCCTGAAAGACCCTATCTGTACTGGGGTGATTGCCACGGGCAGATGTTTAAACACAAATGTGTCGAATGCCAACGGATAGGCCCGGGTGCGAACTGCCGACCTGTTTACCAGGACGAGAATGGTTACCCGTGAATATTTCTTAGTTCGGCTTTGATTGAGCTTTGTTTTTCAATAGTGCTGACCGCGTTTTGTCTTGTTTCAGGGATGAAGAACTTGGCGCTGTTGAAAATGAGGAAGAAACAGGTTGATCAGCAGGCAGCCGATCTGAAGGCCAACGAGCCCGTGGCTTTGCCCAAGGTACCATTTTGTCCGCCCGCAAAGAAAACACCGGCCTCGGGCAGGGCCACGAGTCCGGTCAAGACGATACCGACGCCGAAAGTCGTCGTGCTGTGCAGAAAAAGGCCGTTGTGGCCATTACTGATAAAGCTGCCAAGCCCCCGGCTTCCAACATCTCCGTGGTCCCCGCCGCCAAGGGTGCCAAGGCCACGGGGAAGAGAAAGAAGAGTCCCACTCCTCCCCCTTCAAGGTCCGTCCGCCCCCGGGGCTCGAGCTCTGATCCTGTCCTATCTGTCCCTGTCCAGGGGGAGGCCACCTGGAGGCAGGCCGACTTTGTTATGACCTCCACCACTAGCGCTGCTCGGGCACTGGTGAAAGAGATTATCTTGGGATGCCCTTATGCTAGGGGCTTAGATCTGCATGCCTGCAGGAGCCTAGGAGGATTGGTGGGCAAGGGCATCATGGAGAGGGCCATGCACGATGGTCTAGCCAGAGATCGAGACACCGCCGGCCACGTCTTGGTCGGGAACGTGGGGCTCTGCCTGAGTGAGGTAAAACATGAGATGTAACTTACTTTATTTTCTCCTCTTTATTCCTTTCCCTGCTTGACTGTTTTGCTCGTTGCCTGCAGATTGCCTCAACTTGTACCAACTTATATGACCGGTACAATGAAGAGAAGGTGGCTCGCAATAAGGTGGAGGCGGATTACAAGGCTCTCGAGAGCCTACTGAAAGAGAAGGTCGAGCAGGTGGCCACTCTGGCCGACCAACTGGAGACCAATGGTGCCGATGCCAAGAAAAAAGAAATCGAGCTACTCGAGTGAAACTTGCAGCTGGTTGCCAAGAACATCACTCTGGCTGCCGAGAAAACTGAGTTGGTTGGCCAGATGAAGAAGAACCAGCCGATCTGGAGAAGGAGAAGACTGCTCTGGCCGCAGTCACTCAGCAAAGGGAAAATGTGCAAGTGGAGCGAGATGCCCTCAAGATGCAGGTTATCAAGGACGAAGACTACATGGCCGAGCTGATGGGGAAGCTGATAACTACTGAGGAGACTGCAGTGGAGAATTATAAAAGCTCCCCTGCTTTTGAGGATATTGTGGATACGACCATTGTGCCCTATTACACGCATGGCACCAATCATATTCTCCGCTTGCTCACTGGCCGCGGGGTAGTGGACATGCAGACTATGGCCGAATGGGCTGTGCTAGACCCCTACTCCGAAGATGCCCGCCAGTTCCACCACTTAGTCCCCTACACTAAGCCGGAACTGGAGGCTCTGGCCAAGGTTGATGCTGACACAGGTCGCGAGCCATGGGTTCTGCCCACTCCCCTGGACGAGAACGTGCGCTCCTTGGTTGATGTTTTGGAGGCCACAAGGGCCGAGCAGATGATAGCCGAGGATGATGCAAAAGCGACTGAGAAAGAGGCTGCCCGTAAGGCTCTAAACGTTGAATATGCAGAGCAGTTCCATGCTTTGGCTAAAAGTCTTCCGCCCCCTCCAGAGCAGGCTTTTGATTAGGCTTAGCCTAGGGTCTATCATTTTCGTTCGGCCTGCGCACCACTGTTTGATCTTTGACTGTAATTCTTTCCATATTTATGAATAGAAAACCTTTTTGTTTGTCAACTGTGCCTTTTGCTTGTATTATTTGATTCTGCTCGACAATTATATTTCTGCTCGTGTTTTTCCTGCATTCGTTTAGTAGAAGTACAAATACTCCCCAGAAACATGTCAAGCACAAATAACCAGAATTAATCGAGCATGCAAATTTGTTTAATTATCATCTTGAAAATAACAAGGCTAATTAAGCAGGCGTATTATTTAAGTTGAGAGGTTACCCGACAGGTATCCGGTCTAAGTGCTTGGTTCTGGCTAAGGCTTTGTGCGGGCATGGCTCCTATCGCTAAGAGCGAGCATCCTGAAGATTGCCTAGCGGGCAGGACCCTGCTCAGTGGCCACCAAAGAACCGGGCTCGGCCCTAGTTCGATGTTGGCACATCGAAGCGGTTGCTAGTATATCAACTGGGTATAGAGGTTTACGACTAACAGTGTTGCTCGGTCACTATAGGAATCCGAGGTAGTTAGCTGCTACCTTATGGGCAGGGCCCCTACCGTCTGGCGGGCATCCTAGTATGTGAACCGGGCATGGTCCCATCTTACTCACGGAGAGGATAAGATTAAATCACTAATACTCGGGAGCAGAGGAAGGTTGCCCGGGCATGGCCCTATCTGCTCGTCGAGCGACTAGATTTTGACAAAAAATCCCAATGTAATTGATAAATAACAATGTAATAACTTGGATGAATAAACATGGAAAAAACTTGCCTTTTATTGATCAATAATAGTGACCCTCAACAGGACTGAGGTCTTGCCCGTTTGTGTACTGGGGACTGACTTAGGGATAGTACTTTTTTAGGTGATCTGCATGCCAAGGATGCTTCAAGTCTTTCCCTTCCTGAGTCTGAAGCGTGTAGGTTCCCTCTCTGACTATACCAGTGACTTGAAAAGGCCCTTCCCAGTTAGGCGATAGCTTTCCCCACTCTACCCGCGGACCCGTTACCTCAACCTTTCTGAGTACCTAGTCTCCGACCATGAAAGCTCTACCTCGAACCCTTTTGTCATGATGAGCCTTTGCTCACTGCTTGTAGTTGACCATTCTAAGTCGTGCATCCAGCCTTCTTTCTTCAAGTAGATCAAGGTCTATTGCACGGGCAAGTTGATTGTTCTGCTCGCTGTAATGGGAAACTCGATAGCTAGGCAAGGCCATTTCTACCGGGATCATTGCTTCAGATCTGTAGGTAAGTGCAAATGGAGTTTCCTCGGTGGGGCCTCGGACAGTGGTTTTGACCGCCCACAAGGCCGACTGTAGTTCTTCCGCCCATTTCCCCACTCGTCCCTCTAGGTTTCTTTTTAGTGTATGCAATACTTGTTTGTTCCCGGCCTTTGCTTGACCGTTGCCTTGAGGGTAAGCGACGAATGATTGCCAATGTTTAATGCTTATGAAAGCGCACCCGGCTGTGAACTTGTCTGAGAACTGGGTGTTGTGATCGGAGATAATTGCTCGGGGCAGTCGAACCTGCACCATACTTGATCGTGGACAAACTTGATGACATTTGCCTCTGAAATTTTACCCAAGGGCTTTGCTTCGATCCACTTTGAAAAGTAGTCTATGGTGACCACTGCATACTTGTACTTGCATTGTGCTAGCGGAAATGGGCCGATCAAATCGATTCCCCACATGTCGAACGGCCAGGCCACAACGACTGGAGTTTGTATGGTGGATGGAAGCCTTGGTATGTCCGCATATTGTTGGCACTTGTCACACTCGCGGACATACTTCTCTGCATCCCTTCTGAGGGTTATCCATTAATACCCCGCGCACAAAACTTTTTCTGCTAGAGCTCAGGTGCCCGGGTGGCCGCCACAATCCCCTTTCATGTACTTCATATAAAACGCCCTCAGTTAGCTCCGGGGGAACGCAGCGAAGCATAGGTCTGACCTTAGATCGCTTGTATAGGATTCCCCCGACTACCGAGTATCTGCAAGCTTGACTTCTGATTGTGGTGGCTTTGACTTTGTCCGCTGGGAGGACTCCTTGCTCGATGCAGTCCTTGTAGTCATCAATCCAACTTCTGGTCGCTGGCTCGATGTCCATGATTACTGGTCTATCAATGGCCAGAGTTTCCAAATGCTCGATCATTACTGAAGGATTCGGCAATGATAGGTTTGCTTCAGCGATCTTGGACAAGTAGTCTACTCTCATGTTGTCAGCGCGATCAATTCTGATGATCTCCCAGAACTTGAAATTCTTCAAGAATTCTTTGACAAGCTCGCAGTATTTGACCAGGGAAGGATGATGCACCATATATTCCCCCCTAGACTTGGTTCACTACTAGTTGTGAATCCGAGTACACTGTGATCGCTTCTACGCCCATGTCAGTTGTGAGCTCAAGGCCGACGATCATTTCTTTGTACTCTGCAACATTATTGGAGGCAGGGAACTTAAACCGGGGTGCTAGTTCGAACTCTGTAACCTGGTCGGGAGCTATGAGAAGGATGCCAGCTCCACTCCCGACTTTGCTCGCTGCTTCGTCTACATAAAGATCCCAACACTAGGTAGGCCGAGGCTGTGGTAGCTGCTCTTGCCAGGTCTCTGCTGGCTGCTGGGCTTCCGGTTCCTCCTGATGAGTGAATAGAGCTGTCAAATAGGGCAAAAGCCCGCGGGCATGCCCGCCCCGCCACCTATTAGGGGCGGGTTGGGCTGACATATTCAACACCCGTTAGGATGCGAGCTTTTCGGGCTTTGCCCGTGCGGGCCGCGGCCAACCCGCATATTATGGAGTTGTATTATTATAAGTAACCCTTGCCTTCAAAGCCCAGATCAATTTGGCTTCCTGTGTTTTGTTTTGCAGGTGAGGAACTCAATAGGCAAGTGATTTCCAGTTAATTCAAGGAAGGAATGGCACCTTTTTTCCCCGGGTTTTCCAGTTGTAATAAGATATAAGATGATATCTGGAGTATTAATTTCCTGAACTTGCTGGTAGATCTTTTGATTTCACTCAAATGAATAAGATACTTTTGTTGATTTCTTGACTTTTGTGTATTCTGTTAATAAGCCATTTCTAGAACAGGTTTTGCTCCGGTAAGCATAACGACACGATTGACTTGTTCAATTGACAACAGATCTGAGGCCGGTCTGGTTCTTAAATTATACCATTCCTGCAGTTGAAGCTGGACTGAACCGCTTCGAACTCATAAAATTTGGGCAAAGCTGTTATGAAACCGGATTTGAAGTACCAGGTGTGTGTTTAGATTTCATTGAAGCGGATGGTCTAGGTTTTAGGAGATTTGATGATGTTGCCAAGGTTTCCTCTTGGTGGTGATTGGGAACTTTGATTTCTCCTTGGTCCTCTTTCCTCTCAGCCAAAATAATATCGTTTCAACACTGAACCCAACAGTGGTGGTAGAAAGCCTTATTCTAGTAGCCCGCGGGCTTGCCCGTTTTGCCCGCGGCCCTACGCGGGGCGGTTTGGGCTAGGGATTTTTAGGACCTTTATATTCGCGGGCTTTCCCGCCCCGCCCCGTTTCATAGCGGGCTTTTCAGACCCGCGGGCAAACCCGCCCTGCAGGCCCGTTTTGCCAACTCTATGAGTGAAGCTTGTTTCCACCAAGAAATCGGCCAAGGCTTGAGCCTTGATTGCTCGACTGGGCAAGTAGTCTATGTAGAATTCTATGAGCTCGATTGACCAGTTGAGCAGTCTGCCCGATGAATCAGGCTTGTGAAGAACTTTGCACAGTGGTGCATCTGTGAATGCTATGATTACATGTGCAGAAAAATAAGCATTTAATTTTCAGGAAGCTATGACAAGCGAGTAAGCTAATTTTTCTACATTAAAATAACGACCCTCAACAAGACTGAGGGCCTTTGATACATAATACACATGTTTTTGAATGTCTAGCTCATCCCTAACTAAAACAGCGGCCACGGCCTAGTCCGCGGCTGCTAAATACACATATAAAGGCTCACCGGGCATAGAGCTGCTAAGGAGAGGTGGTTTGCCAAGATATTCCCTGAGCTGTTCGAGGGCTTCGGCACAGTCTGCGTTCCACTTGAAACCCTTGTTGCCGCGCAGGACCTTGAAGAATGGGAGGCATTTTTCCTCTAATCGGGAGATGAAGCGACCAAGGGCGATAACCCTGTCGTTTGGCTACTGGATGTGCTTCATACAGTAAGGCTGCTCCATGTCAAGTAAGGCCTGGATCTTTTCGGGTTTGCCTCTATCCCGCGCTGGTTGACCATGAACTCGAGGAATATTCCTGCTCGGACCCCAAAGGCACACTTGCTCGGATTCAGCTTCATATTATCACTACTAAAAACCGTGCCTTCACGGAATTAAGCATCAGCGACGGAATTTATCAGCGACGGAATTTCCGTCGGCTGTTTTGCTGCAGCGGAATCGGCGGAATTGAGCATCAACGGCGGAATTGAACATCGGCGGCGAATATTTCGGTGTGAATTTTCCGTCGCTAAAAATTTAAATTTTCATATTATTTTCAGCGGCGTAATTCATTATTTTCGATCGCTAAAGGTCACCTTAAGCGACGGAAATTTTCATTGAATTCAATTAAATTTTGAAATATTCGGCGGAAATTTTCCGTCGCTAAAGAGATTATTTTCAGTTTTCCGTCGAAAATCTGAAATTAAATTCTAATTAATATAAAATATCAATAATATTTGAAATTAAATTAAAATAATATTTGAATTGTTAATTTAATAATATAATATCAATAATTAAAATGATTAATATCAATATAATTACAAAAATTAAAACATTCACATTACAACTTAACTTAACTTAAATTCTAATTAATATAAAATATCAATAATATTTGAAATTAAATTAAATTAAATAAAATATTTTGAACTGTTAATTTAATAATATAATATCAATAATTAAAATGATTAATATCAATATAATTACAAAAATTAAAACATTCACATTACAACTTAACTTAACTTAAATTCTAATTAATATAAAATATCAATAATATTTGAAATTAAATTGAAATTAAATTAAAATAATATTTGAAATGTTAATTTAATAATATAATATCAATAATTAAAATGATTAATATCAATATAATTACAAAAATTAAAACATTCACATTACAACTTAACTTAACTTAAATTCTAATTAATATAAAATATCAATATTATTTGAAATTAAATTAAAATAATATTTGAACTGTTAATTTAATAATATAATATCAATAATTAAAATGATTAATATCAATATAATTACAAAAATTAAAACATTCACATTACAACTTAACTTAACTTAAATTCTAATTAATATAAAATATCAATATTATTTGAAATTAAATTAAAATAATATTTGAACTGTTAATTTAATAATATAATATCAATAATTAAAATGATTAATATCAATATAATTACAAAAATTAAAACATTCACATTACAACTTAATTTAAATTCTAATTAATATAAAATATCAATAATATTTGAAATTAAATTGAAATTAAATTAAAATAATATTTGAACTGTTAATTTAATAATATAATATCAATAATTAAAATGATTAATATCAATATAATTACAAAAATTAAAACATTCACATTACAACTTAACTTAACTTAAATTCTAATAAATATAAAATATCAATAATATTTGAAATTAAATTAAAATTAAATTAAAATAATATTTGAAATGGTAATTTAATAATATAATATCAATAATTAAAATGATTAATATAAATATAATTACAAAAATTAAAACATTCACATTACAACTTAACTTAACTTAAATTCTAATTAATATAAAATATCAATATTATTTGAAATTAAATTGAAATTAAATGAAAATAATATTTGAACTGATAATTTAATAATATAATATCAATAATTAAAATGATTAATATCAATATAATTACAAAAATTAATACATTCACATTACAACTTAACTTAACTTAAATTCTAATTAATATAAAATATCAATAATATTTGAAATTAAATTGAAATTAAATTAAAATAATATTTGAACTGTTAATTTAATAATATAATATCAATAATTAAAATGATGAATATAAATATAATTACAAAAATTAAAACATTCACATTACAACTTAACTTAACTTAAATTCTAATAAATATAAAATATCAATAATATTTGAAATTAAATTAAAATTAAATTAAAATAATATTTGAAATGGTAATTTAATAATATAATATCAATAATTAAAATGACTAGCATCAATATAATTACAAAAATTAAAACATGCATTACAACAACTTTAAAGCAGCAACCAATAAAACATTGCGTGCGTGGCAGCGTGGCGTGGCAAGCTCAGCGTACATGGCGTAATGTAGCGTAATGTAATGCAACGTATCGTAACATGGCGTAGCGTAACAATGTAAAAGCGTAACAGCAACAACAACAACTTAGCAGTTGAAGCAGCAACTTAGCAACCAGCAAAGCAACAGGCAGCAACGCAGCAAGCAACAACTTAAGCACTTGGCTTAACAGCAATGGCAAGCAGCAACATTAACGTAACAGCAACAGCAGGCTTAGGCAACCAAGCAACAGCAACAGCAGCAACAAGCAAGCTTAACTTAACTTAACGCGTAGCGTAAGCGTAACAACAGCAATTAGCGTGAATTGCAACCCGCAACAGCGTAATTAAGCAGCAACAGCAGCAGCTTAAAGTGCGTAACTAAGCGTGGCAACTAAGCTTAGCGTGGCAACCAGCAAGCTGGCTGGCTTAGCATGGCAACCAACATAGCGTAACAGCAAGCGTGGCAACAGCGCGTAACCAGCAACCAAGTTAATTAGCAAAAAGTGTGGCAACTTAACAGCAGCAACTTGGCAGCAGCAACAACAGCAACTTAATGTAACTTAACAAGCGTGGCAACAAACATGGCGTGGCAACAGCAGCAAACAACTTAGCTTAACGTGGCCTAAGCGTGGCGAACCAACATAGCGTAACTGGCGTGGCGTAACAGCGTAAGCGTGGCTGTAACATAGCAGTAGGAACTTAACGTGTCGTAACTTAACGTAAACTTAGCTTAATGTATAGCGTAACAACAGCAACTTAAGCGTAACATAACCAACAGCAACAGCAAGCAACCGTAACCAGCAACAGCGTGGCTTAACAAGCAGCAACAGCAGCAGCAAAGCAGCAACAACAACCCAGCAGCAAGCAGCAACAACAACAGCAGCAGCAGCAACCCAACTGGCTTGCAGCAACAGCAGCAGGATTAACCAGCACCTTAACTTAACTAAGCGTGGCAAAGCGTGGCAGCGTAACTAACAAGCGTGGCAACAGCAGCGTGAGCAGCACAAGTTAACGTGGCGTAAAAGCAACATGGCGGACTTGGCAATATAGCAACTGGCAACAGCAACAACAACCAAGCAGCAACAGCGTGGCTTAACTTGAGCAACAACTTGGCGTAGCAACTTAGCAGCCAGCAGCAGCAACCTTAGCAACAACGTGGCGTGGCTTAACGCGTGGCAACATGGCGGACTTAGCTTAGCGTGGCAACATAGCGTAAACGCTAAACTAGGCGTGGCGTGGCAGCAATTTAACAGCAAGCAACAACTTAACGAAGCAGCAAGCGTGGCAAGTTAGTTGGCAACTTAAGTTAACAACAACAGCAACAAGTGGCTTATCTTAACCCAGCTTCAACGTGGCAGCAACAGCAACAACAGCGTAATGTGGCAACCAACGTAACGTGGCAACATGGCGGACTTGGCTTAGGTGGCAACGTAGCAACTAAACGCGTAGCGTGGCAACCAAGCCGTAGCGTGGCGTGGCAACAGCAGCAAGCAGCACAGCGAAGCGAAGCAGCAACTTGCAGCAGCAGCAAGCGTGGCGTTGGCAACAAGCGGCAGCAACTTAACCAACTTAACTGTAGCAGCAAACGTAACAGCAGCAGCAGCAACATGGAAAACGCGTGACAGCAACACAGGCGGCAGCGTGGCGTGGCAACGTTGGCAACAAAACTGACTTAGCGTGGCAACATAGCGCAACTAAAGCGTAAAACTTAGCAACAACCAGCAACTTGACAGCAACAACTTGACAGCAGCCAAACGCTTAGCGTGGCGTAACAACAGCAACCATAACCGCTTAAGCAGCAACTTAACCAAGTAACAACAGCAGCAGCGTGGCGTGGCAACATTAACATGGCGGGCAATGAACAATGGCAAACATGGCGTAGCAAACTAGCGTGGCGGTACAACCAAAATGGCGTGGCAACAACGGCAGCAGCAGCAGCAACCGAACTTGCAAGCTTGAAAGCAGCAGCAACTTACCTCGACAACAGTGGCGTGGCAACATGGCCAGACTGGCTTAATGTAGCTTAACATAGCGTGGCAACTAGCGTATGGCGTAACAACAACTTAACTTAGCAATTAAAGTAACCAGCAACCGTAAGCGTACAACAACTTAAACAGCAACCCAGCAACTTGGCAAGCAGCTTGTTTGTAATAACTTAACAGCAGCAATGGCGTAACAACTTAATGTAACTTAACATAAGCGAACTTGGCTTAACGTAACCCAACATAGCGTGGCCCAAATAAACAACGTAGCGTAACTTAACTTAGCAAATGTAGCGTAACAACAACAGCAGCTTGCAGCTTAACCAGCAGTTTAGCTGAAACAGCAACGCGTAACCCAGCAAACGTAGCGTGGCGACAGCGTGGACAGCAGCAACAGCAGCAAGCAGCAGCAGCAGCGTGGCGTGGCAACGCGTGGCAATTTGGCAAGTTGGCAGCTTAGCGTGGCGTGGCGTGGCTAAGCGTGGCGTGGCATTAACATAACAGCAGCAGCTTGACGCAGCAATTACCTTAACAACTTAAAGCGTAGCGTAGCAGCCAGCAACAGCAGCTGGCGTGCTTGACCAGGCAACTAACTTACCTTGGCTTGGCTTAGTAAGCGTGGCGATATTAGCGTGGCAACTTGCAAGCAACCCAGCTTACCTTATTATTATTATTATTATTATTATTATTATTATTATTATTATTATTATTATTATTATTATTATTATTATTATTATTATTATTATTATTATTATTATTGTTATTATTATTGTTATTATTGTTATTATTGTTATGTTATTATTGTTATTATTGTTGTATTGTTATTATTGTTATTATTGTTATTATTGTTATTATTGTTATTGTT
>CM028379.1:52916456-52982139 GCA_013146195.2 Codonopsis lanceolata
ACGAGGATTAGCGACGGGATGGGGGAAAAATTTAGCTTATTTGGAATTTCGCCTTTAGCAACGGAAAATTCCGCCACTAAAGGTCATTTTTCTAGTAGTGCAAGTGGAATATTAATGAATTAATTTCACATGTCACGGAGGAAGAAGATAGGTTGAAACACACCAAACCCGAAAGTGCACATTATGCATCTACCTCTTCTCGTGGATTAAGAGAAAAGTGTAAGGAGATTGCGGTTAAGGACAAAGAAGCCTAAGGGATCATCAAATGATCAAAAAGTGAAAAAGTGCTTTGCAAGGACCCCACTCACATGAAGCCCGATCGCTCTAAGTATCGCTAATGGCGAATTAAGAAAGGTATGTCATTTAGCTTTGTTTGTACTGAAGCTAATTTAGTTTCACCTTCGTATACATGGTGGTTAGACTCCTGCAACTACTCTCACATAAGTTCATGTATGCGTGGTTGCTCGAACTACCGAACGCCCAATGAAGGTGAAAGATTCATCTACATGGGAGCCGAAAGCCGGGTAGAGGTGGAGGGCATAGTGGACTTTTAGATCTCTTAGCATCGGATATTATTTAGTTTTGAACAATGTATTTATTATTCCATCTTTTAGACGGAATTTGATTTCCGCTACTACATTAGATCGAAGGTTATTCTCGTGATCTTCGGCAATAATAAATGCAATTTATATTTTGATTCAAAACTTTTGGTACTAGCTCTTTGTCTTACATTGATAATCTATATTTACTTGACACAAATAATTCATTAAATGAGTCCCATAATAATGAAACTAACTCTCGAGGCATAAACGAAAGTTTTCAAGTAAAAACTCTATACCTTGTGGCATAGGCGTTTGGGTCATATCTCCAAAAGGAGAATTGACAAGCTTGTGTCCGAGGGAATATTACATAAGCTTGATACTCCTGAAAATAACTTTTGTATTGAATGCTTAAGGAAAATTTACAAATAGTACAAACAAAAATGAATCCTTGAGAGCTACAAAAGTCTTAGAACTAATTCATACGGACATATGTGGACGCTCCCTACCCCTTCATGGAACGGACAAACATATTTTATTACGCTCATAGATGACTTCTCTCGTTATGGATACATTTATTTACTTCATGAAAAGTCTCAATCATTGGACGTTTTCAAGTCTTTTTAAAACCGGTTGAAAATCAACTTGAAAAGACTATTAAGAACGTTAGATCCGATCGTGGTGGTGAATACTACCGGCCGGAATGACGGTTCGGGAGAACAACGTCCCGGTCCTTTTGCTCGCTATTGGAAGAGTGGGATTGTCCCTCACTACACCATGCCGGGGACACCTAGCATGAATGGTGTAGCCGAGAGACGTAATAGAACCCTTAAGGATATGGTAAGAAGTATGGTTTCTTGTACTTCTTTACCTCACTCATTATGGGGCGATGCTTTGAAAACCGCAACCTACCTACTTAATAGAGCTCCTTCAAAAGCTACTGACAAAACCCCTTATGAATTATGGACCGTAAGAAACCGCCCCTTAATCATCTTCATGTTTGGGGTTGTCCAATCAATTAAGCTAGGCCTTATAGACCTAACGAAGGAAAGTTGGATGCAAAGACCGTTAGTAGTTATTTTGTAGGATATTCTCAAAGATCTAGGGGATATAAATTCTATGACCCAAAAACTAGAACTTTTTTGAGACGGGAAATGCTAGGTTCTTTGAGGATGTTGAATTTAGAGGGGAAAATTTAAATAGTAATTTTGAATTTGAAGAAATGGAAGAGGAATTCGTTTCTATACCTCTTCCTATAGTTCCTATCGAAAATCAAGCAGTTGTGCCTGAAATTCGACAAGAACATAATATTCAAAATGACGTTAATTCTCCTATTAATGAACAACATGAAAATGTTGATGAGGAAATTCAACACCCTCAAAATCAAGAAGAACCGGTGCCATTAAGAAGATCTAATAGAGCAAGAAGGAGTGCTATACCGGATTATTATGATGTATATCTTGCCGAGAATGAGGAACCGTTAGGTTTAGTGGGAGATGAGCCAATCACCTTCCATGAAGCCATTAGTGGTCCAAATTCTCATAAGTGGATTGATGCCATAAATGAAGAGTTAAAATCCATGAATGATAATGACGTTGGGATCTTGTCCCATTACCTAAGAATGTGAAACCCATCGGATGTAAATGGATCTTTAAGACCAAAAGGGATTCACAAGGTAATGTGGAAAGACATAAGGCTCGCCTTGTCGCTAAAGGATTTACTCAAAAAGAAGGCATTGATTACAAAGAAACATTTTCACCGGTATCATCTAAAAATGCTTTTAGGATCATTATGGCTTTAGTGGCACATTTTGACCTTGAGCTTCATCAAATGGATGTAAAGACAACTTTTCTCAATGGCGACATTGAGGAAACTATCTATATGAAGAAACCAGAAATGGTGACTGATTCGGATCAAACTAGTCAACTAGTTTGTAAACTCAAGAAATCCATTTATGGGCTTAAGCAAGCATCTCGTCAATGGTACTTAAAATTCAACCAAGTTATTCTTTCATTTGGTTTTGAAATGAATCTTGGTGAAGATTGTGTGTACCATAAGTTCAGTGGGAGTAGGTTTATATTTTTGGTCTTATATGTGGATGACATTTTACTTGCTAGTAATGATAAGGACCTTCTTAAGGAAACCAAGAAATTCCTCTCTAACAAATTTGAGATGAAAGATCTTGGTGAAGCTTCTTTTGTATTAGGAATCCAAATACATCGTGATCGCTCACGAGGTATGTTAGGATTATCACAAAAGAATTATATAGAGAAGGTATTACAAAGGTTTAGCATGGAAAATTGTAAACCACATGACACCCCGGTCTCTAAGGGAGATAAGTTCAGTTTAAATCAATGTCCTAAAAATAATCTTG
Source organism: Codonopsis lanceolata (assembly GCA_013146195.2). NCBI lineage: Eukaryota > Viridiplantae > Streptophyta > Magnoliopsida > Asterales > Campanulaceae > Codonopsis > Codonopsis lanceolata. The sequence goes on from CM028379.1 coordinate 52,919,370, forward strand.
AATCTAAGTATATGGAAAATATCCCTTACGCATCGGCAGTAGGAAGCCTAATGTATGCTCAAGTCATCGCCTGCATCTTGCCTTTATTGTTGGCATGCTTGGGCGATATCAAAGCAATCCGGGAAGAGAACATTGGGTCGCAGCCAAAAGAGTGATGAGATACTTACAAAACACGAAGAACTACATGCTTACATATACAAAGTCGGATCATCTTGAGATCATTGGTTTTTCCGATTCCGACTTTGCTGGATGCCAAGATAGTTGCAAATCGACATCGGGTTATGTCTTCACTTTGGCCAGTGGAGCGATATCTTGGAGAAGTGCCAAGCAAACATTAGTTACTACTTCCACCATGGAAGCCGAATTTGTTGCTTGCTATGAGGCATCCAATCAAGCTATATGGCTGCGTAAATTCATTGAAGGACTGCGGATTGTCAAAGGTGTTGAAAGACCGCTTAAGTTATATTGTGACAATCGGGCCGCGGTATTGTACTCCAACAACAACAAGAGTTCATCTAAATCTAAGCATATAGATATTAAGTTTCTTGTTGTGAGAGAAAGAGTACAAAATGAACAAATAGAAATAGAACTTATTGGTACAAACTCCATGTTAGCGGATCCATTTACTAAGGCATTATCTCCTTTAGTATTTCACGAGCATGTTGCTCATATGGGTGTAATGACTTTTGATAATGCTTAAATCAGTGGGAGTTCTTAATGTTTCCTATTTCCTTGTGTTGTTTTATTTAAATTGATCTCATTTAGTTAAAGTAGGACTAGTTGGAGAATATATATATACGTTCTTCATATATATTCATTAATATTCCATGCTACATATCTATACTTAATCTATGTCATTTAGTTGGATATATATATGTGATTAATGTGGGTTTAGTTGCGAATCAATTACAACGACTGGCCCTTTAGTCCTTATACTTATATGACTAATGGACGGGATTGGTTTCGAATGATAACAAAGTGCACATAAGGGTTGTCATTTGTGTTATAAATATGATTGAAGAAATTTATTAAGTGAAGGTATATGTTATAATAATCCAAGTGGGAGATTGTAAGAACATGGATTAATATAACATATAAATACTTAATAATATAATGATCAATATTATAATATATGGTATAAAGTATAGAACTCAACATAATATGTAGAATTCCATAATATAAGTATACCATTAAATGATGGGCATAATGGTAATATCTTATATATCAATAGGTGTAGTCCCTAAATGAAGTGCCCCTTGGATTCCTATATAAAGGCTTATCCATCAAGCCTATGAATCTACTAGTTACATTATTCTCATTCAGTCAAAACTCTTCCTAAGTAATTGAAGAATAAAGAGATTAAAGGGCACTCATCATTTAGAAGATCTACTCCTCCCTAATTTGAAGTCTATCTTCTTACTTCATCCTCTTTACTCAAGAACAAGAACAAGATTAAGAACGAACATGGAATCACAAGGTAATTACACGCTTCCGTCTTCTTCTTCTTCTTCTCTTCTTATTCTAGTAATGAGTCGGTTCATGTTTAATGGATCGTAATTGTTCCCACACCTCAAGCATAAGCTCTGTCGACTCAATTGATGGATCAGGTAAATGACATCTTTCTCTTATTTTCAATATGTGATCCTTATTGTCTAGAAGAAAATGGAAGCGCCTCTGTTCAGTTACCTTAAAGTCTGCAACTATTTTGCTTGATTTTTGGAACTCCATCCATCCCAAAGTGAATATTCATTTTCGTTCATAATCATAAAGAAAAATAGATAATCATTTTGGGACGGAGGGAGCATACAATAATTTAAATTAGTACAACTATCCATCCACTCACGGATTTTATTCTGATTATGCTTGGATATTGCCTCAGCAAAATTCAAGCAAAATTCAAACATGCCGAATATACATGAACTTTTTGTAAGTGTTTTTTGCAGCATGATCATCAAATAAACATTTTTCATTTGTAACGTTTTTCATTATTGTTTTCCATATGAGCACTGGTCTTTCTCTTCCTCTAGTAATGTTGAGAGTATCATACATTCCTGTAGGTGCACTTACGGACATACGTTGTATGTGTCCGAACGATCTCAAACAAAAGAATCATTTTTGTTTCCTGTAGGGGGGTCTATCGAATATATTCATGAAATTGCGTTGATAATTTTTTTTAAAAATCAACTGCATCATTCGAAATTGTGTACTTAATAAATCAGATTGATGTTAGAATTAAATGAAACTTGTAAAGCTTAAGTTTTGTTGCTGGGACAATTTCTTACAGGCAAATAAAAGAATTTGGAAGGATTTAATTCTTCTTTTCTCATCCCAACATGTGTGTTTCTACTATTAAGCAGATAATGAAGAGACCATTCACAAGGACTTTAGCTGGTACCTACCTTTGTACAAAGCCACACTCGCCGCAGACTGGGAGGCAGCCCAAAAGTTCTTCGAGAAAGACAAAGATGCAATCTCTGCCAAGATTAATACTAGCTCTCAGACAATACTCCACATAGCAGTGGAAGGCGGAAAGTCACACATTCACTTCGTGGAGAAGTTAGTGGAAGCTTTGCCAAAAGAGGCATTGTCTTTGCAAAATTCATCACACAATGTACCCCTTGCTTCTGCTGCGAGGGTTGGCAACACTGCAGCTGCCCGTATCCTTGTTAAGAAAGATCCTGATTCGGTTTATAGCCGTAACACAAAGTTACAGTACTTGCCACTTCATGTAGCAGCTTCATTTGCCCATAAAGAAACGCTGTTATACCTCCTAAGCATCACCAAAGAAGATGCAGACCCTAGTCCCTTTGAAGGGAGATGGGGTTATGAGCTTCTTACAGATGTTATTATTGCTGAATTCTATGGTAAGTAATAATGTACCTGTTACTTATCTTTTAAACGATTATATGCCATTATAGAGGACCATTATGGGGTTTAATTTGAAAATTTCATATAATTTAATTTTTCAGACATTGCATTAGATTTGGTTCAGCGCTACCCTAAATTAGTCACAACAGATGTGGGCAAATTTGATACTCCATTGTTGTTTATGGCGAAAAAGGCGTCTGCCTTCCCTAGTGGATGTCAACTCAATTTTTGGCAACGCTTCGTCTATTCTGGTTAGTTCATTTTCTTTGCACTGCCGTTTAATGACTGGTGAAAACACTTAAAATTTAACTTGGCACAACTTTGAAATTTTATTTCTTTGTTTTTGAAACAAGATTTTTATATTCGTGTCATATAAAAACATAAACGAACTTCTGTGCAGTTTAAAGGAAGTACAAATATGCAAAAGTACAATATTAAATAGCTCGACTTGTCAAAATGCAAATCTATTTTGAAACGGAGGGAGTATGTAGTATGAAATCCCTGTTGGATTGACATTTCATCTCCCTTTGATTGGTAGGCCTTCGTGTGAACATAGTGAATTACTCGAAGCCCAACGATGATGGGGATGTTGAGAAAGCGGCTGACAGATCTGAACTAGCAAACAAGACTGGTGACACCGTGCCAAAACCCAAAGGAAACTACCTTAGTTCTAGTAAGTCATGAATTTATGAAAAGTTCAAGTTACTTTGCCTATATTTTCACATTTTAAATGGACGTGTTCCATCTCTTGTGTTTACCTCTGTATACAGTTAGTAAGAGATTGCATTACATAGTTTCAGAAGGCATGGGATCCTTAGGTAAGTAAAAGGAATTGACAAATTTTATTTTAACAAAATGGATTTGGAAATCATCAAACAGAGATGCATTAAGTTGTTATGCATTAATACAACCAACGAATAAGTGGTTTTATGTACATATAACCACTTAATTTATATTGGTGTAATGTACACACTATCTATTTATACTGACATCTATTTTGACTGCAGTGCCACATATCAGGCAAAAGAAGTTGGTTCATCAACAAGCGCTTCAGCTAGTTAAAGCCATGTGCGAAGCGATTAAATCTACAAACCACGATCGTACTTTCCATCGTTGTGCAGGGGAACCATTTATTCAGGCCGCAAAAACAGGTACCCGTGAGGTCATGGAGGAAATCGTGGATGCAATGCCATCTGAAATATGGCAAAACCGTGATGGCCATTATTTATTCCAATTGGCGGTTATAAATCGTTGTGAAGAGGTTTTCAATCTAATATACCAGATGAGAGATCACAGACAACGGTTTATACCACGTGTAGACAAAACCAGGAACAACATTTTGCACTTAGCCGGACAATTGGCCCCCCCTCACAAACTCCACCTTGTTTCTGGTGCAGCATTACAAATGCAACGAGAAATACAATGGTTTAAGGTCTCGATTTACTTTCCACTTATAAGCTTTGACTCTATTCGCTTTACTTGCTCAAGCTTTATACTTGATATGAATGCCAAGGTGGCCTTAATACTAAGTACTTCAGCTACATAATGCAGGAAGTTGAAAAATTTGTTACCCCAGCTCTAAAAGAGAAACTTAACTCCGACAATGACACTCCTGCAATGGTATTTACAAAATCACACGTTAAATTGGTGGAAGCAGGCGAGAAATGGATGAAAGATACTGCAAATTCTTGCACAATAGCAGCTGCACTCATAGTAACAATTGTATTTGCAGCAGCAATTACCGTGCCAGGTGGCAACGATAATGACAAAGGCTTCCCCATTTTTTCCAAGAATCCCGCCTTTGCAATATTTTTCATTTCAGATGCAGTTTCTCTATTCAGTTCGACCACTTCCTTGTTAATGTTCTTGTCAGTTCTCACTGCCCGTTATGATGAGCAGGATTTTCTCTACTCTTTACCAAGAAAGTTGATTATCGGTCTTATTACTTTGTTCCTTTCAACATCATTCATGATAATTGCGTTCTGTGCAACGGTCTATCTCGTGTTTCTCCGAGAAGTGGGCTGGTTTCTTGTTCCGGTAATGGCATTAGCTTGCCTGCCAATCACTTCGTTTGCCACTTTACAGTTTCCCCTCCTAGTAGATCTCATATCTTCAACATATGGTCGTGGAATATTTGGAAAGAAAAGTGATCGTCATTTCTACTAATTTCTAGAATCTACGGCCCGGTTTGAACATGATACGTTTGTTTGATTTTGATACTTTGCATTTTGGTGATACTTCGCATTTATACGTGATACTTTCTTTGTATTTTTACTTTTTTTGTAATCGTTATTCCATAAATTTAATTATTTAACCCCCTCGCAAGTCACAGAGTATCTCATATTATATTATTTTGGGTTTGAGACTAATCCTTGCTCACCGCATAATTCTTTTCGGGATAAATTGAGACCTGTTCACTTTGCAAGATTCTAACCTCTTAATCCCCTCATTTTTTTAAAAAAACCGGTTAAAATCCACTTTCATAAAATTATTCCTAAAATGTAAGAATGGACGTCGAATGGACGAATCAAAAGAACAATACTCAAGATTTCTCAAGAGAACGAAGAATGATATTAAACAAATTTAATGTAACTCAAAATAACCAACCGACCTGCTTATATACAACTTCAAACCTACTTCTAATCGCTTAAGGACTCGACTAATTAATGTTGGAAAATTTGTGTATTCTGAAGGAAACCAAGCGATCTTGAGGTATGGATTTATTTACGAGTCATTTGTGTAATGATAAGGGTAATTGTAAAAATGTGTTTTACTCTGTGAGAACATCAAAATCATATATTTATTTGTCTAATTTGGTGTTTGGATGAATAAATTATGGATAAGTAAATTGTGGTGTTGGAAGTGGATTTGTCCTACATTGAGAAAATAACAAAAGCTCGAGTGCTTTAAATACAAATGTCTTACTTGTTAATGGTAAACTTGCATAAAATAGAAACTCTCTATCATAACTCTAAATTTGCGAAGCATGATTTTTCAATACTTAGCTGTGTGCATCGCAATTCCAATTTTGTTCATTGCGAGGCCAATACAAAATTGGTGCATCTCAATTCCAAATTAGTGTATCACAAATAACTCTAAAGCTTCGTTAAGGGTAGTGTCATCATTTTGTCTTAAAATACATTTTTCGATTTAAAAAAAGAATAGGGTATCTTAGCAATTGAATATTGTATAAATTAGACCAGCTCGATTATGGCCCCAAATAAAATTGGGTAAAATTCTGGCCAGTTCCTTTTTAAAGTTTCTAACTCTCAAAAGTCAACATTCTTTTTTTTTCAACCGCAAACGATCACTTTTTAAAATATTGTTCCAAAATTATCATCGTTTTCTTCAATAGCTCTAACAATACATTTTTAATTCATAAAATACGAAACTATATTGGATCTGTGTTTGGTTTAAATATTTTTCGCTTGATCGAAGGCGAGAAGGGGGATGAGGAAGGCTTATGACGGAAGAGATGGAAGAAGAAGATGGAGGACGTAAAACTAGTTATTCATGCTTTTGTATCGTGGTGCAAAAATGAATTAGATAATATTTTTGCACCTGATGCGTCCAAAAACTTCCGGATGCACTGGATTTGTCCAAATGGATACCTGACTTTCAACGTATCCAATAATCCTGAAAACCCAACTCTTCAATTAAACCAAGAAACCGTAAATTAGGCAGGGGCACTCCCTGCAAAAGCCCTCCGGCGTGAGAATTAGCACAAGAACGCAGGTGAGTATATATTTCGGCAGAGTTTAGGCTAACTGTATGAAATCACGTACCTTCCCTCTTCATTTTGAGGGGTTTTTATAGTTGCCCGAGGGTATAACCGTTCATAACTGCCCACTAATAATCATGGCATTGATGGCGGGCATATTAACTATCCCATTAACCGCCCCATTAACCACAACGGTCTAAATGGAGAATTATCTCGGACATAACCGTCCTCAATCGATAACAACTCTTAAATTCTCGAGCATAATGCCTCATGCTCGCTACATGCTCCAGCTCATCAAGCCCCCACGCTAATGTCTCTTGCTCGCCAAGGCGAGATCCTGCGTGATATATGAGAACCATTTTATCTTCTCCTCATAGCTTTGACTTTGGAATGCTCGCTTGACTGAATTGTAATCATGTGCCAAGTTCGTGACTGATTGCTTGGGCCTATTGGGCCAGGCAGCTCAATAGCCCCCTACTCCTTTTCCACCGAGTATTCATGCTCGAGGCGAGGAGAAGAACTCAAAAATCATAAATATCCTCCAAAGCATAACTAAATCTTTTCAATATATGAATCAGATTATCCCGATCAAAGATTAAACAGGCGGTTATCCAAAAGGTTTTTAGGAAAACGTATTCGAAAAGCCAAGCCGTCTTTGAAGGGACAGCCCATTTTCCAACAAAGCATTAAATGCCGCCTTGAGAATTGAGCCTCGAACGCGAACCCTAATGATGAGTGACCGCCAAACAACACCGGTTTCCCCACATATAAAACCGAAGCCTCCTCCTCATTTCAACTTTATCGCATCCGAAAAACTTCAAAGCTTGAGAGAAAATGATCCCGCGTTTGCAAGCAACAACGGAACCAGAATCAAGATTCATTCTGTAACAGTCTTCCAAGATTCAAAACCAACATTCCTCAACGAAACGAAGAACATGTACTTTCTCAAGTTTCCATTTCTGCTTTTTCCACCGTATTTTCATTATTTCGACTCCGAATTAGGGTTCTTCTGCATCATTCGACCTTTAGACTCACAACGCCAACTATTAAAAGCGTAGATTTATAGGTTCCGATCCCTTCAACTCATCTTGCTTTCCTTTCTATCACCCAACTATTTCGCACCAAACCAAGGGAATCGAGGAATATATGATCGGTGCCACCGATCTCATGACCAGCTCTTGCCATGGGTTTTGATTTAATTTATGTTTGCCCGACCAACCAAACAAAGTTTAATGTGCGTTCCTCGATTCCTTTTTCCTATAGGATGTCTAGCGAAGATACCCAATCAGAAATTGAAGGCCGGAGCTACGACCATGGCGCACCCGAAGAAAATCCACCATCTTCAAGTTCCAGCTTCCAAGAAAGCGAGCAAGAAGAGATCACTCTGATTCCCCGCAGACGAAAACCCCAATAGTCAACAGAACAAGGAACGAGCAGCGACCATCAAAACCCTTCCGAAAATGACCGAGCAGAAAACCTTCCCTCGAGCAATTACCAACCCGACACAACCAAAATTCTTCTATACAAATCGCTCCACACGTTCCTCCCTCGATCTAGTGGGATGACCTGACCTCTGAAGATGAAGTTAGCACTTGGTTTTACTCTTTAGGAATGGATCCCAAACACTACCGAGTTCACGCCTTCGATCTTGACATCGACAAAAAAGGACATAATTACCAGGGAGACAATATGGTCTTCTACTTTGATTTTTTCCTAGTAGGACTTCGCCTTCCCCTCGACCCCTTTGTTGTAGAATTCCTAAACGAATCCAATACCCTTCCCTGTGATCTGACCCTTACAACAGTAAGGTTTCTTATGGCCTATACAGTAGCCTGCAGGTTGCTCGGGTTTGAACCCGATATGACACTGTTTAGAAAATTCTTTCTCTTTTCTCTGGATAAAAGTCTGGGCGTCTCACAGGTCGCTCAAACCCGAACTATTTTAAGCTTCTCACCGACGGCCCGAATAAAGTAGATAACTGGGATAGTAAAGCCTTATTGATCGAGTCAAGTGTCGGATGGCCTTTTGCCCCTTACGTCCATGACTATGGATTCCCCGACTACGACAAGAATGCCTACCGAGCTGGCGAACCCAGGATTGCAAAGGCCTTCAGATCGTTGCTAGGAGTGAAGGAGGGGCGAGATGGCCGAGCTGGTCAGGAGTTCGTACTTGACTGGTGAGCTCTAAAATCTGTCCTAGCTCTTCTTCGACGAGCTGGAATTCTAAACTGGCCAATGGAAGGAGTCAAGCCATACTGGGGCCCGTGTCATGGGAACAAATTTCCCAACGAATGCTTTGAATGTACATAGACTGGAACCAACTGCAGACCACCTTTCTCTCTTACTGGTCTACTCTTTTAACTCGGCTCTTTATATTGAACTTGCAAACTTGTTCTCTTTTATATTTCTCATGCTCTTGTTTTCACTTTTGCAGACATGAAGCAGTTGACAGATGTTAACAAGTTCCTCCAGCCGCCAAAAAAGGCTCAAGCAAACGGAACAAACATTTATCAATCCAACCTGTTACAGCCCTTCCAACTGTCCCAACCACTACCACAGGTCGTGGTACCAAGCGCAACCAACCAGAACCCAGCCATCCTGCTACGTTCACCATCCCAACTCCTACCGTACAAAGGGTTGAACCGACTCCCCAGCCCATAATCAACATCAGCGAACCGAGCCAAAGTCCTAGAAGGGACAGAAGTACACGCCGAGCAGACAAAGCTGTGCTCGAGGAGGTTACCCCTTCCACCCCATCCTGGCACAAGGAAAATTTCCTCATGCCCAATGACCGGGAAGCCGCCGGGGCCCTCATTGCTGAAATCGCCAATGTACCCGACCTTGACAAAATCAATATCTTCAAGCGCAGTGGGTACCCAGCGACTGTGGGACTTGGCCTGGTAAAAAGACTGCGTCATGGTGGGGTTAAGAAGAAGAGTGTCGACCAGGCGAGCTCGGTTATGGTGGGTGAGATCGGGATGTGCCTGTCTGAGGTAAACATTTTCTTCGCAATCCATCCTTTTTAACATTCCTCAAATGCTAACTACATCTTTATCTGCAGATCGCTACAAAAACGGAAATGATGTATGAACGGCTGATGGACAACCTCAACTCAAACGCCGCATTACTGAAAGAAAAGAACCAGCTGGAGGAGACTGTCAATTCTGTTCGGGCCGAGCTGAAGACAACCGAGGAGACTCTCACTAGCAAAGTGACCGAGCTCTCCAAGGTCGAGGCTGAAAATAAAAACTTGGAGTCCCATTTGGATTTCTCCAAAAAATCCGAGGAAGCGGCCTTGAACAACATTACTGGGGCCCGGAAAGATCTTTGAGCCAGCCAAGCTCAACTGGAAGAAGCTAGGGCCACAATTGCCAACCTGGAGGGAAAGTTGAAGGAAGCAGAGTCTCTCCCAAACGATGAACAAAAGCAGAACATTATCGAAGACTATAAAAATTCTGAGGATTTTGCCACCTGCGTGGAAAGTGAAGCTTACCCCTTCTTCCTCCAAGGAGTTAACCACATACTTAGGCAAATCTCATGCAGCGGATTGGAGATCCGGTCTGAATTGCTCGCCGAGTGGGGTACCAACCCGCTATTCTGTCCCTCCGCCCGCCCTGGTCATGCTGTTCTGCCATATACCGAGGATGAGCTAGAATCTCTGGCTGAGGCAGATACAGAAAAAGGTCTGTCTCCATGGAACCCTCCCCCAATTGTCGAAGCCAACGTTAGCGAGCTCATGACTCAGATTTGGAAATCCCAAGCAAAGCCCCAAGAAGATGCAGATACCTCCAACCAGGCAGGTGACGATGAAGTCATCATCCTCGAGGCCGCCCCCAAAGGAACCACTGATCCGGACCCAGCAACCCAAAGCAATATCCCTCCAAATGCATGAAATTCCAGTTTCTGGCCTGTGTGCCTTGATTGATTTCCAAACAATTTACATCCATGGTTCTGTAATATTTGATATTTCTTGATCTTGATGGTTTTGATGAATGCTTTTACTTCGCTATGCCTGCTTGCATTCTAAGATTTCAATTATGAATTACTGATTTGACTGTCTAACTCTTTTCCCCAGCAAAGGCAACCTTTACTCGTTAAAGAGAAAACATAACTGAACAAGCAACCAACTCGAACATCAAATCTTTTCACGAGCATAAACAATTTATGCTCGTAAAAGAGAATAATCGAGAACACAAGAAAAATAATTATCTCGAACTTTTCACGAGCATAAACAACTTATGCTCGTACTAGAGAATAATCAAGAATAAAAACAGTTCAACTCGAATACCAACCCTTTACGTGGGCATAAATAACTCATGCTCACGAAAGAGAATAATCGAGAGAAATAACAAAAGCAACTGACTCAAACACCAACTTTCAAACTGAAAGCATAATTGAGCTTTGCATTTAAACATTATAAGCTAAACATATCTGCTTACTCATCCATTATCACTTGCAGAATAAAAAGAAGAGATAAATGAATTACATACTGCCAATCACCGATAATACTTCTTCAGGTGATATGCATGCCATGGATGTCTCAGCTCGTTTCCATCCTCAGTTCGTAACATATAAGTGCCCTCCTTAACAATTCTAACAATCTGCCATCCTCAATTTGGCCTCCAACCGTTTCTCTTCTAACAAATCCAGATCGGTTGCCCGAGCTGCACTATTGGATTCAGCGTTATAATGCAACACCCTATGATTAGGCAAGTACATTTCCACTCGAGCCATAGCCTCAGATCCATAAGCCATGGAAAAAGTTGTTTCTCCAGTAGGACCTCTGACTGTCGTTCTAACCGCCCAAAGAGCCGAAGGCAACTCATCTACCCATCTTCCTGCCTTATCCTCAAGACTTCGCTTGAGGACATGCAAGACTTTCTTGTTAGCGGCCTCGGCCTGCCCATTACCTTGTGGGTATGCCACCGACGATTGCCAATGCTTCACCGGCCTCAAGACTTCGCATACTTTGGTAAACTTTTCGGAAAATTGGGTCCCATGATCGGACACAATTGCTCGTGGAACTCCAAAATGACACCATATGTGCTCATGAACAAAGTCGATCACATTGACCTCACTAATGGTCGCCAAAGGCTTAGCCTCCACCCACTTGGTAAAATAATCCACAGCGACCACCGCGTACTTAAACTTTGACCGAGCCACTGGAAATGGGCCAATAATATCGATACCCCACATATCAAATGGCCACGATGCAACCATAGGAGTCTACTCGATAGAGGGCAAGCGTGGTATGTCTGCATAGCGTTGACACTTATCACACCGGTGAACATACATTTCTGCATCCCGCCTCAAGGTAATCCAATAGAATCCAGCTGCTAGGACTTTCTCTGCCAAAGACCGTTGGCCCGGATGACCACCACATTTACCTTCATGTATTTCTCCCAAAATAGCCTCAGTCATCTCTGGTCGCACGCATCTGAGCAAAGGTCGGGTGTAAGACAGTCTATAAAGTATATTATCCAAAATAATATACCGGCATGACCGCTTTTGAATGGTTCTAGCCTCCGTCTTATCCTCGGGCAAAGTCCCGTGCTCGATGTAAGCCTTCAGGTCGTCTATCCAACACTTTGAAGCTGGCTCAATGTCTATGATCACCTCTTTTTCTATGACAGGAACCTCCAAGTATTCAATCATGACTCCTAGATGTAAGGACTGAATTTCATCTTCAGCCCTTCGTACCAATTCCCAATAATCGAAGTCCTTTAGAATCTCCTTCACCATCGCACAGTAACGAACCAACACTGGATGATGAACAGCATAATCACCTCTGACTTGATTCACAACCAACTGGGAATCACAATATACAACCACTTCTCGTACTCCCACATCCTGCGCGAGCTCGAGCCATGCGATCAAAGCTTCATACTCGGCCTGGTTCACTACAAGAAAAGTGACTATTTGTGACCCCTGTTATTTGGGAAGGCTAAAAAACGGTCACAAATACCTTTTTTTGGGAAGGAAAAATTAGCGGTCACAATTACTTAGTATTTGGGACTGTTGTGTAATAGCCTTCCCAAATACCTGTTGTTTTGGGCCGCTTATGCAACCCCGTACTAAATTTTTCTTTGGTTTGAAATTAAGGGTCAGTCTCCCGCGATTTCCCCCAAAATTTCCAACCATCGCATATAAAGTTTTCCCCCAAATTCCCCCAGCTATTTTTTCCCCCAAAATTTAGTCTCCGATGTCGCACTCTCTCGTTCTCTCTTTATCTCTCTGTTGTTCCTTCTTTGTTAGAGAGTGGTGAAACGATTCCCGTCTCTCGTTGCTTCTCTCCACACAGGTATTTCTCTCTCGCTGTCTCTATCTCTCCCTATTTCTCATTTTGTCTCTTATCAATTTCCTTCTCCTTCGTATTTTCTCTTGTCATTGCTACATCCCCTCATTTTTCAGTCATCGTCTACCCTTCACTGTACCGCAGACTCAACAGCTCTCGTAAGGTATGCCCCACCCCCACTGTTTTTCATATGTCTGTATTTGTGTTGTGTGCTATAGTGATGTACAACTGTTAAATATTAGGGCATTATTTTTCTTCATGTACTGGTGAACTTGTGATTTAAGAACAAAGTGAATGAGTGCCCTAAAATTTAAACTTTTGAATTGTAATTTGGATTAACAATAGCTAAATTATGAAAAAAAAAATGAGTTTTATGGTGAACTGAAAATTGTAAGTTGGATTACATCCAAGATAGGGTTTCTCGGAAGGGCACTTTTTTATTTTGAACTCAACATAATTTTAATTGTGAAGAGATAGTAAAAACAAAATATTAGCAAGGAGAAGTGGGATTGAGAATTAAAAGAAGAGAAAAAAGGACATTGTGTGCTTATCGGTTTGTGTATGTATGCCAAATGAACCGTAATAGTCGGTGAAAGATAGAAGTATAGGAAGGGGAGAGATAAAGATGTGGAGAGTACTGGATTTCAATCGACGGACATTGAATATTGTTCAGCCAGTAGACTGCTCTAAAAAATAGTTTGTTTTTGTTTCCTCGGATACGTACCACCTCATAAGAGAAACTGTCGGTATTTCTTTACCCCTGGTCATGGGGTTGGTTTTGAATCTTGGAATTGGAAAGCTTCGAGGCCTTCTACTCCGATAACTAATATGGATGACAAACTTTTGCCGTTAGAGAAACGATTAAGGGTAATTTTATCTCATCATTTCCTGCTTCAGTTGTAAGGCTCAATTATAGTTCTTACCTGAATTTAATGTACTGAATACAAGCTGAACTGGAAGAGACAAAATCCCAAGAGGTTGCGAAATTACGTGATGCCTTGCAGTCAATGCAAATCCAAATAGACGAAACAAATTCTAGAGTAATTAAAGAACGAGAGGCAGCACGGAAAGCTATTGAAGAAGCTCCTCCAGTCATTAAGGAAACCCCAGTCGTAGTTCAAGACACAGCGAAGGTTGATGCCTTGACAGCTGAAGTAGAGAGTTTGAAGGTAGGCACTATTTTAGAATTTATTGATTCATGTTTTAAAAGAAATTGCTCTTACAGTACATAATAATTGAATCTCCCTTGGATTCTATGAATAAATTTTAAAAACATTATGCTCTTCATAGTTGAGCATAATGTACCCAGAATGAAGTCACTTGAAAGAATTTCCATGCATTGCTTTAGATGATGATTGTGCCTTGGAAGCATGCAATGTGTGGCTTCAAGGGTCTTGTTTTTTATCACATAATTTTCATCCTTTGCTCTGGATAGGTTGAAGTATATGTTTGATAGAACCTGTAGGGTGCTTTAAAATCCCTATTTTTCGTTCATCTTCCTTAGACTTCTCATCGCCCAAGCATGGTTTGTTGTATATGATAGAGCAGTTTTTTGTTTATTAAATCTAATGATCATGAAAGCATCGCTTGCGACATTCTGGTGTGGTTTGAATGTTTCACCTTTCTTCTATTAGCCTCATTTTAATGTTCCATAAAAATAAAAGTTGTAGACAAGCCAAACCATTAGGCCAAACATCAGACTTTTGAAAGGCTCATCTTTATGGTGCATAAAGGGGCATTTTATCTGCCTTTTAGTTGACAACAAATCTTGTTCTTACATACTTTCATTGTTTTGATAAAATTTGCTACATTCTGGTGTGGTTTGAATGTTTTATGCCTACCAGATTTCCAACCTAATTAAGTAACTGCTTCATCAAAAGCTTAGAGAAGAAACCCCATTGGCTCCACCTTCTACCTCATAGACTTTTTGACAGGTACCCTATACCTCATCAAACACATTCCTTGGTAGTTCAATTTATTAGCATAAAATCTTCGATCAAAGCAAAAACATGAATCAAATGCATGGTCTGTCTACCATTCATTAAAAAAGAGAAATGCAAAATATTTTTTTTGTAGCCAGCTCCATTATGGAAGATATTCTCATACAATCTAGGACTTTGTTACCCAAACACTCTTGTGTAGTGTCGTGTCAACAACCTTGAAGTGGAAGTTTGTGTAACATTTACGATTTCAAGTGTGTTGGTGAAGGATTTCCTTAACGAGGACAACATCACTTTGAGTAAACACTTGAGAATTCTAAAGTGTTCACTTTCCAAAGCAAGAATCTATATTCGTAGGTCCTTGAAGGTTAAGTTTTGAGATGTTTTCCAACCTAAAGATAAGAGATTGTAAGCTTAAGCAAAGAAAAAATTAATGTTGCCTAAAGCAGCTTTGGTTGATTACCAAACAGATGCTCCAAAAATGAATGCCCCTTACAGTTGACAATTTCAAGATATGATAGAAGAGGATAATGAGATGTTAGACAAGGGTGGTCATTGTAACTTTAATCTTTAAAAGGGATCCAACTGATACAGAAAATGGAGAAAAAAAATTGTTTTGTTGCCCAACTACCGTGTCCTTTGATGACAAAACAGATATTATGAAACTAAAAGCATTGTTTTATTTCAAAAGTTACTAAAGTTGAATATAATGCAAGGAACAAATTAAGCATATGCAAATAATTGAGAAAAAAGAAGAAGAACATGTTTGATTTGTGCCTTCCCAGATGATTAAAGGGACTCGGTTGGAATCCTCCCTTCCTCTCAGCAATAAATATAACCTCTACTTGACTTATTCGCTCTATACCGATAGTACTTCAAGGTAGAAGAGGAAAGGAGATCCATGTATGGGGATGATTAGCCAAACCGACCTTCCAAATCAATAGCAAAGCCATCTAAAACAGAAATTATAAACCAAAAAGACTTATTTATAGAAAGTTTGGTCATTTATTCCATCTATCTCTGCAACCTCAAACCAACCTTATATGCATATTAGAAATAAAACTAGTCTAGAAATCATAAAATTATAAAACTGACTAAAAAAAAAAGCAGTAGCAAACTCCAACAAAAAACACATAATTTTTTTTGAATAGCTCTCCATGCATGCGTGAGAAACCATTTTAGCATCAATCTTCAGAGTTCTCCTCGACATCTTTTTCATCGGCTGTTTGTCGTTGAATAAATTGGTTGAGCAATGATTTCCTAAAAGTGGGCACAACCTCCAATCGTCGACATGTTTAGGCATAGGCAAACAGAGCTCGTACATATTCCGGGAATACTCCACAATTCCCCAAGCCGGGAAGCGTAGGGTGAAGGAATGCTATTTTATTCCAAATAAGGATGATGTTGAAAAACTCTTGATTCCACCAATGGATACTCGAGTAGACCCCGTTTACTGGCCCGACTTGGTGGATTATTGGAAGCTTGAAAAGATTGAGGTATGTATACTTAGGTCTTTGCATGGTTGATGTACTCAAGCTTATATAATGTATAAGCTTATGTGCTGTGAATATGATTTGTATTTTAGGGAGCTGAATGTAATTCTGCAAATCGTAAGCAACTCGAGTTCCCACACAGGACCGGAAGGACTTCACACGCTAATATTCGAGAAGAGGTAAGCTACTTAACTAAAATACTTGTTGGGGTCCCCTCATTTGATGGGTGTGCACCATTGTTTTGTTGTTGTACGTAAATGCTTTGTTGGGGTGCCCTCGTTTGATGAGTGTGCACCATTGTTTTGTTGTTATACGTAAATGCTTTGTTGGGGTGCCCTTGCTTGATGGGTGTGCACCATTGTTTTGTTGTTGTACATAAATGCTTTGGCTTAAGTGATTTCTTAAACTTCATTTTAATAAAAAGTGAGCGAGAAATGAGACCTATAGCTTTTCTAGCGACTCCTTGTAACGCATGAAAGTTTTCATGGCTTTCACCACCACATTTCCTTGGTCCTAGTGGTTCTAGTTTTGTTAATTAAAAAAGATCAGCTCTCTTTCTGTTGTTCACAATGATCTTTCCCTCCACAACCCCAAGTATAAACCGCACCCTGTTATCAAGTCTCAACAATTATGTTTCAAGATTTTGCAATACAACTCTCTGAAGGAAATAAATATAATCGAACTTAGAGCATTATACGCGTCTTCCAAAATATCCACCCAAATGTTCAGCATATGGCAGATTTGAAATTTCTATTAAACGAACTTACCTTCCTTTTCTTATAATAGTCCAGCCTCAAGTGAAAGAATTCCTCTAGAACTGAACAAAAAGAAATTTGAAGGTCAAGTCAATGAATAAAATGAATTCAGTGATGTGAACATCAATATGGCACTCTTTCCTTGTCAAGTGAGAAGTGATGATCTCCTTCTGTAAGACAAGGAAAATGATAGGGATCCCAACTTTTCTTTACCCCTAATTTTCCATCCAAAAAAGAAAAGAAAAAAGAAAAGGCCCATAATCATATCCTCGTATTGCGACATATCAGCTATGCAGTATCAGCAAAAAAATTGTTTTGTTGCTCAGAACAAAACATTTATATATATAAAAAGAAAATTAAAAAGAAATTACTTTACATTTATTAAAGAAAAGAAAAGAAACTTACAACTGAAATAATACAATTAGAAAATAATTACAACATTTTATAATCTATTTTAAAAATAAAATAGTTATGCTAGTACAAACTTTATTTATATTACATGTATAAGTAGGAAGGAAAACTAATAAATAATAAGAAACATAATTATTTCTATATTTAATGTATGTGCAGAAAAGAAACTAATTAAAATAAAAGTAAAATACCACTATTATCACATTTAAAGAAAAGACAGAAAAGAAACTAATTAAACATAAATGAAATATAACTATTATTACATTTAAAGTAAGATATAAAAGAAACTAATTTAAACGAAAATGAAATATAACTATCATTACATTAAAGTATAAACCGAAATAAAACTTAATTAGATATTTATATTTAGGCTATAGATTATAATAAATAACTACGGGGACAGAACTCACCTCCCGGAACGTGAGTATCTGAAGTCGGTATGCCTGTGCTTAAGCCCACTAGGCGGTTTTAGATGTGCTTCCTATGTCCTTTTGAGAAAGAACGTCTTTTTGCTGTTGCTTTGTTGTTGTAGGGATTTGGGGAGAGTGACTGCTCCGATTAGTTACTTTTCGCCTCGATATCCGGGCTGCACAACTGCTAGCTTTTGCTTGTTTGCTTTGTGTGCTTCGTGAGTCTGAAATTAGGTAGAGCAACTGCTTGCTTTTGCTTGATTTTTACGTCTGGATTTGGGCAGAGCAGCTGCTTGCTTTTGCTTGATATTGCGTCTTGAATCGGGCAGAGCAACTGCTTGTTTTGACTTGATTTGACGTTTGGATTCGGGCAGGACAACTGCTCTTTTTGGGATTTTGGAACCGGTGAAATAGGGCGGAAACCTAGTTGGGTAGCTAGGGTTCACTTTGACCGGAGAGTTTTAGTATTTGAGAGAGATTTGGCAGAGCTTCGGGGCTGGAGACGAAATAACCTCGGCGTTCCCTTGGGAAAACTTTCACAAACTGCTGCGTGAAGTGTGTTTTTTCATTACGTGAAGAGTGAATTTTTCACAAGCCAGGGGCCTCTATTTATAGGCTAGAAGAGGCTTTCCTTCACTGTTAAGCCTTCTCATTCTGTGCTTCATTAGCTTGTACCGCGTGTTGAGAAAATTTCACCTTAGGCAAACTGCTACAGGATTTATGGGATTATTGGGCGCTGCCCAAAGTCATGCTGGGTGCGGCGCTAGAGGTAGCCATGGGTGGCGCCCAGGGCCATTTTTTCCTCCATTTTGGCACTTAGGCCCCCTACATTTCACTGTTTATGCATTCTGCTTTTGCTTTTATTTTTTCAACCCTGTAAATTAACATTTTTTAGTCCTTTTTAACAGTTCTTGATATTTTATGTCATGTTATATATCAGGGGTACGAAATTGGGGTGTCTACACCTGGGTAATCGAGTCATCCTATTCTCAACACTATCACAAACTCGTCTTTGACACTATATCTATGCGACATATACATGCCCTGATATAAGTCATGTTCACAAACATTATCTTTCAGTAATTTGAATTATGCAAAACACACCTTTGGGCCACTGTACTTTTCAAAAACTTGCAATTAGGTCACTGAGACGTCAAAATTTTTGGGATGACCACTGTACCAGACTTATCTTGCACGTTAACCCCTTTTTTGGATGGACGTTAAGTTAGGTTAAATATCTATTTTGCCCTCGTCTTCATCATCAACATCTTCTATGGTGGTCAGCTTCATCATCATCAGATCAAAAAAATCAAAGAAATGTAGATGACAATGGTAAACCAGATTAAACTCAAATCTAAAATGAAAATAAAAAAACCTTTGTGCAAATCCATTTTGATTCTTTAAATGCTTCAATCAAACCCATATATGAATCCCGAAATTGAGTGCATACACAATATATAATGTTCATCTTCAAATCCAGAAAATCAAACCCAGTTCAAACCCTAAAGAGAGAATCAAACCTAGTTCAAACCCTGAAGAGAGAATCAAACCCAAAAAATCAAAACCAGTTCTGAATAAATCATAACTAAAAGGATCATATTCATCAATTACAATATATAACGTTCATCTTCAAATTCATCAAGGAGGCAGGCGATTAGGTTGTGATGAAGGAAGAAAACGATGAAGTTGGGGCGGCATGGTGGATCTGAGTTTCAAAACCCAAATATGGGTTACTTGGTCTCATTCTGGAGCTGCTTTGTATTTGGTCGGAGTAAATAGAGGTGGAAATGTCGAGAGAGATAGGACGAAGCTGGAGGGGAGATTAGGCTCATGTCGGTTGTGACGATGTAGTTGTCGTAGCCGATGTCATCTAGGTCGTCGGTCTCAGCAGGGAGGCTGGTGTCATGGCCGCTGTAGTGGACGAAGAGAAAGTCACCGGGGTCCGCGGATCAGACAAGATCAAAGAGGGCACGACGGATGTTGCGGCCAGTGGGCTGGGTAAAAGAGTCGTCGGTGTCTATGAGGATGGTGACGTCTTCCTCTGCGAAGTGATCCACCAGACAACGCTGCATCCTCCTCACGTTGTTGATGCATCCCTTCAGCTCCGCATTCGTTCCTCCATAGTTGCACCCTATTAACACTGATTTCTTCACCATCTCCCAAGACCCACCCAAAACCATCTTTCCTTCATGAGCCGGTTGTTTTCCAATCTTTGAGGTGATTCAATGGATCAATCAGACCAGCTTTGATGGATAGTAAGGTTTTGATTTCATTGTTTGATAAATTTGAGGAACACTTGTGTTTCAGAACACTCCATGAAACAATCTGGGTTTTAAAACTTTGTAAACCTAGATCTGAGTTTTAAAACCCATATCTGGATTACTTTGTCACAGTGATGATGATGAAGACGAGGGCAAAATAGACATTTAACCTAACTTAACGTCCAAACTTAACACCATCCAAAAAAGGGGTTAATGTGCAAGATAAGTCCATGGGCCCTCGAAAAGTAGCCTAATTGCAAGTTTTTGTAAAGGTATGTTTTGCCTTTGAATTAACATATTCCTAATCCTTTAACAATTTATCAATCCTAATCTCAAAAGGATTTGAAACACCAATGCTATATATATATATATATATATATATATGTATGTATAGAAAACTTCGAGCTAATATTTTGAGCTAATAAGAATTCTTGGTAATGCGAGTTCTCTCATTCTCAATTCATTTATAGACCCACGACTTCAAATCCCTGCACTTTACATGTACTTTTGTGAATACTAGTAAGGTTCACGTGCGTTGCACGGGTGTTAATGATTTTTAAAAAATGATTTGCTAGTTTTTTCATTTTTCTGTTTACTTTTAATTATTGGATTTTTTTTTTGTATTTTAATCATTACAATTTTTGAAACTTATAAATTGTGTTGTTGTGCTTTTAGCTTTTTTGATACTTTGTTTTCCGGTCATTTATAATGTATACTTTTAGTCATTGTATAACAACTTATCCTACAAATTTACCTTTTTTGTTGGTTAATTTCATTCTCTTTTTTTATTACCAAACATGAATTCATTCGCTCTTTTGAGTGTGTGAATTGAAAATAATTCAAACTTACTATCTTAGATAAACACAAATTTTGTTGTTGGAGGGGAGTTGAACCTTGGACATATCTTAGATAAACACATTGTTGTTGAAAACTTTGTTTATGTCGTTTCTGAAATTTATGACTCCCTATAGAAAATAATATATTATGTTAAAGAAAACAAACTTTCAACCCCAAAGTATATATATTTACACTAAAAATACGAAATTCCCTCAAAGTATATATAAAGCCTCACTTTACCACCCAACCTATGTTTTGTATCATTTGCATATCTCCTTTTATAATTCTTTTCTAGTTTTCCCCCTAGTCACGACGAAGGTTACTAATCTGACGTCAATGTTCACATGATATTTCACGTGTAGGGCATTTTAAACATTTTTGTAATGTTTTCTCTGCTTTTATTACCCAAAGAGAAACTTCCTTTTCTTCTTCTCTAGCAACGCTTTCTCTACATCTTCTCCGGCAATGGCCTCGTATGTAAATTTTAAGTGAGATAAAACTCAAAAATGTATTAATGTTTTATTCAAGTTATTATATAGAAAAATAAATAAAAATATAGCGGAATCATATCAGAGATATTGAACTCAAGATCAGATAATCACACTTAGGTGTCAAGACCGCCACTAATAAGAACCCACCAAAAAATTAAAGACGTACTACATAACACACAAACATACACCAAGCATACACCAAGAATTTCCCCTTTTCTCTCTCGTACAATATAATACACAAGCATAGACCAAGAATTTCAAATCTCATATTTAATTTGAATCCATCACATACGTATACGATAATGATTAGACAAACCATAGTTCAATCCGTTTTCATCGTCCATAGCTTCAACTTCAACAAATTTCTCATCGACGCCGTTGATATTGTTTATGATTTGATTGGAGCAAATTCTCGATCTTAAACATTATTCGTTACACAATATTTATCAATACGATGACCAGACATGACATCTCATCACCAAACTTGACATGGAATATGAAAATACTAAAAAATTATGTTGTGGGCCAAAGTGGATTTGGTGGATACTTTAGGGGGAAATTTGTATTTTGAACTAATTTCAATGAGACCAAAATATGATTAGCTCCCAAAATTACACACCAAATCTCACATTGCACCCTAACCTACAAAGTGTCTCACTTTCATAACTTATTTTGCTATTTGTCCGACTTTGCCCCCTCCAGTCTATGGACGTTAAAAATAGTAACGAAAAATGATATGTGCATGTCACATGAAGATTATTTTGGTCATTTTGCTTGGCGCAAAAAATGAGATTTGGTTATAAATTCAATATTTAATTAAACATTTAGTATTTAGAATATATTTTTAAATAAAAATAATTATTTTAATAATTCAAAAATAATTATAGGGCCAAATTATAATTTCCCCCCAAAGTATCCACAAAATCGTATAGTTTACCCCTATGTAAAGTTTGTCTCATAATGGTATCTGACTTTAATTCCCCCCTCCCTCATTTTCCACCCTACCACGGACGGACGTTGGAAAATTCACGTTAAATAGCACGTGGTCTTCCACGTACGGGGCGAAAATAACATTTCTCGTATCTGGTTAAGGAGTAAATGTATTAAAGTACAAACCCTAATCTCACACCCTCTCCTTCTCTCTTCTCCCGGTGTAAGTTCCCATCTCCGGGTCCACCGTAATAGCCGCAATCTCTAGCTAGCCCCATCATAGCAACCGCCATCTCTGGGTGCAAGTTCCCATATTCAGCCCAAACCTTCCCACTCTGGTCACGCCTATCATAACTCTAGCGTCGTCCTCCTTCGATTGTAGCCAAGCTCCATCTCTGATCTCCCTCATTCTCTCCCTTGCAAAAGTTGTGCCTTAAGTAGAAATCAAAGGCTATAGAGTATACTTACTAAAAACCCTTGAAAAAACATGCAATTAACAGAAACTCCATAAACCTTATTGACGAGTTCATCAAAGAGAGAGAGAGAGACGGGCTTGAATGAAGAGAAATAGTTATGGGTTTTATTGAAGTACTCCTCAATTTTGCGGGAGAAAATTGGGCATACGACTGACATGCATATGGTTTAAAACAAAGTATCAAAATTGAGAAGATGTTGAAGAAGCTAGGTCTTTAGATGATTTTGACTTTATAGAAGTTGTCATGGCGGTCAGGTTGGTTTATTTAAAGAATTATGAGAGATAAAGTAAAGGTAAAGTCATGTAAGAGGATGGAGGGGGAATGAAAAATTGATTGATTTCGGTGGTGGATGGGTTTCACCAAAGAAGGTGGGTACGTGGATCCAATTTCATATATGAAATTAAAGATGGAGACATGTAACTATGGGTAAGAGTTTTTTTTTTTTTTCATATCTTTCGTTTACTTTGTTTTGAATATCAAGATAAAAAATTGACAATGAAATGGAAAAATGCATATCTATCATCTGGGTTAAAAGAGAAATTTAAGAGAAAATTTGGAGGAAGTGGACAAAACCAAGATCGGGTTATGGGTTAATTTTTGTTGTGGGAAATGAAGATCGGAAATGGTGGACCACACTCCATTTTAACATTTGAACTCTAAGCACCCCAAAGTTTACATCAAATTCCTAATATTTTCCTCGAGTTAACGTCGTAGAAGACCACGTGTTATTTAACGTGACTTTTCTAACCGTTGTCGCGGCTAAGATAGAAAATATGAAAAAAATATAACGTCAGATATCATTATGGGACAAACCTTAGGTTGGGGTGCACTATGTGATTTGGTGGATACTTTGGAGGGAGGGATTGTAATTTGGCATAGTTATAAGGAAAATACTATCCTTACAAGACTTAGTATTTGTAAGAAAAGTTATAAAATTAGTTGTAAGGCTAGGAATGTTGTAATTATAATTTGTATCATATTTAAATTTAAAGTAAAAAAATACATTACTCTCAAAAAATGAAATTTAGAAGTTATTTAATTTATCTTGTTATCCTTCATTTTCTTCCATCAACCCCATCTCTCATAGACCCACCACCATTACCACCACTACCACCTCAAATAACATCATTAACCCAAAAATCAATTATTTTTATTTTTATTTTATTTCTTTGTCTAATTTCTTACTCATTCGTTCAAATTAGCACATATGCAAAGCTCATCATTTATAGACCCACCACCACCAGAACCTTAAATTTCACTATTTACAAACTTAAATTCAATTTTTTGAATTTTTAAATTTGATTATTGAAACTCAAACTCATATGAAGATTTGAAAAATTGATGATTTAAAATTTAACAATATCGTATTCCACACCTAAACCACCACTGCCATGGTTACAATCGCCCCCACCACCACCACCACCATCCCTGTAATTGCCACCACCGGTATCACCACCACCACCAAGAAATACATTCACATTGCCTTGTTAAAATGGAAAAATAAAATATATTTAGCTTCCATTAAATCAAACTGCTTTCCTCAAATGTATCTCCTATAGATTCTAACGTTCTTCTCTAACAAAACACAAAGAATTGTCAACGAAGTTCTCCATTTTTAAAATATTCTTGACATTATACCACCTTGCCTTAATGCATTTTCTTAGATTATTCACAAGTAATTATTAAACATGCTACATAAGTGCCTAATATCTTGATACTCACCAACAAATGTATTATTATAGTTACATTTTTTTTTTCATATACCTCTAATAATGTCTTTCCCATGCAACCTATGATGTCTCACTTTCATACATAATTTTTATATTTGTCCGTCTTTGTCCTCTCCCGTTCATGGGTGTTAAAAACAGTAATGGAAAATCATACATGTTATGATTATTTTGGTCGTATTTTACTTGTGACGCAAAGTGAGATTTGATTATATTTTCATAGATTAGTTTGTCATTTGATATTTAAAATATATTTTAATTAAAATAATAAATAATTATTTCAATAGTTATACTTTGTCTCATTTTAAATTCAAAGGCAAAAAAAATACATTACTCCAAAAAAAATGAAATTTAGATTTTATTCAACTTATTATTTCATCATTCACTTTCTTTCGTCAGCCTCATTATTTATAGACTCACCACCACTACCACCTCAAATTTCACCATTAGCACAAAAGTTAATTTTTGATTTGATTTTATTTCATTTTCTAATTCCTTACTCCTATCTTCAAAGCAACCAATTTGCAAAAGCCATCATTTATGGACACATCACCACCACAACCTTAAATTTCACTTTTTACAAACTCAAATTCAATTTTTTTAATTTTTCAAAATTTTAAATTGAAACTGAAACCCATATGGATCTTTGAAAATTTGATGATTTGGAAATCTCACAATGTTGTATTTCATCTAAACCACCACTGTCATCCCTACAATCGCCGTCATCACCGCCCCTAACACCACCATCCTTGTAGTCGTCAACACCGTTATCACCATCACCAAG
The DNA here is from genome assembly GCA_013146195.2 of Codonopsis lanceolata. NCBI lineage: Eukaryota > Viridiplantae > Streptophyta > Magnoliopsida > Asterales > Campanulaceae > Codonopsis > Codonopsis lanceolata. The sequence goes on from CM028379.1 coordinate 52,944,768, forward strand.
AAACGAACTCACCTCGCCTTGTTCAAATGGAGACATAAAATCCCTTTAACTTTCGTTTAGTCGAACTTCTTCTTTCTTTAAACATCTCTCATTTTTTAGTTCCAATACATTTTTTGTGCAAATTATTATGTAAGGAGAAAATCTAATTTTAGGATGAGATTACTTAAAAGAACGTTGGTCGGTGACAATCTATTTCAATTAAAGGAGAGTTGCGGTAGAAGAAAGAAAACCGATAGCCAGAGGAGGTAATATAGAGATTCTCACAAGTAACTACATCGAGTCCGATGAAGAGGAGTAAGCGGATTAAGACCAAAAGATGTTAGAGGTTTGAAACCTAGTTATGAAAATGAGTAAAATATTTTGAATTCAGTTATTTGCGATTACTAACATTGGTTTTGTTTGTAATATCTATAAGTTAGGGACCATTGATAGTTTTAAAAGCTGTTGTAGTAGTATGAAAATTCAAAGAAGTAAATAGTAGATTTTAATATTCTTTTCTAATAAAACGTATATATTTATCAATTGGTTCTTCATTTTCTTCATCTTCTTGACATTATGACACATTTTCTTAACTCATTTCTCTTAGCTTATTCATGGATAATAACTAAATACACTACAAATTTACTTAATAGTTTGATACTCACTAACAAATCTATTATTATAGTTACAATTTTCTGTATACATCTAATAATATCTTTCCTGAACATATATATTTAAGAAATAAAGAAATAAAACTATATTATTTTTTAGTTTCAAATATTTTTTTACTTTCAAATAAAGTTTTAGTCTCTTGAGTAAATGCATTTTTGTCATTTTAGAATATATTGGGCGATATTTGTAACGATAACGGTAGGAGGGGGAAAATGATAACAAAATCAAAATACAAGATGAAATGAATAGAATTCAATAATATAGGACCTAACTTTAAAATAGGTACAAGTCAATGATCAAATTATTATTTAATTATTCATAGAATTAATTAGCCTATGACAAATTTACTTGTTTAACCTTAATTAATAGTGAGTGATTTATTATAGTTAGGGATATTTTTGTCAAAACATTTTTAGTCATGGTAAATTTACTTGTTTTGTCCTTAATTAAATAATGGGTAGTTTATTTGGTGAAGGGTTATTTTTGTTTATCTATTAATTTGTAAAAAGAACCTTGACTTTTATACGTAGAAAAAAAAAAGATAGTTGTGAATTTCTTTTTCACAGTGAAGGCAAGAATCAGGAATAAAGAGAATACGAAACAATACAAGAACAAGGAAGGTTAAAAATATATTCCTTTCCCCTTCCCATCACTTCCTTTATTCTTTCAGGGACTACCACTAATACTATTTAAGAACCAACCAACCAAACAAAACCAACTACTCCAAAACAATGGCACCCTCAAGCATAAGCTCTGTCGTCTCAATTGATGCATCAGGTAAATGACATCTTTCTCTTATTTTCAATATGTGAATCATTTTGGGACGGAGGTAGCATACAATAATTTAAATTAGGTGCACTTACGGACATGCGTTGTATGTGTCCGAACGATCTCAAACAAAAGAATTTGGAATTTGGAAGCTTAAATCAGATTGATGTTAGAATTAAATGAAACTTGTAAAGCTTAAGTTTTGTTGTTGGGACTATTTCTTACAGGCAAATAAAAGAATTTGGAAGGATTTAATTCTTCTTTTCTCATCCCGACATGTGTGTTTCTACTATTAAGCAGATAATGAAGAGACGGTTCACAAGGACTTTAGCTGGTACCTACCTTTGTACAAAGCCACACTCGCCGCAGACTGGGAGGCAGCCCAAAAGTTCTTCGAGAAAGACAAAGATGCAATCTCTGCCAAGATTAATACTAGCTCTCAGACAATACTCCACATAGCAGTGGAAGGTGGAAAGTCACACATTCACTTCGTGGAGAAGTTAGTGGAAGCTTTGCCAAAAGAGGCATTGTCTTTGCAAAATTCATCACGCAATGTACCCCTTGCTTCTGCTGCGAGGGTTGGCAACACTGCAGCTGCCCGTATCCTTGTTAAGAAAGATCCTGATTCGGTTTATAGCCGTAACACAAATTTACAGTACTTGCCACTTCATGTAGCAGCTTCATTTGCCCATAAAGAAACGCTGTTATACCTCTTAAGCATCACCAAAGAAGATGCAGACCCCAGTCCCTTTGAAGGGAGATGGGGTTATGAGCTTCTTACAGATGTTATTCTTGCTGAATTCTATGGTAAGTAATAATGTACCTGTTACTTATCTTTTAAACGATTATATGCCATTATAGAGGACCATTATGGGGTTTAATTTGAAAATTTCATATAATTTAATTTTTCAGACATTGCATTAGATTTGGTTCAGCGCTACCCTAAATTAGTCACAACAGATGTGGGCAAATTTGATACTCCATTGCTGTTTATGGCGAAAAAGACATCTGCCTTCCCTAGTGGATGTCAACTCAATTTTTGGCAACGCTTCGTCTATTCTGGTTAGTTCATTTTCTTTGCACTGCCTTTTAATTGACTGGTGAACACACTTAAAATTTAACTTGGCACAACTTTGAAATTTTATTTGTTTGTTTTTGAAACAAGATTTTTATATTTGTGTCATATAAAAACATAAACGAACTTCTTTGCAGTTTAAAGGAAGTACAAATATGCAAAAGTACAATATTAAATAGCTCGACTTGTCAAAATGCAGCTCTAATTTGAAACGGAGGGAGTATGTAGTATGAAATCCCTGTTGGATTGACATTTCATCTCCCTTTGATTGGTAGGCCTTCGTGTGAACATAGTGAATTACTCGAAGCCCAACGATGATGGGGATGCTGAGAAAGCGGCTGACAGATCTGAACTAACAAACAAGACTGGCGACACCGTGCCAAAACCCAAAGGAAACTACCTTAGTTCTAGTAAGTCAAGAATTTATGCGGAAAAGTTCAAGTTTCTTTGCCTATATTTTCACATTTTAAATGGACGTGTTCCATCTCTTGTGTTTACCTCTGTATACAGTTTGTAAGAGATTGCATTACATAGTTTCAGAAGGCATGGGATCCTTAGGTAAGTAAAAGGAATTGAGAAATTTTATTTTAACAAAATGGATTTGGAAATCATCAAACAGATATGCATTAAGTTGTTATGCATTAATACAACCAACGAATAAGTGGTTTTATGTACATATAACCACTTAATTTATATTGGTTTAATGTACACACTATCTATTTATACTGACATCAATTTTGACTGCAGTCCCACACATCAGGCAAAAGAAGTTGGTTCATCAACAAGCGCTTCAGCTAGTTAAAGCCATGTGCGAAGCAATTAAATCTACAAACCACAATCGTACTTTCCATCGTTGTGCAGGGGAACCATTTATTCAGGCCGCAAGAACAGGTACCCGTGAGGTCATAGAGGAAATCGTGGATGCAATGCCATCTGAAATATGGCAAAACCGTGATGGCCATTATATATTCCAATTGGCGGTTATAAATCGTTGTGAAGAGGTTTTCAATCTAATATACCAGATGAGAGATCACAAACAACGGCTTATACCACGTGTAGACAGATCCAGGAACAACATTTTGCACTTAGCCGGACAATTGGCCCCCCCTCACAAACTCCACCTTGTTTCTGGTGCAGCATTTCAAATGCAACGAGAAATACAATGGTTTAAGGTCTCGATTTACTTTCCACTAAACTTTGACATTATTCGCTTTACTTGCTCAAGCTTTATACTTGATATAAATGCCAAGGTGGCCTTAATACTAAGTACTTCAGCTACATAATGCAGGAAGTTGAAAAATTTGTTACACCAGCTCTAAAAGAGAAACTTAACTCCGACAATGACACTCCTGCAATGGTATTTACAAAATCACACTATAAATTGGTGGAAGCAGGCGAAAAATGGATGAAAGATACTGCAAATTCCTGCACAATAGCAGCTGCACTCATACTCATAGTAACAATTGTATTTGCAGCTGCACTCATAGTAACAATTGTATTTGCAGCAGCAATTACCATGCCAGGTGGCAACGATAACCAAGAAGGCTTCCCCATTTTTTCCAAGAATCCCGCCTTTGCAATATTTCTCATTTCAGATGCACTTTCTCTATTCAGTTCGACCACTTCCTTGTTAATGTTCTTGTCGGTTCTCACTGCCCGTTATGATGAGCAGGATTTTCTCTACTCTTTACCAAGAAAGTTGATTATCGGTCTTATTACTTTGTTCCTTTCAACATCATTCATGATAATTGCGTTCTGTGCAACGGTCTATCTCGCGTTTCACCGAGAACTGGGCTGGTTTCTTGTCCCGGTAATGGCATTAGCCTGCCTGCCAATCACTTCGTTTGCCACTTTACAGTTTCCGCTCCTAGTAGATCTCATATCTTCAACATATGGTCGTGGAATATTTGGAAAGAAAAGTGATCGTCATTTCTACTAATTTCTAGAATCTACGGCCTGGTTTAAACATGAAACGTTTGTTTGATTTTGATACTTTGCATTTTGGTGATACTTCGCAAAATAGAGATGTGCATTTATACGTGATACTTTCTTTGTATTTTTACTTTTTTTTGTAATCGTTATTCCATAAATTTAATTATTTTACCCCATCGCAAGTCACAAAGTATCTCATATTATATTATTTTGGGTTTGAGACTAAACCTTGCTCACCGCATAATTCTTTCCGGGATAAATTGAGACCTGTTCACTTTACAACATTCTAACCTCTTAAATCCCTCTTTCTTTTTTTTTTCAAACCGTTTAAATCCACTTTTATAAAATTATTCCTAAAATATAAGAATAGACGTGTACGTGAAGAATTGCTCGAACAGACAAATCAAAAGAACAACACTATTTCTCAAGAGAACGAAGAATGATCTATTATATAAAACAGATCAGACGGTTAAAAAAGTTATTTACCGGCCAGGACTTGTTTTTATCAAACACAATCACTGGCAAAGATTTAATTTCACATATCTATAACCGTTTGTATTTTTTACATTTATTATTTTACGATTTTACAGTTAGAGTTATTGTTTTACGGTTTTACAGTTTTACCGTTATTGTTATCGTAATTAACTTAATCAATTTAATTTTTTTGGCCCGCAATTTCGTATACAAATTTAAAAAAATTTAAAAAAATCGTAAATTTTGTAATTTGATATATTTATTTTTTTTCTTTTAACTATTATTGTAATTAACTTAATCAATTTAATTTTTGTTCGACATTTTTTTTCTGGCCCGCAATTTCGTATACAAATAAAAAAATTTAAAAAAATCGTAAGCTTTGTAATTTGAAATATTAGTTTTTGTTCTTTTTAACTGTTATCGTAATTTTGTATACAAATTAATCAATTTACTGTTTTACCAAGATTCTACCGCTATTGAATAAAAAACTATTTTGCATCACCAATTTCTAAATAATGTCTCTCTATTTTTTTAAAAGAATTTTCATTGTAGTTTTTAAAAAGATTACAATTTTGTCCATGTAATTTCAATAGTCTCTCCTAAAATTTTATAAATAGGTTGGAAATATTTTTAATTAATGGTAGTACATGTTTAAATTAGAAAGTATAAGTTAAAGTTATTGACAAATGTCAAATTTTTTAAACAAAAAATTATGTACGGGCATTCATTTCAATGTAATATTAATTTATATAAAATATAAAGAATGTCTTTCTATCACGTTTAATCTCACAATCTCAACCGTTTTTAGCACGTTTTTTCATCCCTATTTTATTACTGCGAAAATTATTGAGATATTACGGTTTACAAGACGGTTTATAGTTATTATTTTACATTTGCGAAAATTAGTTACTCTTTTACTGAGATATTACAGTTGTACAATTAATATTTTACGGTTTTACAATTTTACAGTTTTATGGTTGTGAAAATTTGTATTTGTATTTTTTTTCTTTTTAATTGTTATCATAATTAACTTAATCAATTTAATTTTTTTCCGACCCGTAATTTTGTATACAAATTAAAAAAAGTTTTAAAAAAGCATAAGTTTTGTAATTTGAAATATTTATTTTTTTCTTTTTAACCGTTATCGTAATTAACTTAATCAATTTAATTTTTGTCCGGCCCGCAATTTCGTATACAAATTATTAATTAATCCCTCCGTTCCGGGCAAAAATGTCCCGTTTGAAAGTCAATTTTTTTAAAAAAATAATATTTTTATTAGTTCATTTCCACAGTATCTGCTTTATTTATTGATAAATTTCTAAACTGGCGCCGTGCCATCGGCATGGGCAAGCGTACTAATATTAAATAAATTTAATGTAACTCAAAATAACCAACCGGCCTGCTTATATACAACTTCAAACCTACTTCTAATCGCTTAAAGGACTCGACAAATTAATGTTGGAAAATTTGTGTATTCTGAAGGAAACTAAGCAATCTTGAGGTATGAATTTATTTACGAGTCATTTGTGTAATGATAAAGGTAATTGTAAAAAAATTTACTCTGTGAGAACATCAAAATCATATATTTATTTGTCTAATTTGGTGTTTGGATGAATAAATTATGGATAAGTAAATTATGGTGTTGGAAGTGGATTTGTCTTACTTTGGGAAAGTAACAAAAGCTTGAGTGCTTTAAATACAAGTGTCTTATTTGTTAATAGTAAGCTTGCATAAAATAGAAACTCTCTATCATAACTCTAAATTTGCGAAGCATGATTTTTCAATACTTAGCTGTGTGAATCGCAATTCCAATTTTGTTCATTGTGATGCCAATACAAATTAGTGTATCACAAATAACTCTAAAGCTTCGTTAAGGGTAGTGTCGTCATTTTGTCTTACAATACCTTTTTCAATTTTAAAAAAAGAATAGGGTATCTTAGCAATTGAATAATGTATAAATTAGACCAGCTCGGTTATGGCCCCAAATAAAATTGGGTAAAATTCTGGCCGGTCCCTTTTCTAAAGTTTCTAACCTTCAAAAGTCAACATTCTTTTTTTTCAACCGCAAACGACCACTTTTTGAAATATTGTTCCAAAATATCATCGTCTTCTTCAACAGCTCCGACAATACACTTTTAATTCATGAAATACGAAACTATAACGGATTTGTGCTTGGCTGAAAGATTTTTCTGTTGGGTCGAACGCGGAGAAGGAGGATGAAGAAGAAGACTTACGACGAAGGAGATGAAAGAAGAAGGCAGAGGACGTAAAACTAGTTATTTATGTTTTTGTATCGTGGTGCAAAAATAAATTAGATAATATTTTTGCACCGCAATTCAAAGTTTAATTTCCTAGTCTATTTTTGAGAAGCGGTTCATATATTTCATTGCATTAATTTTTGCACTGCGATCCAAAGTTTAATTTACTAGTTTATTTTTGAATTGCGGTTCATAAATTTCATTGCATTAATTTTTTGCATCATGATTCAAAGTTTAATTTCCTAGTCTATTTTGAACCGCAGTTCATAAATTTCATTGTATTAATTTTTGCATAGTGGTTCAAAGTATAATTTCCTAGTTTATTTTTGAATCGCAGTTCATAAATTTCATTGCATTAATTTTTGCACCGTGGTTTAATGTTTAATTTCCTAGTCTATTTTTAAATCACGGTTCATAAATTTCATTGCATTAATTTTTGCTTTGCGGTTAGACAGTTTAATTTTATAGTTTAATGCACTACAGTTCATAAATTTAACCCGATATTTTTGAACAGTGATACAAAAACGTAGCACGTCACAGGCTCATTAAGGGCATCACAATCATTTTGTCCTCAAAAGTGCCATTTTTATTTTGAAATAAAAAACACTGAATTAGAGGGATTATAAACTTTAAAAAGTAGATCGGCCCGTAATTTTACCTAATAAAATTGGACAAATTTCAAGTGGGTACAATTTTAGAAACATGTTTTCATCTAGGACCATCAATTTTTTGGACATTTCATATAACAAATTGATTGCCAAATGAAAAAAATGTCATTAACTAAGACAAAAGTCCTCCGGCCTAAAAAACAAACCAAAAATGTTGATGCTAAGTCTTAGCTTTAGGATTGTTTTTACAGATTTTCATAACCAAAAATATAAAAAAAATGATGATGCCAAGTCTTTGCATCAGTATTATTTTTACAGATTTTCATAACGCAAAATTTTTTTTTAAAAAAAGTTGATGCTAAAGCTTGACATCAGGGCTATTTTGACAGTTTATTCAAACAAAAAAATCAAAAAAAGTTGATGTCAAGGCTTGGCATCAGGGCTATTTTGACAATTTATTCAAGCCAAAAAAATAAAAAAAAAACGGATGCCAAGGATTGACATCAGGGTTGTTTTGACAATTTATTCAAGCTAAAAAAGTTCAAAAAATTTGATGTCAAGGTTTGGCATCAGAGGCTGTTTGGATAGTTTATTCAAGCAAAAAAAATCAAAAAATTCTAATGTCAATGCTTGACATCAGGGCTGTTTTAGGATTTATTCAAGTCAAAAAAATTCAAAAAATTCTGATGCCAAGGCTTGGCATCAGGGTTGTTTTGACAGTTTATTCAAGAAAAAAAAATCAAAAAAAGCTGATGTCAAGGCTTGGGATCAGGGATGTTTTGACAATTTATTCAAGCCAAATAACATTAAAAAAAGTTGATGCCAAGGCTTGGCATCAGGATTGTTTTGACAATTTATTCAAACCAAAAAAAATTAAAAAAAAAGTTGATGGCAAAGCTTGGCATCAGGGCTGTTTTGACAATTTATTTAAGCAAAAAAAATCAAAAAAATGTGATGCCAAGGCTTGACATTAGTGCTGTTTTGACAATTTATTCAAGCAAAAATAAAAAATAAAAAAAACTGATGTCAGGGCTTGGCATCAGGGCTGTTTTGAGAATTTATTCAAGCAAAAAAAAAATCAAAAACTGTTGATGCCAAGGCTTGGCATCATTTTGACAATTTATTCAAGCCAAAAAAAAATCAAAAAATGTTGTTACCAAAGCTTTGCATCAGGGCTGTTTTGACAATTTATTCAAGCAAAAAAAAATCAAAAAAGTTGATGCAAAGGCTAGGCATCAGCACTGCTTTGACAATTGATTCAAACCAAAAAAATTCAAAAAGATGCTAAAGCTTGGCATCAAGAATTTTGACAAATTCATGCACTATTGTTCCTTTATTACCATCTTTCCAATTTTGTCAAATGATTAGCATGAACAAAATAGGCCATTGAATGTCATTAAAGTATCTTTTCCAAGTCTCCATAACTCTAGGACAATTTCTCAGGATATGAAGAGAGCTTTCAACATTGGCATTACATCTCAAGCATCTAGCTTCTTGAGAAATATTCGTCACATATCTCAGCATATTCGACAATCAGATAAACCTCAAAATCAAATAACCTTAAACAAAGTGCCGATCCAAGTAAAACCCCTATGTATGCCATTTCGTAGAACCCAAATTTTCATATTTACAACTTATTGGAAGAAAAAAAAGTTTCTGAAACTTGAAAGTGCAGAGAATGGAGATGCAACATAGCATTGCATCAAAGGTGAAATAGACACCCCGATACACAACACACGAGAGATTTAACACCGGAAAAGACCGTTTACGGTTTGGGCTTGTTAGCTGCAGCAAGTTCAACAGATATGATGAAAGTAGACTTCCTCGCTTCCCTTCGATATTGAACATCGCCATTCATGAGCTTCACCAGCTTCCTGCTAATGAGCAAGCTGATGCCCCCTTCAGTTGCATATGTACTACTTCCAATTCAGCTAATTGGTATGCATTTTATTCAGATTTCCTTAAAATTATTTAGAACATTACTTTATTTCCTGGTTTACGTGCTCTCTTCAAGTGCTTGGGACTGGAATTTGGTAACAGATTGAATAATCTTCGGTGCTGCAATCTGGTTGTCCAAAAGTTGTCTTTGATTGTCTAAGGAAGTTTTTGCTTTGATCTCAATATCAACAACGTTGCTTTGCATAGTTTCCATCTTTAAAGCCATAGTATCTCCGACTTTAACAATCTCCTTCTTTAACAATCTCCTTCTCTATTTCAAGAGTTTCATTCCTTAAGTTATTTATTTCTCCACCCAACTTATTGTACGACTCGTTCAGAATTGTCATTCCCTCTGCTAACCTTTCCTTCATAATCGCTTGACCTTCATGCAGCTCAGATATTTTCATAGATTGCTCATAAACTATTTCTGAATGTGTCAACACAATTTTAACACGATCTTCAACATCCTTTGATGTTTGGGCAACTTGTTAGGTTTGCATAGCGATTGAAGCTAAAGAATCATGGATTTGATCTGAACTCTGCAATAGATGCTCCGCCTTTTCTTCCATGTTTTCTAGCTTGTGTTATGCATTCTCTGCGGAGGTTTCGAGTTCATTCACCAATCTCTCTGTTTGACGCTTGAAGGCATCTGTCCTGCAATGACACAAGAAAAACTATAGTTATTTCCTATATCAATACCAATACTATCAAACTTATATCATCAAGCATAAAACTTTTGAAAACGGTTCCCTACACACCACTGGAACAAGAGTCTGAACCAAAACGACGTATAGTGAAAATAATTTTTACATGATATATTTTCACTGAAAGTAGTGGCAAATGGAAAGAGAGACTTAACTGTAACTGATGACAAATGGAATTGGTCTCTAGATAAAACTCAAGATATATTCTATGAGCCTCCACATCGAGTTCTTTAAGACAGTTCACCATCAGAGATTTGACGTCACAGAAAGGAAAAGGAAGCCTCCAAGTGTCCTTTTGAAATCACTCACTAAGATGCCAAACAAGCCTAGATCGCTTCTCTTGAACGGCTAGAATCTTTAGCACCCTGCGAGTAAATTTTGATACGTGTTTTGCAAGCAAGAATTTAATGAAGCAGCCTTTCGTATTGCTTTCTCAACCAGCTGCATTCTCTTCTTATCCTGAAGCTGTTCCATGGAGAATTCAGTAACCATCAACCAGTTGCATTCTCTTCTTATCCGGAAGCTGTTCCATGGAGAATTCAGTAACCACGTCACCGATTATTGAAGGATTCTATGAAGCTCTCTCTCAAGAGTGAGTGTTTCTAGCTAGAAGAAAAAAAACCAACTCCATGACTGGAAGCTTTGTGAAAGCAATACTATAACCCATAGTATCCGGAGATGATGATGCTTATTGTAACACATTTGAGCCAACCAGCAATGAAATTAAGCCTTATTTGAACAGTACAAACTCGATCAATGCTAATTTGATTGCAATAGACGATTGCTTATGCCAACAGTATGATAATAGATGTAAGCATTTAGTTTGGGGTTTGAAAGTTACATCTTCCCCGTTAAACGATACATTGAGAAGGATTGAATATGGTATATCAGCATAACAAGAAAGAAACACACAAACAAAGAAACATATCATATATATATATATATATATATATATATATATATATATATATATATATACAGAAACACATTAAACACGAGTTTGCGTGTACATTCATGTATGCTTCAGGTGTCGTAACATTTTTTTAATGAGTAATACACCGTTAGAATAAAAGGAAACAAAAAGATGATGTGAATGTCTGTCACTTGTTTCAATAAATTTTACATATTAGAAAACAAATTCAACTCTTCCATGCAGAATCAATAATGCTTTTAAAAGATTATACAATAAGCCATAAAATTACGCAAAAACCAAAATGACAATATTAACAAACTAAACTACACCAGAAACAATCCGTGTTTGCATTTTTCATTGAGGCATTCTATCGAACAGGATTTGGCTCAAATTTGCTGAAGACAATAATTTGTGTTCGCATGAAATCGTTGCTTTAAGGGTAAATTTCAATTTCAAATTAATCTATGGTAAAGATAAATAGATTATATAAATTTGAAATTAATCGATCAAAAAAGAGAAATCAACAAGAATCAAAACAAAGGTAAAGAAATTGAATACCTGAATCAGAAAAGGAAATCGAAATCGAAATCGGACACGGTCGGGAATGGGAGCTACGACGAGATTGAGAGAGGAGTATAGCTCCAAAAACACGAAAAAGTCTTATTAATAAAATTTCATATACACATAAAGGGTAGTGATGTATTTTCGCCCTAAAAATGTACCTAAAAGATATGTTCAAAAAATAGCTTGATTCATTTGAAAACATAGTTTAAAAAAATGTACCGGCTTGTAATTTTTTCAATAAAATTTTTGGTTGAAAATAGTTGAAAAAGATTAACAAATTGTGTGGGTGGAAGTTTGGAAATATTTTGTGATCCATGATTATCTTGTGGGTGGCGTGGCGAACAAGAGTCCAAATTTCTTGTACCATCTTTTGTGCGCCCGCATGTACCACTAATTAGGATATATGTGATTAATTTTATGGGGGACTTTTAACGCGTGTTAGCTAACCGGTTGACAAGAAAAATAAGGAATTTTTTTCTTTGCCGTAGTTTCTTTGACCCCATCTACTCTGTAAGCCTATCATATATCTTCTTGTTTGTAGATGGATTTACATTACAAGATTTTTAGATACTTCATATTTTTTAAAATTTGAATCAAAATCATATTTTTTAAAATTTGAATCAAAATCAAATTTTTATTATTCTCCTCAACCAATTAGTTGACCGGTGTTAGAAATCTCCCACCAAATAAGCCAGGAAGCCATGTGTCCTAGTTTAAATTATGTGGGCACTTTTCGAAGATTTCTATCCAATTTTACTAAGGGTTAAATAGTAATTTAATAACGTTACTTTCACACTTTTTACAATAAGCTAACTTTATTACTCTCTCCGTTCCAAAATTATCGTCTGGGTTGACTTAGCGTAAGGTTTAAGAAAACACATTTGACTGGATTAGTAATAGAATTAAATAATAATTTGATCCCTGGACATGTCGAAAATCAATGTTTTGGTCCCCGACAAAAAAACAATAGAATTTGGTCCCTGGACATGTATTTTTGGACCATTTTGCCCCCTCTCAAGGACCAAATTCTAACGGTGGGAGGGGGCAAATTGGTCCAAAAATACATGTCCAGAGACCAAATTCTTTTTTTTTGTCCGGGGACCAAAACATTGATTTCCGACATGTCCAGGGACCAAACATTATATTAATCCTTAGTAATATTAGTTTAATGTGTAGCTTACTTTAAAGCACATGTGTATGTGACTCATAATTAAAGTAGGATGAAAAAGTAAGGGTAAAATGGTAAAAATGTTGTCTAAAAAAGTAAGTTTCAAATAAGACAATTATTTTGAAACGAACGAAAAATAAAAGTAGAACAATAATTTCCCTTGTACTTCTTCCTTGACTGCGACCGGGAATTCTGATGATTCTTTAAGTTGTCTCTGGATTGTGTCCTCCCACGATCCTTGTTCTCTTTCACATACAACCCTTCTCCTAGCGGTTCATCAACAACTGTTTTCTTTCGTTGATTAAAAGCTAAGAGAGCCTCTGTAACAAGTCTCAACTCAAGAGTATCTTTCAACCATGTCAACGTAGTTACAAGATTTTCATACGTAGTGGAAGACGACAACGAATTTAGCAACATCAACGCCTTGTCTTCTTCCTCAAACGTCACCTCCACCCGTAGCAAATCATTAATGATTTGCGTAAACGTGTTTATGTGAGCGTTGAGATCAGTCTCTTCTACCATCTTAAGCCCATATAACCTTTGCTTGAGATGTAGCTTATTTGACAAGGATTTTGACATATATTTTGCATCTAAAATTTCTCATACGTGTGTAGCCGACTCTTCATCAATTAAAGGATACACTTATTCGTCCGCAAGACACGAACGAATTGTTGCGACAGCCCTCCATTGGAGTTCCTTCCAATCATCCTCCTTTACATCTTCAGGTCTAGTTTTGTTCCGAAGAACTTTCCCTAAACCAGCCTGCACCAAAGCATCCTTAACCCTTCTCTGCGACAAAGCGAAATTCCCCATTCCATCGAACTTCTGAACTTCATGTTTGGAAGAAGAGAAACATGATCCTAAAATCAGACATGTTGACCTATGCTTTGATACCAGATTTTGTGCACATCGGAAGACTAGCAAATAATTTAACAGAGTATAATAGGATTAATCACAAAGATGAGAGAGAGATTGGGGCCAACGGACTGTCGAAATTTTATTAGAGTTCCTTCTTCAACCGTTTTAGGTATAAAACTATTTATATATGTACAATAGAAACCCTTAAACGCTTAAAAGGATAAAAAACGGACAAACAGCAAAAACCTAAAAAACGGGGTTGAGCGATCGCCTAGTTGCTCAACCCAAGCACTGAGCACTGCGCAAAAACTAGTAGCACGCCTTGAAGGATACTTTACTAAGCAATCGCTCAGCCAAAATACTGAGCGATCGCCTAACCCCAAAAGTCACGATGCACTTGTCTGAAACACGAATTATCCGTACCGCGAGGGGCTACACCCCCTCACCCCATTTTGAGGTCCAATCAAATCCTACCACCTACCCTGAGGGAACTGGCATGTTGCCTTATGAGAGTGTCCCGTTTTTAACCGGATTCGCGCCACAGAAAGGCGGGGTGGTTTTGAAACTTCGAATCACGTAGGAATACGCCCGGCCTCATCTGTGGACTCAAAATATGAACAACAAAGTCGCCATTTTTATTTTAAGAAAAACAAAGAAAAACCAAAAGTAACTAAATTTGTAAAAGGGTTCGGAGGCTAATTTACGAGGTGGGAAGGGGTTAGGTACCCAACTCGCCCTTTCGGTCTCACAATGAGTTTGTTAATATGCTTGCTTTATTTTATACACTTTGGCTCAGAACAAAACATTTATATATATAAAAAGGAATTAAAAAGAAATTACTTTACATTTATTAAAGAAAAGAAAAGAAAATTACAACTGAAATAATACAATTAGAAAATAATTACAACATTTTATGATCTATTTTAATAATAAAATAGTTATGCTAGTACAAACTTTATTTATATTACATGTATAAGTAGGAAGGAAATTTAATAAATAATAAGAAACATAATTATTTCTATATTTACTGTATATGTGTAGAAAAGAAACTAATTAAAATAAAAGTAAAATACCACTATTATCACATTTAAATAAAAGACATAAAAGAAACTAATTAAACAGAAAGGAAATATAACTATTATTACATTTAAAGTAAGATATAAAAGAAACTAATTTAAACGAAAATGAAATATAACTATCATTACATTAAAGTATAAACCGAAATAAAACTTAATTAGATATTTATATTTAGGTTATAGATTATAATAAATAACTACGGGGACAGAACTCACCTCCCGGAACGTGAGTATCTGAACTAGGTATGCTTGTGCTTAAGCCCACTAGGCGGTTTTAGATGTGCTTCCCATGTCCTTTTCAGAAAGGAAGCATTTTTGTTGTTGCTTTGTTGTTGCGGAGATTTGGGCAGAGTGACTGCTCCGATTAGTTGCTTATCGCCTCGAGATCCAGGCTGCACAACTGCTTGCTTGCTTTGTGTGCTTGGTGAGTCTGAAATTGGGTAGAGCAACTGTTTGCTTTTGCTTGATTTTGATGTCTGGATTTGGGCAGAGCAACTGCTTGCTTTTGTTTGATATTGCGTCTTGAATCGGGCAGAGCAACTGCTTGCTTCGGCTGGATTTGACGTTTGGATTCGGGCATGACAACTGCTCTTTTTGGGATTTTGGTACCGGTGAAATATGGCGGAAACCTAGTTGGGTAGCTAGGGTTCACTTTGGCCGAAGAGTTTTAGTGTTTGAGAGAGGTTTCACAGAGCTTCGGGGCTGGAGAGGAAATAACCTCGGCGTTCTCTTGGGAAAAAACTTTCACAAACTGCTGCGTGAAGTGTGTTTTTTCATTACGTGAAGAGTGAATTTTTCACAAGCCGGGGGCCTCTATTTATAAGCTGGGAGAGGCTTTTCTTCGCTGTTAAGTTTTCTCTTTCTATGCTTCATTGGCTTGTACCGCGCGTTGAGAAAATTGCACCTTAGGCAAACTGCTACAGGATTTTTGGGATTATTGGGCGCTGCCCAGAGTCATGCTGGCACAGCGCCAGAGGTGGCCATGGGCGGCGCCCAGGGCTATTTTTGTCCTCTATTTTGGCACTTAGACCCCCTGCATTTCACTGTTTATGCATCTTGCTTTTGCTTTTATATTTTTAACCATGTAACTTGACATTTTGACGCAGCAAAACAATCAAATAAGAACTCTTTCAACGAGAAATTCCTTAGAACAAGTCTATGACGGCTTAGGGTTCAAGCACAAAACAAGAAAACTCAAATTTTATTGTAAACTATCGAAATAATGCTTAAGAGGGTCTTTATATGCCCTAACAAACCAAACCCTAAAAGGAAAAGACTTGAACAAAAAAGACGAAAAAACCCAAAAACTTCAAAGGCTCGTAACAGTACTTAAACAACATTTTTTGGGCTAAAAATGAACTGTTCACAAGATAAACTCATGAATCTTGTAGATCTCGTCGAGAGCTTCGATTTGATATATGGTGGGCCTCGTAATTCATCCGGACGCGAAAGTTACGCTCCGTTAAAGTTTTGCCGACCGTTAGGTGCTCTCTACTAGTGCTTCAAGGAAACTGACGGAAAAATTGCGAAACAACCTGTTGACCCAACTTTCAGAAACTGCCACCGGAGCCCCTGAACTTCGAACTATTCTCAAATGTCTTGCTTAAATACGTCTCGGTCACTTGTTCTACATCACATTTGTTAGTCCTTTTTAACCAGTCTTGATATTTTATGTCATGTTATTTATCAGGGGTACGAAATTGGAGTGTTTACACATGGGTAATCGAGTCATCCTATTCTCAACATTATCACAAACTCGTCTTTGACACTATATCTATGCGGCATATACATGCCCTTATATAAGTCATTCTCACAAACATTATCTCACTAATTTGAATTAACATATTCCTAATCCTTTAACAATTTATCAATCCTAATCCCAAAAAGATTTGAAACACCAATTTTATATATATATGGAAAACTTTGAGCTAATAAGAATTCTTGGTAATGCGAGTTCTCTCGTTCTCAATTCATTTATAGACCCACGACTTCAGATCCCCGCACTTTACATGTACTTTTGTGAATATAGTTGGGAATTTCTTTTTCACAGTGAAGGCAAGAATCTGGAATAAAGAGAATACGAAACAATAAAAGAACAAGGAAGGTTAAAAATATATTCCTTTCCCCTTCCCATCACTTCCTTTATTCTTTCAGGGACTACCACTAATACTATTTAAGAACCAACCAACCAACCAACCAAACAAAACCAACTATTTCAAAACAATGGCACCCTCAAGCATAAGCTCTGTCGACTCAATTGATGGATCAGGTAAATGACATCTTTCTCTTATTTTCAATATGTGATCCTTATTGTCTAGAAGAAAATGGAAGCGCCTCTGTTCAGTTACCTTAAAGTCTGCAACTATTTTGCTTGATTTTTGGAACTCCATCCATCCCAAAGTGAATATTCATTTTCGTTCATAATCATAAAGAAAAATAGATAATCATTTTGGGACGGAGGGAGCATACAATAATTTAAATTAGTACAACTATCCATCCACTCACGGATTTTATTCTGATTATGCTTGGATATTGCCTCAGCAAAATTCAAAAAATTCAAACATGCCGAATATACATGAACTTTTTGTAAGTGTTTTTTGCAGCATGATCATCAAATAAACATTTTTCATTTGTAACGTTTTTCATTATTGTTTTCCATATGAGCACTGGTCTTTCTCTTCCTCTAGTAATGTTGACAGTATCATACATTCCTGTAGGTGCACTTACGGACATACGTTGTATGTGTCCGAACGATCTCAAACAAAAGAATCATTTTTGTTTCCTGTAGGGGGGTCTATCGAATATATTCATGAAATTGCGTTGATAATTTTTTTAAAAAATCAACTGCATCATTCGAAATTGTGTACTTAATAAATCAGATTGATGTTAGAATTAAATGAAACTTGTAAAGCTTAAGTTTTGTTGCTGGGACAATTTCTTACAGGCAAATAAAAGAATTTGGAAGGATTTAATTCTTCTTTTCTCATCCCAACATGTGTGTTTCTACTATTAAGCAGATAATGAAGAGACCATTCACAAGGACTTTAGCTGGTACCTACCTTTGTACAAAGCCACACTCGCCGCAGACTGGGAGGCAGCCCAAAAGTTCTTCGAGAAAGACAAAGATGCAATCTCTGCCAAGATTAATACTAGCTCTCAGACAATACTCCACATAGCAGTGGAAGGTGGAAAGTCACACATTCACTTCGTGGAGAAGTTAGTGGAAGCTTTGCCAAAAGAGGCATTGTCTTTGCAAAATTCATCACGCAATGTACCCCTTGCTTCTGCTGCGAGGGTTGGCAACACTGCAGCTGCCCGTATCCTTGTTAAGAAAGATCCTGATTCGGTTTATAGCCGTAACACAAATTTACAGTACTTGCCACTTCATGTAGCAGCTTCATTTGCCCATAAAGAAACGCTGTTATACCTCCTAAGCATCACCAAAGAAGATGCAGACCCCAGTCCCTTTGAAGGGAGATGGGGTTATGAGCTTCTTACAGATGTTATTATTGCTGAATTCTATGGTAAGTAATAATGTACCTGTTACTTATCTTTTAAACGATTATATGCCATTATAGAGGACCATTATGGGGTTTAATTTGAAAATTTCATATAATTTAATTTTTCAGACATTGCATTAGATTTGGTTCAGCGCTACCCTATATTAGTCACAACAGATGTGGGCAAATTTGATACTCCATTGTTGTTTATGGCGAAAAAGGCATCTGCCTTCCCTAGTGGATGTCCACTCAATTTTTGGCAACGCTTCGTCTATTCTGGTTAGTTCATTTTCTTTGCACTGCCGTTTAATGACTGGTGAAAACACTTAAAATTTAACTTGGCACAACTTTGAAATTTTATTTCTTTGTTTTTGAAACAAGATTTTTATATTCGTGTCATATAAAAACATAAACGAACTTCTGTGCAGTTTAAAGGAAGTACAAATATGCAAAAGTACAATATTAAATAGCTCGACTTGTCAAAATGCAAATCTATTTTGAAACGGAGGGAGTATGTAGTATGAAATCCCTGTTGGATTGACATTTCATCTCCCTTTGATTGGTAGGCCTTCGTGTGAACATAGTGAATTACTCGAAGCCCAACGATGATGGGGATGTTGAGAAAGCGGCTGACAGATCTGAACTAGCAAACAAGACTGGCGACACCGTGCCAAAACCCAAAGGAAACTACCTTAGTTCTAGTAAGTCATGAATTTATGCGGAAAAGTTCAAGTTACTTTGCCTATATTTTCACATTTTAAATGGACGTGTTCCATCTCTTGTGTTTACCTCTGTATACAGTTAGTAAGAGATTGCATTACATAGTTTCAGAAGGCATGGGATCCTTAGGTAAGTAAAAGGAATTGACAAATTTTATTTTAACAAAATGGATTTGGAAATCATCAAACAGAGATGCATTAAGTTGTTATGCATTAATACAACCAACGAATAAGTGGTTTTATGTACATATAACCACTTAATTTATATTGGTGTAATGTACACACTATCTATTTATACTGACATCTATTTTGACTGCAGTGCCACATATCAGGCAAAAGAAGTTGGTTCATCAACAAGCGCTTCAGCTAGTTAAAGCCATGTGCGAAGCGATTAAATCTACAAACCACAATCGTACTTTCCATCGTTGTGCAGGGGAACCATTTATTCAGGCCGCAAAAACAGGTACCCGTGAGGTCATGGAGGAAATCGTGGATGCAATGCCATCTGAAATATGGCAAAACCGTGATGGCCATTATTTATTCCAATTGGCGGTTATAAATCGTTGTGAAGAGGTTTTCAATCTAATATACCAGATGAGAGATCACAGACAACGGTTTATACCACGTGTAGACAAAACCAGGAACAACATTTTGCACTTAGCCGGACAATTGGCCCCCCCTCACAAACTCCACCTTGTTTCTGGTGCAGCATTACAAATGCAACGAGAAATACAATGGTTTAAGGTCTCGATTTACTTTCCACTTATAAGCTTTGACTCTATTCGCTTTACTTGCTCAAGCTTTATACTTGATATGAATGCCAAGGTGGCCTTAATACTAAGTACTTCAGCTACATAATGCAGGAAGTTGAAAAATTTGTTACCCCAGCTCTAAAAGAGAAACTTAACTCCGACAATGACACTCCTGCAATGGTATTTACAAAATCACACGTTAAATTGGTGGAAGCAGGCGAGAAATGGATGAAAGATACTGCAAATTCTTGCACAATAGCAGCTGCACTCATAGTAACAATTGTATTTGCAGCAGCAATTACCGTGCCAGGTGGCAACGATAATGACAAAGGCTTCCCCATTTTTTCCAAGAATCCCGCCTTTGCTATATTTTTCATTTCAGATGCAGTTTCTCTATTCAGTTCGACCACTTCCTTGTTAATGTTCTTGTCAGTTCTCACTGCCCGTTATGAAGAGCAGGATTTTCTCTACTCTTTACCAAGAAAGTTGATTATGGGTCTTATTACTTTGTTCCTTTCAACATCATTCATGATAATTGCGTTCTGTGCAACGGTCTATCTCGTGTTTCTCCGAGAAGTGGGCTGGTTTCTTGTTCCGGTAATGGCATTAGCTTGCCTGCCAATCACTTCGTTTGCCACTTTACAGTTTCCCCTCCTAGTAGATCTCATATCTTCAACATATGGTCGTGGAATATTTGGAAAGAAAAGTGATCGTCATTTCTACTAATTTCTAGAATCTACGGCCGGTTTGAACATGATACGTTTGTTTGATTTTGATACTTTGCATTTTGGTGATACTTCGCATTTATACGTGATACTTTCTTTGTATTTTTACTTTTTTTGTAATCGTTATTCCATAAATTTAATTATTTAACCCCCTCGCAAGTCACAGAGTATCTCATATTATATTATTTTGGGTTTGAGACTAATCCTTGCTCACCGCATAATTCTTTTCGGGATAAATTGAGACCTGTTCACTTTGCAAGATTCTAACCTCTTAATCCCCTCATTTTTTTAAAAAACCGGTTAAAATCCACTTTCATAAAATTATTCCTAAAATGTAAGAATGGACGTCGAATGGACGAATCAAAAGAACAATACTCAAGATTTCTCAAGAGAACGAAGAATGATATTAAACAAATTTAATGTAACTCAAAATAACCAACCGACCTGCTTATATACAACTTCAAACCTACTTCTAATCGCTTAAGGACTCGACTAATTAATGTTGGAAAATTTGTGTATTCTGAAGGAAACCAAGCGATCTTGAGGTATGGATTTATTTACGAGTCATTTGTGTAATGATAAGGGTAATTGTAAAAATGTGTTTTACTCTGTGAGAACATCAAAATCATATATTTATTTGTCTAATTTGGTGTTTGGATGAATAAATTATGGATAAGTAAATTGTGGTGTTGGAAGTGGATTTGTCCTACATTGAGAAAATAACAAAAGCTCGAGTGCTTTAAATACAAATGTCTTACTTGTTAATGGTAAACTTGCATAAAATAGAAACTCTCTATCATAACTCTAAATTTGCGAAGCATGATTTTTCAATACTTAGCTGTGTGCATCGCAATTCCAATTTTGTTCATTGCGAGGCCAATACAAAATTGGTGCATCTCAATTCCAAATTAGTGTATCACAAATAACTCTAAAGCTTCGTTAAGGGTAGTGTCATCATTTTGTCTTAAAATACATTTTTCGATTTAAAAAAAGAATAGGGTATCTTAGCAATTGAATATTGTATAAATTAGACCAGCTCGATTATGGCCCCAAATAAAATTGGGTAAAATTCTGGCCAGTTCCTTTTTAAAGTTTCTAACTCTCAAAAGTCAACATTCTTTTTTTTTCAACCGCAAACGATCACTTTTTGAAATATTGTTCCAAAATTATCATCGTTTTCTTCAACAGCTCCAACAATACATTTTTAATTCATAAAATACGAAACTATATTGGATCTGTGTTTGGTTTAAATATTTTTCAGTTTGATCGAAGGCGGAGAAGGGGGATGAGGAAGGCTTACGACGGAAGAGATGGAAGAAGAAGATGGAG
Source organism: Codonopsis lanceolata (assembly GCA_013146195.2). Lineage (NCBI taxonomy): Eukaryota > Viridiplantae > Streptophyta > Magnoliopsida > Asterales > Campanulaceae > Codonopsis > Codonopsis lanceolata. The sequence continues at coordinate 52,966,780 of CM028379.1, forward strand.
GACGTAAAACTAGTTATTCATGCTTTTGTATCGTGGTGCAAAAATGAATTAGATAATATTTTTGCACCTGATGCGTCCAAAAACTTCGGATGCACTGGATTTGTCCAAATGGATACCTGACTTTCAACGTATCCAATAATCCTGAAAACCCAACTCTTCAATTAAACCAAGAAACCGTAAATTAGGCAGGGGCACTCCCTGCAAAAGCCCTCCGGCGTGAGAATTAGCACAAGAACGCAGGTGAGTATATATTTCGGCAAAGTTTAGGCTAACTGTATGAAATCACGTACCTTCCCTCTTCATTTTGAGGGGTTTTTATAGTTGCCCGAGGGTATAACCGTTCATAACTGCCCACTAATAATCATGGCATTGATGGCGGGCATATTAACTATCCCATTAACTGCCCCATTAACCACAACGGTCTAAATGGAGAATTATCTGGACATAACCGTCCTCAACTGATAACAACTCTTAAATTCTCGAGCATAATGCCTCATGCTCGCTACATGCTCCAGCTCGCTCATCAAGCCCCCAGCTCGCTAATGTCTCTTGCTCGCTGAAGGCGGAGATCCTGCTCGTGATATATGAGAACCATTTTATCTTCTCCTCATAGCTTTGACTTTGGAATGCTCGCTTGACTGAATTGTAATCATGTGCCAAGTTCGTGACTGATTGCTTGGGCCTATTGGGCCAGGCAGCTCAATAGCCCCCTACTCCTTTTCCACCGAGTATTCATGCTCGAGGCGAGGAGAAGAACTCAGAAATCATAAATATCCTCCAAAGCATAACTAAATCTTTTCAATATATGAATCAGATTATCCCGATCAAAGATTAAACAGGCGGTTATCCAAAAGGTTTTTAGGAAAACGTATTCAGAAAGCCAAGCCGTCAGCCGCCGTTTCTTTGAAGGGACAGGCCCATTTTCCAACAAAGCATTAAATGCCGCCTTGAGAATTGAGCCTCGAAGCGAACCCTAATGATGAGTGACCGCCAAACACCGGTTTCCCCACATATAAAACCGGAAGCCTCCTCCTCATTTCAACTTTATCGCATCCGAAAAACTTCAAAGCTTGAGAGAAAATGATCCCCGCGTTTGCAAGCAACAACGGAACCAGAATCAAGATTCATTCTGTAACAGTCTTCCAAGATTCAAAACCAACATTCCTCAACGAAACGAAGAACATGTACTTTCTCAAGTTTCCATTTATGCTTTTTCCACCGTATTTTCATTATTTCGACTCCGAATTAGGGTTCTTCTGCATCATTCGACCTTTAGACTCACAACGCCAACTATTAAAAGCGTAGATTTATAGGTTCCGATCCCTTCAACTCATCTTGCTTTCCTTTCTATCACCCAACTATTTCAGACCAAACCAAGGGAATCGAGGAATATATGATCGGTGCCCTGTTCACCGATCTCATGACCAGCTCTTGCCATGGGTTTTGATTTAATTTATGTTTGCCCGACCAACCAAACAAAGTTTAATGTGCGTTCCTCGATTCCTTTTTCCTATAGGATGTCTAGCGAAGATACCCAATCAGAAATTGAAGGCCGGAGCTACGACCATGGCGCACCCGAAGAAAATCCACCATCTTCAAGTTCCAGCTCCGAAGAAAGCGAGCAAGAAGAGATCACTCTGATTCCCGGCAGACGAAAACCCCAACAGTCAACAGAACAAGGAACGAGCAGCGACCATCAAAACCCTTCCGAAAATGACCGAGCAGAAAACCTTCCCAGCTCGAGCAATTACCAACCTGGACACAACCAAAATTCTTCTATACAAATCGTTCCACACGTTCCTCCCTCGATCTAGTGGGATGACCTGACCTCTGAAGATGAAGTTAGCACTTGGTTTTACTCTTTAGGAATGGATCCCAAACACTACCGAGTTCACGCCTTCGATCTTGACATCGACAAAAAAGGACATAATTACCAGGGAGACAATATGGTCTTCTACTTTGATTTTTTCCTAGTAGGACTTCGCCTTCCCCTCGACCCCTTTGTTGTAGAATTCCTAAACGAATCCAATACCCTTCCCTGTGATCTGACCCTTACAACAGTAAGGTTTCTTATGGCCTATACAGTAGCCTGCAGGTTGCTCGGGTTTGAACCCGATATGACACTGTTTAGAAAATTCTTTCTCTTTTCTCTAGATAAAAAGTCTGGGCGTCTCACAGGTCGCTCAAACCCGAACTATTTTAAGCTTCTCACCGACGGCCCGAATAAAGTAGATAACTAGGATAGTAAAGCCTTATTGATCGAGTCAAGTGTCGGATGGCCTTTTGCCCCTTACGTCCATGACTATGGATTCCCCGACTACGACAAGAATGCCTACCGAGCTGGCGAACCCAGGATTGCAAAGGCCTTCAGATCGTTGCTAGGAGTGAAGGAGGGGCGAGATGGCCGAGCTGGTCAGGAGTTTCGTACTTGACTGGTGAGCTCTAAAATCTGTCCTAGCTCTTCTTCGGCGAGCTGGAATTCTAAACTGGCCAATGGAAGGAGTCAAGCCATACTGGGGCCTGTGTCATGGGAACAAATTTCCCAACGAATGCTTTGAATGTACATAGACTGGAACCAACTGCAGACCACCTTTCTCTCTTACTGGTCTACTCTTTTAACTCGGCTCTTTATATTGAACTTGCAAACTTGTTCTCTTTTATATTTCTCATGCTCTTGTTTTCACTTTTGCAGACATGAAGCAGTTGACAGATGTTAACAAGTTCCTCCAGGCCGCCAAAAAAGGCTCAAGCAAACGGAACAAACATTTATCAATCCAACCTGTTACAGCCCTTCCAACTGTCCCAACCACTACCACAGGTCGTGGTACCAAGCGCAACCAACCAGAACCCAGCCATCCTGCTACGTTCACCATCCCAACTCCTACCGTACAAAGGGTTGAACCGACTCCCCAAACCCATAATCAACATCAACCGAGCCAAAGTCCTAGAAGGGACAAGTACACGCCGAGCGCACAAAGCCGTTTCGAGGAGGTTACCCTTCCACCCCATCCCGGCACAAGGAAAATTTCCTCATGCCCAATGACCGGAAGCCGGCCCTCATTCTTTGAAATCGCCAATGTACCCGACCTTGACAAAATCAATATCTTCAAGCGCAGTGGGTACCCAGCGACTGTGGGACTTGGCCTGGTAAAAAGATTGCATCATGGTGGGGTTAAGAAGAATAGTGCCGACCAGGCGAGCTCGGTTATGGTGGGTGAGGTCGGGATGTGCCTGTCTGAGGTAAACATTTTCTTCGCAATCCATCCTTTTTAACATTCCTCAAATGCTAACTACATCTTTATCTGCAGATCGCTACAAAACGGAAATGATGTATGAACGGCCGATGGACAACCTCAACTCAAACGCCGACATCGAAAGAAAAGAACCACGGTGGAGGAGATCACAATGTGCAATTCGGCCGGTGAAGACAACCGAGGAGACTCTCACTAGCAAAGTGACCGAGCTCTCCAAGGTCGAGGCTGAAAATAAAAACTTGGAGTCCCATTTGGATTTCTCCAAAAATCCGAGGAAGCGGCCTTGAACAACATTATCGGGGCCGGAAGATCTTTGAGCCAGCCAAGCTCAACTGGAAGAAGCTAGGGCCACAATTGCCAACCTCGAGGGAAAGTTGAAGGAAGCAGAGTCTCTCCCAAACGATGAACAAAAGCAGAACATTATCGAAGACTATAAAAATTCTGAGGATTTTGCCACCTGCGTGGAAAGTGAAGCTTACCCCTTCTTCCTCCAAGGAGTTAACCACATACTTAGGCAAATCTCATGCAGCGGATTGGAGATCCGGTCTGAATTGGTCGCCGAGTGGGGTACCAACCCGCTATTCTGTCCCTCCGCCCGCCCTGGTCATGCTGTTGTGCCATATACCGAGGATGAGCTAGAATCTCTGGCTGAGGCAGATACAGAAAAAGGTCTGTCTCCATGGAACCCTCCCCCAATTGCCGAAGCCAACGTTAGCGAGCTCATGACTCAGATTTGGAAATCCCAGGCAAAGCCCCAAGAAGATGCAGATACCTCCAACCAGGCCGGTGTCGATGAAGTCATCATCCTCGAGGCCGCCCCCAAAGGAACCACTGATCCGGACCCAGCAGCCCAAAGCAATATCCCTCCAAATGCATGAAATTCCAGTTTCTGGCCTGTGTGCCTTGATTGATTTCCAAACAATTTACATCCATGGTTCTGTAATATTTGTTATTTCTTGATCTTGATGGTTTTGATGAATGCTTTTACTTCGCTATGCCTGCTTGCATTCTAAGATTTCAATTATGAATTACTGATTTGAATGTCTAACTCTTTTCCCCAGCAAAGGCAACCTTTACTCGTTAAAGAGAAAACATAACTGAACAAGCAACCAACTCGAACATCAACTCTTTTCACGAGCATAAACAATTTATGCTCGTAAAAGAGAATAATCGAGAACACAAGAAAAATAATTATCTCGAACTTTTCACGAGCATAAATAGCTTATGCTCGTACTAGAGAATAATCAAGAATAAAAACAGTTCAACTCGAATACCAACCCTTTACGTGGGCATAAATAACTCATGCTCACGAAAGAGAATAATCGAGAGAAATAACAAAAGCAACTGACTCAAACACCAACTTTCAAATTGAAAGCATAATTGAGCTTTGCATTTAAACATTATAAGCTAAACATATCTGCTTACTCATCCATTATCACTTGCAGAATAAAAAGAAGAGATAAATGAATTACATACTGCCAATCACCGATAATACTTCTTTAGGTGATATGCATGCCATGGATGTCTCAGCTCGTTTCCATCCTCAGTTCGTAACATATAAGTGCCCTCCTTAACAATTCTAACAATCTTCCATCCTCATTTTGGCCTCCAACCGTTTCTCTTCTAACAAATCCAGATCAGCTACCCGAGCTGCACTATTGGATTCATCGTTATAATGCAACACCCTATGATTAGGAAAGTACATTTCCACTGGAGCCATAGCCTCAGATCCATAAGCCATAGAAAAAGTTGTTTCTCCAGTAGGACCTCTGACTGTCGTTCTAACCGCCCACAGGGCCGAAGGCAACTCATCTACCCATCTTCCTGCCTTATCCTCAAGACTTCGCTTGAGGACATGCAAGACTTGCTTGTTAGCGGCCTCGGCCTGCCCATTACCTTCTGGGTATGCCACCGACGATTGCCAATGCTTCACCCGCATCTGCTCGCATACTTTGGTAAACTTTTCGGAAAATTGGGTCCCATGATCGGACACAATTGCTCGTGGAACTCCAAAATGACACCATATGTGCTCATGAACAAAGTCAATCACATTGACCTCGCTAATGGTCGCCAAAGGCTTAGCCTCCACCCACTTGGTAAAATAATCCACAACGACCACCGCTGCACTTAAACTTTGACCGAGCCACGAAATGGGCCAATAATATCGATACCCCACATATCAAATGGCCACGATGCAACCACAGAGTCTACTCGATGAGGGCAAGCGTGGTATGTCCGCATAGCGTTGACACTTATCACACCGCGAACATACATTTCTCGCATCCCGCCTCAAGGTAATCCAATAGAATCCAAATGCTAGACTTTTTCTCGCCAATGACCTTGCCTGATGACCACCACATTTACCTTCATGTATTTCTCCCAAAATAGCCTCGCCATCTCTCGTCGCACGCATCTCGAGCAAAGGTCGGGTGTAAGACCGCCTATAAAGTATATTATCCAAAATAATATACCGCATGACCGCTTGAATGGTTCTAGCCTCCGCTTATCCTCTGCAAAGTCCCCTCGCTCGATGTAAGCCTTCGTGTCGCCTATCCAACACTTTGAAGCCGGCTCAATGTCTATGATCACCTCTTTTTCTATGACAGAACCTCCAAGTATTCAATCATGACTCCTAGATGTAAGGACCGAATTTCATCTTCACCATTTTAGATAAATAATCGCCTCATGTTATCCTCGCGAGCAATTGCACTAATTCCCAATAATCGAAGTCCTTTAGAATCTCCTTCACCATCGCACAAGAATGAACCAACACCGGATGATGAACAAGATAATCACCTCGACTTGATTCACAACCAACTGAATCACAATATACAACCACTTCTCGTACTCCCACATCCTGCGCGAGCTTGAGCCATGCGATCAAAGCTTCATACTCTACCTGGTTCAATACAAGAAAAGTGACTATTTGTGACCCCTCGTTATTTGGGAAGGCTAAAAACGGTCACAAATACCTTTTTGGGAAGGAAAAATTAGCGGTCACAATTACTTAGTATTTGGGATCTGTGTAATAGCCTTCCCAAATACCTTAGTGTTTGGGACTGTTGTGTAATAGCCTTCCCAAATACTGTTGTTTTGGGCCGCTTGTAACCCCGCACTAAATTTTTCTTTGGTTTGAAATTAAGGGTCGGCCTCCCGCGATTTCCCAAAATTTCCAACCATCGCATATAAAGTTTTCCCCAAATTCCCCAGCTAGTTTTCCCCCAAAATTTAGTCTCCGATGTCGCACTCTCTCGCTCTCTTTATCTCTCTCGTGTTCCTTCTTTGCTAGAGAGTGGTGAAACGATTCCCGCCTCGTTGCTTCTCTCCACACGTATTTCTCTCGCCGTCTCTATCTCTCCCTATTTCTCATTTTGTCTCTTATCAATTTCCTTCTCCTTCGTATTTTCTCTTGTCATTGCTACATCCCCTCATTTTTCGCCATCGCCTACCCTCACTGCATCTGCACTCAACAGCCTCGTAAGGTATGCCCCCACCCCCACCTTTTTCATATGTCCGTATTTGTGTTGTGTGCTATAGTGATGTACAACCGTTAAATATTAGGGCATTATTTTTCTTCATGTACTGGTGAACTTGTGATTTAAGAACAAAGTGAATGAGTGCCCTAAAATTTAAACTTTTGAATTGTAATTTGATTAACAATAGCTAAATTATGAAAAAAAATGAGTTTTATGGTGAACTGAAAATTGTAAGTTGGATTACATCCAAGATAGGGTTTCTGAAGGGCATTTTTTATTTTGAACTCAACATAATTTTGATTGTGAAGAGATAGTAAAAACAAAATATTAGCAAGGAGAAGTGGGATTGAGAATTAAAAGAAGAGAAAAAAGGACATTGAGTGCTTATCGGTTTGTGTATATATGCCAAATGAACCGTAATAGTCGGTGAAAGATAGAAGTATAGGAAGGAGAGAGATAAAGATGTGGAGAGTACGGATTTCAATAGACGACGGACATTGAATATTGTTCACCAAGAGATCGCTCTAAAAAATAGTTTGTTTTTGTTTCCTCGGATACGCACTCACCTCATAAGAGAAACTGCTCGTATTTCTTTACCCCGGTCATGGGGTTGGTTTTGAATCTTGGAATTGGAAAGCTTCGAGGCCTTCTACTCCGATAACTAATATGGATGACAAACTTTTGCAGTTAGAGAAACGATTAAGGGTAATTTTATCTCATCATTTCCTCGTCGCTTGTAAGGCTCAATTATAGTTCTTACCCGAATTTAATGTACCGAATACAAGCTGAACTGAAGAGACAAAATCCCAAGAGGTTGCGAATTACGTGATGCCTTGCAATCAATGCAAATCCAAATAGACGAAGCAAATTCTAGAGTAATTAAAGAACGAGAGGCGAACGGAAAGCTATTGAAGAAGCTCCTCCAAATTTAAGGAAACCCCACGTAGTTCAAGACACAAATAAGGTTGATGCCTTGACAATTGAAGTAGAGAGTTTGAAGGTAGGTACTATTTTAGAATTTATTGATTCATGTTTTAAAAGAAATTGCTCTTACAAGACATACTAATTGAATCTCCTTGGATTCTCGTGAATAAATTTTAAAAACATTATGCTCTTCATAGTTGAGCATAATGTACCCGTAATGAAGTCACTTGAAAGAATTTCCATGCATTGCTTTAGATGATGATTGTGCCTTGGAAGCATGCAATGTGGCTTCAAGGGTCTTGTTTTTTATCACATAATTTTCATCCTTTGCTCTGATAGGTTGAAGTATATGTTTGATAGAACATGTAGGGTGCTTTAAAATCCCTATTTTTGTTCATCTTCCTTAGACTTCATCGCCCAAGCATGGTTTGTTAACCTGGTCCAACTATATGCATGTTGTCGCGTGGTCTTCATCTACTAGCCTATGTGTGATTTATGTTGTATATGATAGAGCGCTTTTTGTTGATTAAATCTAATGATCATGAAAGCATCGCATGACATTCTCGTGTGGTTTTAATGTTTCACCTTTCTTCTATTAGCCTCATTTTAATGTTCCATAAAAATAAAAGTTGTAGACAAGCCAAACCATTAGGCCAAACATCGACTTTTGAAAGGCTCATCTTTATGGTGCATAAAGGGGCATTTTATCTCGCCTTTAGTTGACAACAAATCTTGTTCTTACATACTTTCATTGTTTTGATAAAATTTGCTACATTCTCGTGTGGTTTGAATGTTTTATGCCTACCGCATTTCCAACCCAATTAAGTAATGCTTTGGAAGTGGACTCATCCAGATTTTATTTATAGGAAAGAAAATGAACAAACTTGAGGGGACAACCAATTGCCCTTATAAATGGGAGGACAAAGGGAGCCTAACTAATCGAAATACAAACGAAATTAAGGAAATTAAGAGATACGAACATGGTGCCTATCCTATCTAAATTGATCGCTACACATTGTCGCATCGGCTGAAAAAAGGATTTACATTTAGTAACCATGATTAGCTAAAGTATCGCTTCTATAGACGTGAGAGAAGCATATTCCATAGAAATTTGGAGAATTCAGTAAATCTCCCAAGGAGGCCCGGTAGAACCCTTTGGAGAACGACAATCGATGCAAAATGCAACCAATGCTCGAGAGTAACCTTTATTTTAAAAACAAGCAGAGAGTTGAAGTTGACTCTCAGCTTTAAAGCTGCCATTAAAAAACGTTCATGGCTATACCCATTCCAAAATCCATTTTGCTCCACCTTCTACCTCATAGACTTTTTGGATGTGTATTCTATAATCAAACACATTCCTTGTAGTTCAATTTATTAGCATAAAATCTTCGATCAAAGCAAAAACATGAATCATAATGCATGGTCTGTCTACCATTCATTAAAAAAGAGAAATGCAAAATATTTTTTTTGTAGCCATCTCCATTATGGAAGATATTCTCATACAATCTAGGACTTTGTTACCCAAACACTCTTGTGTAGTGTCGTGTCAACAACCTTGAAGTGGAAGTTTGTGTAACATTTACGATTTCAAGTGTGTTGGTGAAGGATTTCCTTAACGAGGACAACATCACTTTGAGTAAACACTTGAGAATTCTAAAGTGTTCACTTTCCAAAGCAAGAATCTATATTCGTAGGTCCTTGAAGGTTAAGTTTTGAGATGTTTTCCAACCTAAAGATAAGAGATTGTAAGCTTAAGCAAAGAAAAAATTAATGTTGCCTAAAGCAGCTTTGGTTGATTACCAAACAAATGCTCCAAAAATGAATGCCCCTTACAGTTGACAATTTCAAGATATGATAGAAGAGGATAATGAGATGTTAGACAAGGGTGGTCATTGTAACTTTAATCTTTAAAAGGGATCCAACTGATACAGAAAATGGAGAAAAAAATTGTTTTGTTGCCCAACTACTGTGTCCTTTGATGACAAAACATATATTATGAAACTAAAAGCATGGTTTTATTTCAAAAGTTACTAAAGTTGAATATAATGCAAGGAACAAATTAAGCATATACAAATAATTGAGAAAAAAAGAAGAAGAACATGTTTGATTTGTGCCTTCCCAGATGATTAAAGGGACTCGGTTGGAATCCTCCCTTCCTCTCAGCAATAAATATAACCTCTACTTGACTTATTCGCTCTATACCGATAGTACTTCAAGGTAGAAGAGGAAAGGAGATCCATGTATGGGGATGATTAGCCAAACCGACCTTCCAAATCAATAGCAAAGCCATCTAAAACAGAAATTATAAACCAAAAAGACTTATTTATAGAAAGTTTGGTCATTTATTCCATCTATCTCTGCAACCTCAAACCAACCTTATATGCATATTAGAAATAAAACTAGTCTAGAAATCATAAAATTATAAAACTGACTAAAAAAAAAGCAAGAGCAAACTCACCAACAAAAACACATAATTTTTTTTGAATAGCTCTCCATGCATGCGTGAGAATCCATTTTAGCATCAATCTTCAGAGTTCTCCTCGACATCTTTTTCATCGGCTGTTTGTCGTTGAATAAATTTGTTGAGCAATGATTTCCTAAAAAGTGGGCACAACCTCCAATCGTCGACATGTTTAGGCATAGGCAAACAGAGCTCGTACATATTCGTGAATACTCCACAATTCCCCAAGCCGAAGCGTAGGGTGAAGGAATGCTATTTTATTCCAAATAAGGATGATGTTGAAAAACTCTTGATTCCACCAATGGATACTCGAGTAGACCCCGTTTACTGGCCCGACTTGGTGGATTATTGGAAGCTTGAAAAGATTGAGGTATGTATACTTAGGTCTTTGCATGGTTGATGTACTCAAGCTTATATAATGTATAAGCTTATGTGCTGTGAATATGATTTGTATTTTAGGGAGCTGAACGTAATTCTGCAAATCGTAAGCAACTCGAGTTCCCACACAGGACCGGAAGGACTTCACACGCTAATATTCGAGAAGAGGTAAGCTACTTAACTAAAATACTTCTTGGGGTGCTCTCATTTGATGGGTGTGCACCATTGTTTTGTTGTTGTACGTAAATGCTTTGTTGGGGTGCCCTCGTTTGATGGGTGTGCACCATTGTTTTGTTGTTATACATAAATGCTTTGTTGGGGTGCCCTTGCTTGATAGGTGTGCACCATTGTTTTGTTGTTGTACATAAATGCTTTGGCTTAAGTGATTTCTTAAACTTCATTTTAATAAAAAGTGAGCGAGAAATGAGACCTATAGCTTTTCTAGCGACTCCTTGTAACACATGAAAGTTTTCATGGCTTTCACCACCATATTTCCTTGGTCCTAGTGGTACTAGTTTTGTTAATTAAAAAAGATCAGCTCTCTTTCTGTTGTTCACAATGATCTTTCCCTCCACAACCCCAAGTATAAACCGCACCCTGTTATCAAGTCTCAACAATTCTGTTTCAAGATTTTGCAATACAACTCTTTGAAGGAAATAAATATAATCAAACTTAGAGCATTATACGCGTCTTCCAAAATATCAACCCAAATGTTCAGCATATGGCAGATTTGAAATTTCTATTAAACGAACTTACCTTCCTTTTCTTATAATAGTCCAGCCTCAAGTGAAAGAATTCCTCTAGAACTGAACAAAAAGAAATTTGAAGGTCAAGTCAATGAATAAAATGAATTCAGTGATGTGAACATCAATCTGGCACTCTTTCCTTGTCAAGTGAGAAGTGATGATCTCCTTCTGTAAGACAAGGAAAATGATAGGGATCCCAACTTTTCTTTACCCCAATTTTCCATCCAAAAAGAAAAGAAAAAGAAAAGGCCCATAATCATATCCTTGTATTGACATATCGCCTATGCAAGATCTTCGTAAGGGTCATTCCAAGTCTTCAATACCAACTCGCCATTGGTTTCTCTAAGCCAAAGAACATCTATCTCTTACCCAACAAACAACCCCATAGGCAAGATTGTTGAAAGTGAGTCTTTTAATAGTATATCTAGACAGTCCTACGATTCACATCCTTGAGCGAAATCATATCATTGAGATCCAAGTGATCTAAGAGAAACTGCTTGCCAACGCTTACCACTGCAGGCAATAGTTCCATTACAACTCTGGTTCATCCTTCCCCACTCTCAGCCTGAGCCAATTGTGTGGATGAAGTTTCCACCTCATTTGGCTTTGAAGATGGTCCTGCAATCGAAGGCAAAAATGCTCAGTAAGTGAATTCTAACTTCTTGCATCTGAAGAAGATATAAATGAAAGTGACATTGCCTAAAGCACTTCACCTGATTTAAAATAAACATATAATGATCACAATTATAACAACCGCAAGAGTTTGTTTGTTTTTAGTTTGGTCAACAAATGCCGCAAAATGTTTTACATGAGATTGAGACCCACGAAGAGCAAGGACTAAAACCCATCTAAAGTACAATCAAGGCATTTAGCGGTTCTAACCTCAGAGAAAAAATATAGCACAAATAGGGGTTTAAAGTCCCCATATTGAGAAAATGAACGTCTATCTATACAATCGTGTATTTTGGATTTCCAACAAAATAATTCCCTAACATGTTCCATGCGACACAAGGAAAATACTTTATCAAGCTAGCTATCTGACCATTGAACATACTAGTTGGAGTTACTGATCTTTTAACTACTCCAACAACTGATCATTTACCTGATGTTTCCCAACCACAACCTCCACCTCCTCCTTGGACACTTTGAAGCCTTCACTTACATCCTTCTTATTGGTTGTTATATGTGTTAACTTTGATCTTCCCCTTCTCCTAGTTCTTTGTTGATACAGATTTCATCCTTGCATCCTTTTAACGCCTCACAAAAGCGGTCATTTCAAATTTAATCTTCTACTTTCACTGACATCCATCTTAGCATTCTAATTTCACTTAATCGCTTCCTCATTCTATTATCATATTGTCTCTTCAATGCCCAAGATCCTACCCCATAGAAGTGAACCCGATGGAATGCTAATACTATTCCTTTCAATTTAATGGATAAACACCGGTTACATATAGATGGACTTCTCACTTCACTAAATCGATTTCATTGTCAATATCCTCCAACCCCATGATTAACAACCAATCATAAATACGTAAAATATAGTTCTTAGCAATCTAGCCTAAATCGTCTCGTTAGGATTAACAACCAATTAAACTTCCATATGATTTGTCGATACCTTAAAGTTTAAGCCTCCACTAACTCTAGAAGAATTAAACCCGAATGCTTAAAAAAAAGTGAATAGCTAAGAAAAGTGCCGACACCACAAAGTTACTGACTCTTTGTTCCAAATAGCGCCGACAACGATCGACTCTTTGGTATCTTTATCTTTTACAAGTCTATGGTGGTCATTTCATTGTCATCCCATTTTGGTATCTACCGATGCGTATACTTAAGCTTGACTTAACAAAAATGCTGCTCCAAATTTCTTTGATTCAGCTTGGACAAAATCGCTTCCCAAAAATGCTTTGTTTTAAAATAATTTTCCCTTGCAATTATACCCAACAACTAACAAATAAACTTCCCTCAAATAACCTCAACCCACGCCTAAATCTAACGTATGGACCGCCCAAAAGTGGTCTCCTTAATGGACAACAAGCCCGCCCATGAAACTACCAATCCGCCACGCCACCACCCCTCAAAGTTACCCAACTCTCTCCTATCAACTGCTTAATTGTTATAGTATATTCCCTTACAAATTTACCTAGGCCCTAGCCTTGTTGATTCCCTCTTAATTAGCCCTTAATCTTGCGAAATACCTCAAAGAAATTACTTCCCCAACTGCTCCAGCCTCCCTTGTCGAAGACTCCAAAGAACCAAGTAATGACCACGTTAATTTTTATGAAGTTTAGACCGCCACCTAAACCGAAATAAAATAAAGAAGAAAAGAAGACTTAGGATAGATCGACTTCACCGGACAAGCTTCACTCACCGCCTCGCTCTCTATCTCTCTATTATTGTGTTTGACCCCACCGGCATATTCGGTTCTCGTTTCTAGGCCAAAGTCTCTAAGTTAAGGTTCTACTTGTTTTATGATTCATTTCAGCCTCAATGCACCGTAATTGATGCTTATTGTGCACACATTTATGCTATGCTAAATATCATGATAGTTTAAAGATTGTTGGATGTTTTTTGCTTCGTTTTCTATTGAAATTTACTATGCTCCCGAATAAGTAGCATCGCATGACACGCCTTTTGTAGGTTGAATTGTAGAGGTTACGCCTTAACAACGGAAGACATATTTTGTAGAGCTTGGAAGATCGATAAACTTCGGTGCTCATTTGATTGATGTGGAACATGTGTTGCTTTTTGTTTTCGGTTTTCCTATCTATTGAAAAGCAAATTGATACGTAATAGCTTACCATTATTTGTTGTATTCTCGAACAATGATTTTAAAACAAAATAAGAATCTAGCACAAAAGCAAAATGAATAATAGTGAGATTCTCCTCAATGCAAGAGGCAGTGAGTAGGTGTGTAGTACTCAATTTGATTCTTTGGTCCGTCACTACATATTGATGGTATGTTAAAGAGTGGTCAACTTGGTTTGATGGTTTACTTTGGTTTGGTATTCTTCATTGCGCTAGCAAGCATATGAAGCCATGAACCCTCTCGCCCAAGTTCCCATAGTTGTAAACCATGTCGCCCTTAGAACTTCCCACAGTTGTTGAAAAAGCCATTGAAAACCATCCGCACTGACGCTTTATCTCCATTCAAACTCCGGGCGGCCCAAACTTCCTCCTCCGCATACACATCGCCTCAAGGTTCGCCTATTTCTTTCTATCTATCTCCTCTCTCTTGAGATTCATGTATATGGGGCTAATTAGTTAGAGTGACCTAGTTTTTAACAAACAAATGATTTTCACAAATTACATGCTCTCCATCTTCGCGAGATCTTGCCGCTTGATAATAGCTAGCATGCATGCCAACTATTAATCCATCTTTTCCTCAATACTTCACCGCATATGACTTGGGTCCACCAAGACAATGTCGCACAAACATTACAATTATTATCCTCTCCGCTCACCATGGAAACCAAAGCAACAGGGATCCGACTAAGAACTACAACCCGATACGGTGTCAAAATCTTCCAACACTATATATCAAGCCCAAATTTCAAACTCGTCCCTATCCTTCCTATAAACTGTTTGTTTTCTTTTTCTTAATAGAATTTTTTTTACAAATGTAACCCAACTTTTAGCAAGTAAATTTCTCCTTAACTACCCTTATCTCACGTCTAATTAAAACGTGCATGGAATGCCCAAGGTGGTCTCTTCTTTGAAAAAAAGCTGCCCACAATCGCCTCTAACAAATAATTCAACTCCCATTAAATTCCCACTTTTTACTCAACCAATTCCTCACTTGTTAAGACATTTACCGGCAGCTTGACAAGGCCACGAGAAGTTTAGTTTGAGAAGGGTATTGGGTGAAGGAGGATTTGGGCGTGTGTATCACGGATCATGGAAGATGGAGTTGAAGTCACAAGAAAATTGCTTAACGAGTTGATACCCGAATGGGGATCGTGAATTTATTGCGAAGGAGATGCTAAGCCGATTGCATCACCGTAACCTTTGCATGATTGGTATATGCATTGAAGGACACACTAGTCGCTGGTTTATGAGCTTGTTCCAAATGGCGTGTTGAGTCCCATTTGCATGGTATGTTCATTTCCACAGCTTCCTTT
>CM028379.1:52982239-53007360 GCA_013146195.2 Codonopsis lanceolata
GGGTTGAACCAACTCGACCCATAATCAACATCGGCCAGGCAGAGGCCAAAGTCTAGAAGGGGCCAGAGGCACGCCGGCGAACAAGGCGTGCTGAGGAGGTTACCCCTTCCACCCCATCTGGCACAAGGAAAATTTCCTCATGCCCAGATGGCCAAGGAAACTTGGCCAGGAGACCCTCATTAATTCGCCAATGTACCCGACCTTGACAAAATCAATATCTTCAAGCGGTGGGTACCCAGCGTGGGACTTGGCACAGTAAAAGCCATCATGGTGGGGTTAAGAAGAATAGTGCCGCCGGGCGAGCTCGGTTATGGTGGGTGAGGTCGGGATGTGCCTCTGAGGTAAACATTTTCTTCGCAATCCATCCTTTTTAACATTCCTCAAATGCTAACTACATCTTTATCTGCAGATCGCTACAAGGAAATGATGTATGAGCGGGCGATGGACAACCTCAACTCAAGCAGCATTGAAAGAACCGGAGGAGGTCATTCGGTAGGTGAAGACAATAGGAGACTCTCGCTCGCTAAAGTGACCGAGCTCTCAAGGTCGGTGAAAATAAAACTTGGAGTCCCATTTGGATTTCTCCAAAAATCAGAGAGCGGCCTTGAACAACATTCTTGGGGCCGGAAGATCTTTGAGCCAGCCAAGCTCAAGCTGGAAGAAGCTAGGGCCACAATTGCCAACTGGAGGGAAAGTTGAAGGAGCGAGTCTCTCCCAAACGATGAACAAAAGCAGAACATTATCGAAGACTATAAAAATACTGAGGATTTTGCCACCTGCGTGGAAAGTGAAGCTTACCCCTTCTTCCTCCAAGGAGTTAACCACATACTTAGGCAAATCTCATGCAGCGGATTGGAGATCCGTGCGAATTGGTCGCCGAGTGGGGTACCAACCCACTATTACGTCCCTCACCGCCATACAGTCATCTTTGTTGTGCCATATCACAGAGGATGAGCTAGAATCTCAGGTGGGCGGAATCTGAGAAAAAGGTCGTCTCCATGGAACCCTCCCCAATTGTGAAGCCAACGTTAGCGAGCTCATGACTCGATTTGGAAATCGAGGCAAAGCCCCGAAGATCACGCGAGATACCTCCAACCGGTAGGTGTCGATGAAGTCATCATCCTCGAGGCCGCCCCCAGGAACCGATCCGGACCCAGCCCAAAGCAATATCCCTCCAAATGCATGAAATTCCAGTTTCTGGCCTGTGTGCCTTGATTGATTTCCAAACAATTTACATCCATGGTTCTGTAATATTTGTTATTTCTTGATCTTGATGGTTTTGATGAATGCTTTTACTTCTTATGCACGCTTGCATTCTAAGATTTCAATTATGAATTACTGATTTGAATGTCTAACTCTTTTCCCCAGCAAAGGCAACCTTTACTCGTTAAAGAGAAAACATAACTGAACAAGCAACCAACTCGAACATCAACTCTTTTCACGAGCATAAACAATTTATGCTCGTAAAAGAAATGTCGAAAACACAAGAAAAATAATTATCTCGAACTTTTCACGAGCATAAATAGCTTATGCTCGTACTAGAAAATAATCAAGAATAAAACAGTTCAACTCGAATACCAACCCTTTACGTGGGCATAAATAACTCATGCTCACGCGAAGAGAATAATCGAGAGAAATAACAAAAGCAAGCCCGACTCAAACACCAACTTTCAAATTGAAAGCATAATTGAGCTTTGCATTTAAACATTATAAGCTAAACATATCTGCTTACTCATCCATTATCACTTGCAGAATAAAAAGAAGAGATAAATGAATTACATACTGCCAATCACCGATAATACTTCTTTAGGTGATATGCATGCCATGGATGTCTCAGCTCGTTTCCATCCTCAGTTCGTAACATATAAGTGCCCTCCTTAACAATTCTAACAATCTTCCATCCTCATTTGGCCTCCAACCGTTTCTCTTCTAACAAATCGGATCGGTTGTACAGAGGCGCACTATTGATTCATCGTTATAATGACACCACCTATGATTAGGAAAGTACATTTCCACTTTGGAGCCATAGCCTCGGATCCATAAGCCATAGAAAAATTTGTTTCTCCGGTAGGACCTCGGTTGTCGTCGTTTAACCGCCCAAGAGCCGAAGGCAACTCATCTACCCATCTTCCTGCCTTATCCTCAAGACTTCGCTTGAGGACATGCAAGACTTGCTTGTTAGCGGCCTCGGCCTGCCCATTACCTTCTGGGTATGCCACCGACGATTGCCAATGCTTCACCCGCATCTGCTCGCATACTTTGGTAAACTTTTCGGAAAATTGGGTCCCATGATCGGACACAATTGCTCGTGGAACTCCAAAACGACACCATATGTGCTCATGAACAAAGTCGATCACATTGACCTCGCTAATGGTCGCCAAAGGCTTAGCCTCCACCCACTTGGTAAAATAATCCACAGCGACCACCGCGTACTTAAACTTTGACCGAGCCACTGGAAATGGGCCAATAAGATCGATACCCCACATATCAAATGGCCACGATGCAACCACAGGAGTCTACTCGATAGAGGGCAAGCGTGGTATGTCTGCATAGCGTTGACACTTATCACACCGGCGAACATACATTTCTGCATCCCGCCTCAAGGTAATCCAATAGAATCCAGCTGCTAGGACTTTTTTCTGCCAATGACCGTTGGCCCGGATGACCACCACATTTACCTTCATGTATTTATCCCAAAATAGCCTCAGTCATCTCTGGTCGCACGCATCTGAGCAAAGGTCGGGTGTAAGACCGTCTATAAAGTATATTATCCAAAATAATATACCGGCATGACCGCTTTTGAATGGTTCTAGCCTCCGTCTTATCCTCGGGCAAAGTCCCCTGCTCGATGTAAGCCTTCAGGTCGTCTATCCAACACTTTGAAGCTGGCTCAATGTCTATGATCACCTCTTTTTCTATGACAGGAACCTCCAAGTATTCAATCATGACTCCTAGATGTAAGGACTGAATTTCATCTTCAGCCATTTTAGATAAATAATCTGCCCGCATGTTATCCTCGCGAGCAATTCGTACCAATTCCCAATAATCGAAGTCCTTTAGAATCTCCTTCACCATCGCACAGTAATGAACCAACACTGGATGATGAACAGCATAATCACCTCTGACTTGATTCACAACCAACTGGGAATCACAATATACAACCACTTCTCGTACTCCCACATCCTGCGCGAGCTTGAGCCATGCGATCAAAGCTTCATACTCGGCCTGGTTCAATACAAGAAAAGTGACTATTTGTGACCCCTGTTATTTGGGAAGGCTAAAAAACGGTCACAAATACCTTTTTTTGGGAAGGAAAAATTAGCGGTCACAATTACTTAGTATTTGGGACTGTTGTGTAATAGCCTTCCCAAATACCTTAGTATTTGGGACTGTTGTGTAATAGCCTTCCCAAATACCTGTTGTTTTGGGCCGCTTGTGCAACCCCGTACTAAATTTTTCTTTGGTTTGAAATTAAGGGTCAGTCTCCCGCGATTTCCCCCAAAATTTCCAACCATCGCATATAAAGTTTTCCCCCAAATTCCCCCAGCTAGTTTTCCCCCCAAAATTTAGTCTCCGATGTCGCACTCTCTCGTTCTCTCTTTATCTCTCTGTTGTTCCTTCTTTGCTAGAGAGTGGTGAAACGATTCCCGTCTCTCGTTGCTTCTCTCCACACAGGTATTTCTCTCTCGCTGTCTCTATCTCTCCCTATTTCTCATTTTGTCTCTTATCAATTTCCTTCTCCTTCGTATTTTCTCTTGTCATTGCTACATCCCCTCATTTTTCAGTCATCGTCTACCCCTCACTGTACCGCAGACTCAACAGCTCTCGTAAGGTATGCCCCCACCCCCACTGTTTTTCATATGTACGTATTTGTGTTGTGTGTGCTATAGTGATGTACAAGTTAAATATTAGGGCATTATTTTTCTTCATGTACTGGTGAACTTGTGATTTAAGAACAAAGTGAATGAGTGCCCTAAAATTTAAACTTTTGAATTGTAATTTGGATTAACAATAGCTAAATTATGAAAAAAAATGAGTTTTATGGTGAACTGAAAATTGTAAGTTGGATTACATCCAAGATAGGGTTTCTCGGAAGGGCATTTTTTTATTTTGAACTCAACATAATTTTGATTGTGAAGAGATAGTAAAAACAAAATATTAGCAAGGAGAAGTGGGATTGAGAATTAAAAGAAGAGAAAAAAGGACATTGAGTGCTTATCGGTTTGTGTATATATGCCAAATGAACCGTAATAGTCGGTGAAAGATAGAAGTATAGGAAGGAGAGAGATAAAGATGTGGAGAGTACTGGATTTCAATAGACGGACATTGAATATTGTTCACCAAGAGGCGCTCTAAAAAATAGTTTGTTTTTGTTTCCTCGGATACGTACCACCTCATAAGAGCGTTCGGTATTTCTTTACCCCAGTCATGGGGTTGGTTTTGAATCTTGGAATTGGAAAGCTTCGAGGCCTTCTACTCCGATAACTAATATCGATGACAAACTTTTGCAGTTAGAGAAACGATTAAGGGTAATTTTATCTCATCATTTCCTGCTTCAGTTGTAAGGCTCAATTATAGTTCTTACACGAATTTAATGTCTTGAATACAAGCTGACTGGAAGAGACAAAATCCCAAGAGGTTGCGAAATTACGTGATGCCTTGCAGATCAATGCAAATCCAAATAGACGAAGCAAATTCTAGAGTAATTAAAGAACGAGGCGAGCGGAAAGCTATTGAAGAAGCTCCTCCGGTCATTAAGGAAACCCCAGTCGTAGTTCAAGACACAGAGAAGGTTGATGCCTTGACAGCTGAAGTAGAGAGTTTGAAGGTAGGTACTATTTTAGAATTTATTGATTCATGTTTTAAAAGAAATTGCTCTTACAGTACATAATAATTGAATCTCCCTTGGATTCTGTGAATAAATTTTAAAAACATTATGCTCTTCATAGTTGAGCATAATGTACCCAGAATGAAGTCACTTGAAAGAATTTCCATGCATTGCTTTAGATGATGATTGTGCCTTGGAAGCATGCAATGTGTGGCTTCAAGGTCTTGTTTTTATCACATAATTTTCATCCTTTGCTCTGGATAGGTTGAAGTATATGTTTGATAGAACATGTAGGGTGCTTTAAAATCCCTATTTTTTGTTCATCTTCCTTAGACTTCTCATCGCCCAAGCATGGTTTGTTAACCTGGGTCCAACTATATGCATGTTCTTTGCTCGTGGTCTTCATCTACTAGCCTATGTGTGATTTATGTTGTATATGATAGAGCAGTTTTTTGTTGATTAAATCTAATGATCATGAAAGCATCGCTTGCGACATTCTGGTGTGGTTTTAATGTTTCACCTTTCTTCTATTAGCCTCATTTTAATGTTCCATAAAAATAAAAGTTGTAGACAAGCCAAACCATTAGGCCAAACATCAGACTTTTGAAAGGCTCATCTTTATGGTGCATAAAGGGGCATTTTATCTGCCTTTTAGTTGACAACAAATCTTGTTCTTACATACTTTCATTGTTTTGATAAAATTTGCTACATTCTGGTGTGGTTTGAATGTTTTATGCCTACCAGATTTCCAACCTAATTAAGTATGCTTTTTTTTTTTTCGGTACCTGCTAGATTTTATTTATAGGAAAGAAAATGAACAAACTTGAGGGGACAACCTTGCCCTTATAAATGGGACAGTGGAGCCTAACCTCGAAGGAAATACAAGCAGACATCTGAACATAAGGGGTGCCTATCCTATCTAAATTGATCGGACCACGAATAAAGAAGGTGCATTCTTTGGAAAAAAGGATTTACATTTAGTAACAGTCCCATGATTAGCTAAAGCATCAGCTACTGAATTAGCTTCTCGATAGACGTGAGAGAAGCTAATATCCATTCCTGAGGAAATTTGGAGAATTGAATAAGTAAATCTTTGTCCCAAGGAGGCTAGAACCCTTAAGACAATTGATCGGATCAATTTCAACCAATGCTCGAGAGTAACCTTTATTTTGCAGCCAAGAGAGGCCTTGAAGGAGGGCTTGACTCTCAGCTTTAAAGCTAGAAGAGATGCCATAAAAAACAGAAAAAGCAAAAACCAAATTGCCATGGCTATTGCGAACGATTCCACCTCCAAATCAAAAGCTTAGAGAAGAAACCCCATTTGCTCCACCTTCTACCTCATAGACTTTTTGACAGGTACCCTATACCTCATCAAACACATTCCTTGGTAGTTCAATTTATTAGCATAAAATCTTCGATCAAAGCAAAAACATGAATCAAATGCATGGTCTGTCTACCATTCATTAAAAAAGAGAAATGCAAAATATTTTTTTTGTAGCCATCTCCATTATGGAAGATATTCTCATACAATCTAGGACTTTGTTACCCAAACACTCTTGTGTAGTGTCGTGTCAACAACCTTGAAGTGGAAGTTTGTGTAACATTTACGATTTCAAGTGTGTTGGTGAAGGATTTCCTTAACGAGGACAACATCACTTTGAGTAAACACTTGAGAATTCTAAAGTGTTCACTTTCCAAAGCAAGAATCTATATTCGTAGGTCCTTGAAGGTTAAGTTTTGAGATGTTTTCCAACCTAAAGATAAGAGATTGTAAGCTTAAGCAAAGAAAAAATTAATGTTGCCTAAAGCAGCTTTGGTTGATTACCAAACAGATGCTCCAAAAATGAATGCCCCTTACAGTTGACAATTTCAAGATATGATAGAAGAGGATAATGAAAAGTTAGACAAGGGTGGTCATTGTAACTTTAATCTTTAAAAGGGATCCAAGCGATCTGAGAAAATGGAGAAAAAAAATTGTTTTGTTGCCCAACTACTGTGTCCTTTGATGACAAAACATATATTATGAAACTAAAAGCATGGTTTTATTTCAAAAGTTACTAAAGTTGAATATAATGCAAGGAACAAATTAAGCATATACAAATAATTGAGAAAAAAGAAGAAGAACATGTTTGATTTGTGCCTTCCCAGATGATTAAAGGGACTCGGTTGGAATCCTCCCTTCCTCTCAGCAATAAATATAACCTCTACTTGACTTATTCGCTCTATACCGATAGTACTTCAAGGTAGAAGAGGAAAGGAGATCCATGTATGGGGATGATTAGCCAAACCGACCTTCCAAATCAATAGCAAAGCCATCTAAAACAGAAATTATAAACCAAAAAGACTTATTTATAGAAAGTTTGGTCATTTATTCCATCTATCTCTGCAACCTCAAACCAACCTTATATGCATATTAGAAATAAAACTAGTCTAGAAATCATAAAATTATAAAACTGACTAAAAAAAAAGCAGTAGCAAACTCCAACAAAAAACACATAATTTTTTTTGAATAGCTCTCCATGCATGCGTGAGAATCCATTTTAGCATCAATCTTCAGAGTTCTCCTCGACATCTTTTTCATCGGCTGTTTGTCGTTGAATAAATTAGTTGAGCAATGATTTCCTAAAAAGTGGGCACAACCTCCAATCGTCGACATGTTTAGGCATAGGCAAACAGAGCTCGTACATATTCAGGGAATACTCCACAATTCCCCAAGCCGGGAAGCGTAGGGTGAAGGAATGCTATTTTATTCCAAATAAGGATGATGTTGAAAAACTCTTGATTCCACCAATGGATACTCGAGTAGACCCCGTTTACTGGCCCGACTTGGTGGATTATTGGAAGCTTGAAAAGATTGAGGTATGTATACTTAGGTCTTTGCATGGTTGATGTACTCAAGCTTATATAATGTATAAGCTTATGTGTTGTGAATATGATTTGTATTTTAGGGAGCTGAACGTAATTCTGCAAATCGTAAGCAACTCGAGTTCCCACACAGGACCGGAAGGACTTCACACGCTAATATTCGAGAAGAGGTAAGCTACTTAACTAAAATACTTGTTGGGGTGCCCTCATTTGATGGGTGTGCACCATTGTTTTGTTGTTGTACGTAAATGCTTTGTTGGGGTGCCCTCGTTTGATGGGTGTGCACCATTGTTTTGTTGTTATACGTAAATGCTTTGTTGGGGTGCCCTTGCTTGATGGGTGTGCACCATTGTTTTGTTGTTCTACATAAATGCTTTGGCTTAAGTGATTTCTTAAACTTCATTTTAATAAAAAGTGAGCGAGAAATGAGACCTATAGCTTTTCTAGCGACTCCTTGTAACGTATGAAAGTTTTCATGGCTTTCACCACCACATTTCCTTGGTCCTAGTGGTTCTAGTTTTGTTAATTAAAAAAGATCAGCTCTCTTTCTGTTGTTCACAATGATCTTTCCCTCCACAACCCCAAGTATAAACCACACCCTATTATCAAGTCTCAACAATTCTGTTTCAAGATTTTGCAATACAACTCTCTGAAGGAAATAAATATAATCGAACTTAGAGCATTATACGCGTCTTCCAAAATATCAACCCAAATGTTCAGCATATGGCAGATTTGAAATTTCTATTAAACGAACTTACCTTCCTTTTCTTATAATAGTCCAGCCTCAAGTGAAAGAATTCCTCTAGAACTGAACAAAAAGAAATTTGAAGGTCAAGTCAATGAATAAAATGAATTCATTGATGTGAACATCAATCTGGCACTCTTTCCTTGTCAAGTGAGAAGTGATGATCTCCTTCTGTAAGACAAGGAAAATGATAGGGATCCCAACTTTTCTTTACCCCCAATTTTCCATCCAAAAAAGAAAAGAAAAAAGAAAAGGCCCATAATCATATCCTCGTATTGCGACATATCAGCTATGCAGTATCTTCAGAAGGGTCATTCCAAGTCTTCAATACCAACTCAGCGCCATTGGTTTCTCTAAGCCAGCAACATCTATCTCTTACCCAACAAACAACCCCATAGTCAAGATTGTTGAAAGTGAGTCTTTTAATAGTATATCTAGACAGTCCTACGATTCACATCCTTGAGCGAAATCATATCATTGAGATCCAAGTGATCTAAGAGAAACTGCTTGCCAACGCTTACCACTGCAGGCAATAGTTCCATTACAACTCTGGTTCATCCTTCCCCACTCTCAGCATGAGCCAATTGTGTGGATGAAGTTTCCACCTCATTTGGCTTTGAAGATGGTCCTGCAATCGAAGGTAAAAATGCTCAGTAAGTGAATTCTAACTTCTTGCATCTGAAGAAGATATAAATGAAAGTGACATTGCCTAAAGCACTTCACCTGATTTAAAATAAACATATAATGATCACAATTATAACAACTGCAAGAGTTTGTTTGTTTTTAGTTTGCTCAACAGCTGCTGCGAATGTTTTACATGAGATTGAGACCCACGTAAGAGAAGGACTAAAACCCATCTAAAGTACAATCAAGGCATTTAGCGGTTCTAACCTGTAGAAAAAAATAGCACAGCAGGGGTTTAAAGTCCCCATATTGAGAAAATGAACGCCTATCTATACAATCGTGTATTTTGGATTTCCAACAAAATAATTCCCTAACATGTTCCATGCGACACAAGGAAAATACTTTATCAAGCTAGCTATCTGACCATTGAACAGACTAGTTGGAGTTACTGATCTTTTAACTACTCCAACAACTGATCATTTACCTGATGTTTCCCAACCACAACCTCCACCTCCTCCTTGGACACTTTGAAGCCTTCACTTACATCCTTCTTATTGGTTGTTATATATGTTAACTTTGATCTTCCCCTTCTCCTAGTTCTTTGTTGATACAGATTTCATCCTTGCATCCTTTTAACGCCTCACAAAAGCGGTCATTTCAAATTTAATCTTCTCTACTTTCACCAGACATCCATCTTAGCATTCTAATTTCACTTAATCAGTTTCCTCATTCTATTATCATATTGTCTCTTCAATGCCCAAGATCCTACCCCATAGAAGTGAACCCGATGGAATGCTAATACTATTCCTTTCAATTTAATGGATAAACACTGGTTACAGATAGATGGACTTCTCACTTCACTAAATCAGATTTCATTGTCAATGTCACCTCCAACCCCATGATTAACAACCAATCATAAATACATAAAATATAGTTCTTAGCAATCTAGCCTAAATCTGTCTCTGTTAGGATTAACAACCAATTAAACTTCCATATGATTTGCTGATACCTTAAAGTTTAAGCCTCCACTAACTCTAGAAGAATTAAACCTGAATGCGTAAAAAAGTGAATAGCTAAGAAAAGTGCCGACAGCTCACAAAGTTACAGACTCCCTTGTTCCAGCCATAGCTAGACAACGATCAGACTCTTTGGTATCTTTATCTTTTACAAGTCTATGGTGGTCATTTCATTGTCATCCCATTTTGGTATCTACTGATGCGTATGCGGAAGCTTGACTTAACAAAACTGTTCCAGCCTCTGCATTCAGTTTCTTGGACAAAATCTGCTTCCCAAAATAGTTTGTTTTTAAAAGAATTTTCCCTTGCAATTATACCCAACAACTAACAAATAAACTTCCCTCAAATAACCTCAACCCACGCCTAAATATATATATATATATATATATATATATATATATATATATATATTTACGGAAACAGGGGCGGCACCCTGCAGATTTTATTAATTAAATAAAAAATACAAACTTGAGGGGGACAACCAGCCTTGCCCTTATAAGAGGGAGGACGGAGGAGCCTGACCTCGAAATAAAAATAGCTTACAAAACAAAAAGCATTAAACAAAAAAGAAGAAATAGACATGCTGGAAAATTAAGAAATCCGAAGATAAGGCGTGCCCACTTTATCAAGAGAAACCAAGCCATGAATTTTCCTCGGCAATTGATCCATGGAGGAAAAGGAGAAATCCCTATCTTCATCACATCCCAAGTTGGCTAAGGCATCAGCTACTGAGTTAGCTTCCCGAAAGCAATGAGATATGGAAAGCTGCAAAGAAGAAACGATGGAACTCATGGCCTTGAGAAGATATCTGCAATGCCAAGGAGGAGAAGCCAAACCAACCAAACAGTCAACGAGAACTTTAGAGTCTACTTCAACAGAGGCCAAATGGATATTATTATCTTGAAGCCATAGCAGACCATGAAGGAGAGCCTGGCACTCTGCCGAGAAATTGGACAGCACTCTAAAAACTGTGGCATAAGCATAAATGATGTCACCACAACTATTCCGAACAATGCCCCCTCCAGCGCCTAAACCTGGGTTACCACGACTAGCCCCATCCGAGTTAAGTTTAAAGAACCCGATGTCCGGTTTGTTCCATGTAATGGACTGAATAGAAATGGAACGGTGACGCCGAAGCCGAGGGAAAGAAGGCCTAACTGAGAAAGAAGTTCCCAAGAAACCAGCTGCTTCCATAGTAGAAGAGATAAGATGCTTAATACGCGCAATAATATTAGAGGCTGAACTGCGAACATCATCAAAACAAGCTCTATTTCTGGCTTTCCAGAGCTCCCATAAAATGATGGAAGGCGCGATAATGTGACTGGAGGAGTTGGGAAATAACAGCCACCAATTAGAGCAAACTTGAGCGATGGAGGAAAGACGCATGGGCACATCACCCAAATCGTGAAAACCCTACCAAACAGCATGGGCAGTAGAGCTATGTAAGAACACATGGGAGTAGGTTTCAATGCGCCCTTGAGAACATCAATAATAGCGAGAAGCTATGGAAATACCTTTTTTAATGATACTTTCATCTATGGGAATTTTCTAATTCCAAAGTTTCCACATAAAGATACTAACATGGCTAGGAAGATATTTGTACCAAATATGTTTAGGAGACAGAGAGAGACCTGAGTGAGAACGAACCAAGTCCCAAGCCGACAATAAAGAGAAATTGCCATTGGAGTTCGCTGTCCAGCAAGGAATATCTGGTTCGTCATTTAAAGTTAAACGCATTTCTTTGATGAACTGAACCATTTGAGGCTCAATGGAGTGAATCACTGAAGAACGAATCTGAAACTGGTTGTTAAAGAGATCTTTGACAAGGACAAGGTCACAGGTCGAAGGCGTAGGGAAACAGCCTTTAAGGGACCAGTTATCAAGCCATAAATAACAATTACCTCTACCAACAATCCAGGCAATATTCTGTTCGGCCATAGAACGAGCCCAGCTCATACGACGCCAAATACTTGAACCAACAGAATGAGCAAGAGTAGGATGACAAGAAGACTGCCCAAAAGTGGTCTCCCTTAATGGACAACAAGCCTGCTCACGAAACTACCAATCTGCCACGCCACCAATTCCCTCAAAGTTACCCAACTCTCTCCTATCAATCTATTTAATAGTTATAGTATCTTCCCTTACAAATTTGCCCAGGCCCTAGCCTTGTTGATTCCCTCTTAATTAGACCTTAATCTTGCAGAAATACCTCAGCAAATTACTTCCCCAATCTGTTCCAGCTCCCTTGGCCGAAGACTCCAAGGAACCAAGTAACAACCACATTTTTTTATGAAGTTTAGGACTGCCACGAAACTAAAATAAAATAAAGAAGAAAAAGAAGACTTAGGATAGATCGGCTTCACCGGACAAGCTTCACTCACTGCCCGTGTCTCTCATCTCTCTATTATTGTGTTTGACCCCACTGTGCATATTCAGTGTTCTGTGCTAGGCCAAAGTATCTAAGTTAAGGTTCTACTTGTTTTATGATTCATTTCAGGCCTCAATGCACCAGAATTGATGCTTATTGTGCACACATTTATGCTTTGCTAAATATCATGATAGTTTAATGATTGTTGGATGTTTTTTGCTTCGTTTTTCTATTGAAATTTACTATGCTCCCAGTAATAAGTAGCATCGCATGACACGTCTTTTGTAGGTTGAATTGTAGAGGTTACGCCTTAACAACGGAAGACCTATTTTGTAGACAGTTGGAAGATCAGCATAAACTTCTGGTGCTCATTTGATTGACAAGGAACATGTGTTGCTTTTGTTTTCGGTTTTCCCTATCTATTGAAAAGAAAATTGATACAGAATAGCTTACCATTATTTGTTGTATTCTGAACAATGGTTTTAAAAACAAAAATAAGAATCTAGCACAAAATCAAAATGAATAATAGTGAGATTCTCCTCAATGCAAGAGGCAGTGAGTAGGTGTGTAGTACTCTATTTGATTCTTTGGCCTGTCACTACATATTGATGGTATGTTAAAGAGTGGTCAACTTGGTTTGATGGTTTACTTTGGTTTGGTATTCTTCATTGCAGTTGAGCATATGAAGCCATGAACCCTCTGCCCAAGTTCCCATAGTTGTAAACCATGTCGTCCTTTAGAACTTCCCAGCAGTGTTGAAAAAAGCCATTGAAAAACCATCCAGACCTGACGCTTTATCTCCATTCAAACTCCGAAGGGCTGCCCAAACTTCCTCCTCCGTAGACATCAGTTCAAGGTTCGTCTATTTCTTTCTATCTATCTCTTTCTCTCTTGAGATTCATGTTGTTGATTCTTATGTTAAATTTATATCTGATCAGTACATTACATCAGTTTTATACTTCAGTGGCTAATCGGGCTGCGTATCGATTAGCGTGACAACTGTGTATAGAACTTTGCTTTGTATAGTTTTTATAGGACTTTTTCAGGTTCAGCGGAAGACCCCTTCTCAGCTTCACCGGAAGACCTGCTCAAAGCTTAAGATCGGTAGACCTCGTGTCCAGCTGATCTGCTTCTACATGTCCTCTCCAGCAAAAAGCTAGCTGGATTAATTCAAACTTATTCCCATATATTGTTTGAATTAATCCAAGTCATTCCCTGACATGTCAAGCCGCCGAAAGCAACTTTCAGCGGGGAAGACTTTTCGTCTGAGCGATGAAAAGCGGTGTCCCCCTACTTTCTGCTACATCCCTCAGATCTGACACCAAATCGCCCACCTTTTTGAAGATCTCAGAAATGATTATGTTCTCTAGATAACTGGGAAGACGAAAATCCTTGATTGACAGCCCCATGCATTTAATGCATTTATGAATAGAGCTGTTGAAGTCTTCGTCCTCTCCAACGGATTCTTTTGAAATGCACCTGCTATTAATACTGCCATAAAAGACTGGAACAATACAACCAAAATAGAATCAATCTAACACTTAAAGAATTTCTCTGAAACTTCATAACTCCAAGTCTTTCAGCTCAGTGCATTCAATAGATCCTTAACAGATCTAGAAGTCCTCGTCGACAACAAGAAGCTGCTCATCAACATTTATTGCTTTATTCTTCTTGTTGTTAACTTCCATTAACTATATACACTTGCAATTAAATATCTTGTTTTTACAGATATTTAATTCCCTAGACAAACACAAGTCAATATTTTGTACACGATCCATTAGGGATATTCTTTGTAAATGATCTAAGTGGAAAACATAGTGCACAATTTAAATCCAAGGTTAACTGCCTTGGTGGTGGACGTAGCACTCATTATAGTGTGAACCATCCCAAAATACTTGTGTTATTATTTGTCTGTCTATTACTTGAGCGCTTTCGGTTTCATTGTTTATATTATCCATTTATTGAGAACTTAAGTAATCTGTAAAAGGTCTACCGGTAGTCCTTATCGGCAGACCTGGAACAACTTTCTTGAAAGTCTTCCGCTACTTGATTCTTTTCATAGATTGCAAGTAACTTTCAAGGAACTTACTTAAAAGTTATTAAAGTGTTAATAAGCTATTCAACCCCCCCTTCTAGCTTATTATTGTGCTCATTGGGACCCACAATTGGTATCAGAGCCTTACTCTTCGAAAACAAGTTTTTCCAAGATTAAACTCTTGAGAGATACGACATAATGGCACAAACACACTATATCTTGCCTACATCTAATGCTAACCACGTCCCAATATTGGACGAAGGTCATTTTGATGTATGGAAGGATAAAGTAATGAGATTCATGAACTCTATTGACAACGGGTTATGGAAATGTGTCACTGCGGTCAACATGTACCAATGAAGGCAAATCTTCTAGCCTCCATCGCGAGGGAACCTGAAGTTCCTAAAGAAGAATCGAGAATGGACAGAGGGCGATAGAAAGTTGGTTGAACTTGACAAAGCAATCAATATAATCACCGACTCTCTAGACACAAGCACCTACCCAAGTGATTCGATGTACAAGCTGCGAAAGAGATGTGGGAAGCTCTTGTAGAATACTTGGAAGGAGACCAAGACACAGAGACAACGAGAAAATATACATACATCCAGTTTGATTCTTTCAAAAGGATCTAAGGAAACCTTGAGACAAGCATACGATCGATTTAGTGAGGTAATAAATAGTTGCTTTTCTCTTGGTAAAGCATATGACAAAAAGGAAATGAACATGAGGTTTCTAGGCTCTCTAGGTAGCTTATGGCATGTGAAGACCACGGCTATGAAAGAATCTAAGAACTTAAGCGAGATGACTCTTCGTAGTCTCTACATAAGTTTAAAGGTTTATGAACTTTAAGTTAATCAAGCTCTAGAGCAAGCCAAATAGTTGAGCGTGTCTTTGCCGCCATGGTCAAGAAGAAATCATTGTTGAAAACAAACCTTCTACTTCTTCCAAGTGAAAATGATTTTTTATCGATGAACAATTTGCTATGTTTGTTAAACGTTTTCAAAAATTTGCAAAATATGGAAGGAAGAACACTCACCAACAACCTTTAAGGAAAAATGGTGAAAGCTCATCTAAGGAAGAGCTTGTGTGTTATAAGCTGTACAAAACAGTCATTTGCCTCAAAATGTCCTAAGCCAAAATTTGAAGCATACCGAAACCCACTTTTAGAAAATTTCAAAAACAAAAGGGTATGTTGGTGAAGACATAGAAGACAAACAGGTTGCTTCATTGTTTGAGGCCGATTCGAGAAGAGGAGGAAGAGGATTGTGAGCAAGCTAACATGTGCTTAATAGCTCATGATTCATGTCCTACCTATGACTCGAAAATGAAGTTGTAGTTTTATAAAATTAGTCCTCTTGGAAAGGGATCGAACACGAGACCTTACACATTGTGAAGTCACATCTCTACCAGCCACCCCTTAGAGGCTAATGAAGTTGTAGTTTCACCAAGTCCTTTGGACAAAAATGAAACCAACAGTGATAGCTTCAGTGAGGAAGAACTTCTCAAGGATAATCAGGATATGCTTGATGAATTTAATTCCTTTAGAGTAGCCTATGTTAAAGCGGCCAGAAGCTGTGAGAAACTTACGGTGAGAAATCTTTGATGGCGGTGAGATTCAAACTCTCAATAGCTGTCAACAAGAGAGTATCAAGCGAAGGAAGAAAACAAATTTCTTCATGACAAAATTATTTGTCATTGAGCACATCAAAGGACTTGACCTAGAGAAAATTGCATTGCAAAAGACAATTGACTCTGGAATAGCTCGAGGATGCATTTGAAGAAATCCTTACAAGCCAAAAATCTAGCAATGATAAAATAGGCATAGGATATTCGGATGTGTCTCTTCCGACAATCTCTTCGGATCAAAAGAAAGGTGAATCCTCAAAGCGCTAATGATATATCTTTCTCTAAGCAGACATTTGGAAATATAGGGAAACAAGGCCTTGGTTATTCAAGTGTTCCTTACATTTACCCTAAAGTTCGAGAAAGGAAAAGCCAAAATGTGACTCAAATGAGAAACACGAAAAGGTAGCGGTAGAAAGTGAAGTCTCACGGCAACAACTATGCCAAGGCAAAGTCTGGCGGCGGTAGACCTACTAAACCTCTAGGTAACTATCAAGTTTGTCTATGAAGCAGCAAATGCTTTGTTGAAGGTAAACACTTAAAGGTATTCTACCGAATCCTCTAAAAGGTTCTCAACAGAGCTAAAGCTAAAGCTAAATGCATTTGGTAACCTACCTAGGAAGATTCGAAAGAAACCAATTAAGTCTCTACCGTCAACAAGCAAAATTGAACCAAAAATGGATGTCAAGAAAAGGAATGATCATAAGCACTCTTCGGTTGAAGACTCTAACGAGTTCTCTATGGACTTTCCATTTATGTCATTCTTGCCATTGCTTAGGCCATCGGCACCGAGAATGCTGCTAAGGTTCACCCAAGATCGAGAGACCTAGTTCTCTCAAGGTCAAGCGGTATGGGTTGCAAAGGTTGCTAATCCTTAGGACCCAAAAGAAAATAAAAGGGTACCTTGTTTGCTTTAACTTCTTTTCGGGGAATGCTTCATGGCTATAGAATCGAGAAAACAAAGACATCGGTACCTAGGCGGTGGTGTTCAAGACACATGATTTGGGAGCAAGTCTTCTTACAGAATATAGGCTGAAGCAAAAGGACCCAGTTATTTTCGGAGACAATGCAAGAGGAAAGACAATTGGATATGGCTCAATTACTAGAGGAAGTCTCTCCATCAACAAAGTTTCTCTAGTAAGTGGTTTAAAGCACAATCTTACGAGCATATCTCAGTGCGTGACAAAGGACTTCTATGCCAATTCAATTCAAACCACCGGTGCCTCATCAAAGACAGTGAATCCTGCTCTACAATCTTGGACCGGCAATAGACAAGGAAAGCGTCTATATCGTGGACTTAAATCTTCTAGGGAGATTCTCAAACGTGTCTAGTAGCCAACAATGTTCGTGACAACGGTGGCTATGGCACAAGCGTCTCGATCACCTCAACTTCAAGAACCTCTCCAAGCTCTCCAAAAATGGGCTTGTCGAGGTCTACCTACGGTGTCTGCCGATCATGACGAGAAGTTGTAAAGCTTGTCAACTAGGAAAACTTTCCAAGTCTTCCTTCAAAAGAAAAGTATTGTCAACAAAGCAGACCTCTTCAACTTCTCGCATATGGATCTCTTTGGACCTATTACAACGGCCCGGTATTTCGGGAGACAAGTACACACTTGTAGTAGTTGATGACTACTCTAGATTCACTTGGATTGAAACTATGACATCTAAAGATGAAGCGTATGATCTAGTCACTGCACTTTTTAGAAGACTTCAAACTCAAAAGCTTGAAGACATTTTGTGACATAAGACATAAGATCGAATTCAAAAACAATGGTGTAGAAAATGCTGCGATGACCATGGGATCGGCCACAACTTCTCTGCCGCCGGTACTCCTCAAAAAATGGTGGTGTAGCTGAACGGAAGAACGAACACGATTGAAGCGGCTAGAACAATCTTTGTGAAGCTAAACTTCCGAAGTATTTCGGGCGGAAGCGATCAACAACACGCTTGTTTACCCAGAATAGATCCAGGTAAACAAGTTTCATAATAAAACTCCATATGAAATATGGAGAGGAAGATCCCCAAACATAGGATTTCTTAAAATCTTCGGTGTAAATGTTTTATTCTTTATAATGGAAAAGAACATAGAGGAAAATTTGATGCAAAATCAGCGAAGGAATTTTTTGGGGTATTCCAAACATTCAAAAGCATTTCGCATTTTCGTAAATCTAACTTAAAAATCTTAGAATCTGTGCATGTTTCTTTTGATGAATATGACTTGTTAGAGCCTAGAATGGCTCGAGCGTTGCTAATGATTCGATAATGATGAGACAGGTACAAATACAACATCTACTTCTACTCCTTATCGTTGAACCCACCGATAATCATTCACCGGTAGATGAGACCTCTACCGATCCGATAACAACTCGTCTGTTGACCACGAACCCATCTCTTGTTTTACCCCAAGCACCTTTACAGATCTCTCATCCTTCTTGTTCACGAGAAAATGAAAGTTTTGAAGACTCTATTTCTTGAACATTTTGGTGAATCTCCTTCTCAACCAACTCCAGAATTCTTAAGGGAAGAATCCACACGAAGTGATCTTCCTCAACTTATTGAAGCAAGAGATCATCCCATTTCTCAAATCATTGGTGATCTCAATACAGAGTTAGTTTACGAGAAATAAGGTTCGAGAAGAAACTTTGTTTCGCTTATGCATTTGTATCGGAACTCGAACCAAAGAAGATTGATGAAGCTATCGAAGATCATAAGCTGGATTGAAGCTATGCAAGAAGAGCTGAACCAGTTTGAAAGATGTAAGGTGTGGAGCTTAGTTCAAAGACCGTGATCATCCATTCATCGGCACCAAGTGGGTTTTAAGAAATAAAAGAAATGAAGATGGAAATGTCACGAGAAACAAAGCTAGATTGGTTGCTCGGGGCTACAGAGCGGGGAAGAAGGAATAGACTTTGATGAAACTTTTGCTCTGTTGCTAGACTAGAAGCAATCGAATCTTTCTAGCCTATGCCTCGTTCATGGACTTCAAAGTGTATCGGATGGATGTTAAGAGTGCCTTTCGAATGGTGATCTTCAACCGTATCGTGGAACGACCTCAGGATTTGTCATTTCGATAAGCCGGATCACGTCTACCAGGACTAAAGAAAGTTGTCTGAACCAAGCAAGCTCCTAGAGCTTGGTATGAAACTCTATCAAGTTCTTAATTGAACAAGGATTCGTGAGAGGAAGAATCGACACTACGTTATTCATCCTCAAGCACAAAGGCCATTCTCTTACGGTACAAATCTATGTGGATGACATCATCTTTGGATCAACTAACCAAAGCTTGTGCAAGATTCGAGAAGTCGATGCGAGCAAGTTCGAGATGAGCATGATGGGTGAACTTACCTATTTTCTAGAATTGCAGATACAACGGACTTGAGACGGAATCTTCATCACCAAACCAAATATGCAAAGTAACTAATCAAGAAGTTTGGTCTTGATTCACCAAAGGATTTGAAACTCCAATGTCTACCGACCGCCATCTTGACAAAGATGAGAAGGGAAAGCAAGAGAACATGACCAAGTACCGAGGAATCATTGGTTCACTTCTTTACCTTCTTGCTAGTAGACGACATTATGTTTCTTTGTTTGTGTTTGTGCTAGATTTAGAGATCCAAAGGAGTCACATTTGCTTGCCAAGCGTATCATCGGATATGTTTCAAAAACAACAAATCTAGGCATCCGGTATTCAAAATCCAACAACTTCAATCTAGTTGGATACTCGGATCTGATTATGCGACTGCAAAGTGAGCGTAAGAAGCACCAGTGGGACTGTCAATTTCTTGGAAGCAGACTTGTCTCATGGTCTTGCAAGAAACAAGGATCGATGGCAAACTCAACCACGTAATACATTCTGGCATTTGTTGCTCTCAAGCTGCTATGGATGAAGCAACAACTAGTGGACTACAACATCAAGGCTGAACTCGCCCAATCATGTGTGAAAACACATCGGCTATCTCGCCTCCAAAAATCGATGATGCATTCAAAGACAAAGCACATTGATATTCGTTATCACTTTCTCAAAGATCATGTGGAAAGAGGTAACATCGATGCGGGAATATGTTCCAACCGAGCATCAATTGGCGTAGATTCTCACAAAACCACCGGATGCCACCGGGTTTGCTTATTTAAGGAGAAATCTTGGTATGATTGATCCTCATCGCTTAAGGTTAATATTTTGTTAAATGCTTCTTTCATACCGGGTAGACTTGTTTTAAGACTAATCGGAAGGCGTAAGTTATCCTTTACCTGAAGACCTAAAGGTTAGTACTCTTACTTAGTCTACTGTTTGCTAAAGAGGTTTCTAAAAGCAATAAAGTGGGTCAAGGATAAAATTTTGGTACTTAAGAAAATATCTTAAGTTCCAGCTTTTCAAAAGCAGTATATTTTCTCGCCTTTAAATAGTCCTTGAACCGTCATTTGGAAACTTTACTGAAACCCTTTTGAAGCGTAAATACTTCTTTCTCTCTCTCTCGAGTAACTACTTTACGCAAATTCAAGTTCTTCTTGTTTCTTCTTCTCATCATCAACAATGGCAAGAACTTCAAAATCAAAGCGCGACAGCGGGAAGGCTTTGAACCCTGAAAATGTCATTCCTCCCAATTCAAATATCAACCTTCCAGGATACCCCATCTATCCCGCCTCTCATGACATTATTGTCGCTTTGGACCAGCTATATATTAGGGCATGTGCATTGACCTTCATCAATCAACTCTATAGTGGCGTCCAAGCTTGCGAGGATATGGGGCGCCTGGATTACGCCTCTTATGCCTCAACGACAAAACTACTGATATCTTCCTGGCGAGAAGAATTTTATCAAAAGAATGGAGCTCATGAACTGCATCGCTTCTTCGTGGGTGGATTCGAGGTCGTCCCCATCTATCACCGCTAAATCCATTTCCACCATCATCGGTGTGCATTACGGTGGAGCTCTTTCAAAGCAACCATGGCCGAGGCTTTACATGCCACAGGGAAGCCATGAGGGGAGTAGACACCCTCCGGGAGCCTCAAGGGAAAATGCTCCGAATTTGTTCCCTCTTGACGCCTATTGCACAACCCACCTTCAGACAAGGGCTCCTATTCAAGAGTGGAGCACATGACATGTTTATCGGCCAACAAATCAACGACCACTATTGTATTTCTACAAATTACGCCTCAAGCTGGGGCTCATCATTTTCGACGAGCTAAAGCAAAGGGTGGAGAAAGCTAAGAACAACCCCACTCCAAACGCAAACGCCCCTTCATCGTCAGTCGATCTTTAGAGGGATGATGCTAACATCAACTCTTCTTTGAAAGAAGATGAATTGTTTACAGTGGCCAAGGACAAGCAACTCACAGCCTCGTTTTTCAGTAAATACACTGAATACGAGAACAAGCGCCGATGCGAGAAAGGTCTACCGCCTGGTCTCTCTTGACAAAGTGGCCAAGCACCTATCACTGGTCACTCGTCACTTCAACATGGAAGCATATGTAGCGACAAGCGTAACCAACAAAAGGCCTGCGCAAAATTTTACGATCAAGTGGCCACGGATCTCCATCTAAAGGCCAAAGGCCTAGCCGATGGCAGAGCTGGCGCTAAGGTCCAAAATAGTAGCTGGGCAGAAAGCCAAGAAAACAAGGCCGGAAGTGGCAACTCGAGGCGAAGGAGCGAGCCAAATGGATCGAAAGGAGATGAAGGAAGGCCGTAAGAAGAAGGCACCAGCCAATCTAGCCATTCCTCTCCTCCATCTACCCAAGCTAAGCCATCCTCTCGACCACCTACCCAATCCGATAACCACCTTCACCATCCTGCATCACTCCTCAAACCAAAACGAAGGAGACTTCGTAAAAACCTTTGAACCAGCCACCGGCGATCCCTCCAACCTCACCGATGAAGCACTGAGTCTCCTATTCAGCCGAGGAAGAAAAGGAGAGCTACCGATCCCCAACCCCTACCGCCAGCCAACCAACTACCTATACCGACGCCCAACACTCAACTGTCAACCCTTCAGCTATACCATCTACCGACGCCCAACCAACTACCGACGCCCAAACCTTACCTCGTCAACGCTTCAACTATACCTATCAACCCTTCATCTATTCCTCCCGAGTCATCTACTCGGAGGAATTCACCACCTCCCGAGGAGTCATCCTCAGAGGAGCTCAAAATCGGGAGGAGCCACGGAACCCCAACTCCTCCTCCTCCTCTCACCCTTTAACTACTCACCCGACCCATCCACACCTTCCTCACCACCCCAATCCCAACCAACTCCATCAACCACACCACGGCCATTAGACCTGCTGGCGCCGCTAAGTTCCTCTTCGAACTTTCGTCGGTGGCAGCAAGAGTGCATCTCTTCACCCCTACTCAACCTTCTCTCAACCTCCTCAACCTTCCCTTCAAAAACCTAAATCCTCTTCTACCATGCCCTTCTTTACGGTTCTCTGGCCGAACCCATGCCCCAATCCTCCCACATCGCGAAAATTCGACACCGATATGGAACCTGATTCCCACCAACCCTCCTCCACCTTCCCCTTATCACCATATCCTCTTCCACCAAACCATACCAACCCAAGACTCATCCTCTTCTTCTCGCCTCGAGTAACTCCCTCTCCAACGGACTCTTTCGGGCTGCGGACTACGCCTCCGCCGACACCTTTCACATTGGCCAAGCATCTTCTTCCCATCGGCCGGCCAATGATGAAGTTTTGTCCCGCTAGATGCCATCTACCGGCTAGCGAGCATACAAGCATATCTACGCACCCATTTGGAAGTAGTTAAGCAACTAAGGCCACCGACGACCAAGGCCACTAATCTTCGACAATTTCAAGAGGATGTTCCGACTCGTTTTTGGACAGATGCGGGCACAACTTCACCGATGTCAAGATCAACATCGAAGCTCAACGAGATGAAGGTTGCCGTATCATAGGCTCCATTTTCTACGAGTTATTCCACGCCATCACTCTCCATCTGCCACGGTCGCCTCCTCCATTATGGAACTCAACAACCCGCTTGCAACTCGCTCACGATATTATGAATGCCAACCGTGATCGTGATCTCGCCATCACGGAGGAGAAGCAAATGAGATCTATCAATCGAATGCCGATGGAAGAGAACAACCGCCTTCGTGAAGAACCGGACTACCGCTTCGCCTCCCAGGACCTCGGCACTCCGTCACGATGCAATGACGAATACCAACGAAGAATGGAAGATCTAGAGCGAGAAAGAAGAGAAAGGAGGCTGCAAAGCAAAGTGGAAAAGACCTTGGTAGTTTATGTCTTTTCTTCCCTTTCCTTTGTATTTATCTTATTTTTGAAAACTTCAGTTGAATGTAAACATCTTGTTTATAAATACAGATGATTACTTGCTTTTTCAAAAATTATATTGTTTAAATTCTTGTCTTTGCTTTTATTGTTTATCTAAATTAGAATTTAAACAATCGGTTTAAATTTATTTAAACCTGGCCATTAATCTGCGGTGCTATTCTTTGACTCTCTTATTCTTGTATGCACTTAGATTAGTCCCTTGCATTTGAGGTGTTATTCTGTTTAATAGAGGCATGTCTCCGACGATTCTTAATATATAAAACTTTCTAAGACATGTTATTATCTATCAAATAGTTTGTTTTAAAGCCCTCATTTGTAGTAATGATGACGGATATAAATAGGAGGAGATTGTTGATTCTTATGTTAAATTTATATCGTCGGTACATTACATTAGTTTTATACTTGATGGCTAATCGAGGTAGCGTATCGATTAGCGTGGCAACTAATATAGAACTTTGCCTTGTATAGTTTTTATAGGACTTTTCGGGTTCGGCGGAAGACCCTTCTCTTCACCGGGAAGACACCTTTCAAGCTTAAGATCGGTAGACCTCGTGTCCGTGATGCCTTCTCGTGTCCTCTCGACAAAAAGCTAGGTTGGATTAATTCAAACTTATTCCCATATATTGTTTGAATTAATCCAAGTCATTCCGACATGTCAAGCGGCAACTTTCCAGGAAGACTTTTCGTCTGACAGTGAAAGCGAAGCGGTAACTCCCCTCTGCTACTCATCCGGAATCGACACCAAATCGCCCACCTTTTTGAAGATCTCGAAATGATTATCTGCTCTAGATAACTAGGAAGGCAAAATCCTATTTCCATACATTTTATGCATTTATGAATAAATTGTTGAAGTCTTAGTCTCTCCAGATTCTTTTGAAATGCGCTATTAATACTTATAAAAATGGAACAATACAACCAAAATAGAATCAATCGAACACTTAAGAATTTCTGAAACTTCATAACTCCAAGTCTTTTATTTCGGTGCATTCAATAGATCCCTTAGGATCTAGAAGTCCTACAACAAGAAGGCTCTCATCAACATTTATTGCTTTATTCTTCTTGTTGTTAACTTCCATTAACTATATTACGCCGCAATTAAATATCTTGTTTTCTGATATAAATTCCCTAGACAAACCAAGTCAATGTTTTGTACCACGATCCATTAGGGATATTCAATTGATCTAAGTGGAAAACATAGTGCCAATTTAAATCAAGGTTGGCCTTGGTGAGGTGGATGTAGCACTCATTATAGTGTGAACCATCCCAAAATACTTGTGTTATTTTCTTCTTGTCTGTCTATTACTTGAAGCGCTCGGTTCATTGTTTATATTATCCATTTATTGAAACTTGTGTCACAAAAATCTACCGGTAGTCACTTATCGGCGGACACAGGAACAACTTTCTTGAAAGTCTTCGCTACTTGATTCTTTTCATAGATGCAAGTAACTTTAAAGGAACTTACTTAAAGTTTTAAAGTGTTAATAAGCTATTCACACTTCTAGCTTATTATTATTTTCATTGGGACCCACACATGTATATGGGGCTAATTAGTTAGAGTGACCTAGTTTTTAACTAGCGGCCGATTTTCACAAATTACATGCTCTTTAATCTTAGGCGAGATCTTGGTGCTTGATAATAGCTAGCATGCATGCCAACTATTAATCCATATTTTTCCTCAATACTTGACTGCATATTCGGCGCAATGTCGCACC